>CM050906.1:3992500-4387500 GCA_027726005.1 Juncus effusus | reverse complement strand
TAATATAATATAATATAATATAATATAATATAATATACAGGTTTGTGAAAATAACAAAATATTATTTATTTCCATGTATTGTACCTCAATTCGATTTGTTTGGTATTGTCAAAATTAATAATAATGGAGTTTCTTCCATCTATTAGATTTTAATTTTTGTGGTTTTGTGAAAAACAATACAAAATTATGTTTTTTCCATTTATTAGACTTCTTATTTTGCGATTTTATGAAAATAAGAAGATATAATTTCTTTCCATGTATTGTACCTCAATTTGATTATTTTGGTATTGTGAAAATTAATAACAATGGAGTTTTATCCCTGTATTAGATTTTAATATTTGTTGTTTCGTGAAAAACAATACAAAATTGTGTTTTTTCCATGTATTAGACTTCCTATTTTGCGGTTTTGTGAAAATAACAAAATATTATTTTTTTCCATGTATTGTACCTCAATTCCATTTGTTTGGTATTTTCAAAATTGATAATAATGGAGTTTTTTTCCATCTATTAGATTTTAATTTTTGTGGTTTTGTGAAAAACAATACAAAATTATGTTTTTTTCATGTATTTGACTTCTTATTTTGTGGTTTTATGAAAATAACAAAATATTATATCTTTTCATGTATTGTACCTCAATTCGATTATTTTGGTATTGTGAAAATTAATTACAATGGAGTATTTTCCATCTATTAGATTTTCATTTTTGTGATTTTTTGAAAAACAATCCAAATTATGTTTTTTTCATTTATTAGAATTCTTATTTTGCGGTTTTATGAAAATAACAAAATATTATTTATTTCCGTGTAGTGTACCACAATTCGATTTGTGTGGTATTGTGAAAATCAATAACTATGGAGCTTTTTCCATCTATTAGATTTTAATTTTTGTGGTTTTTTGAAAAACAATACAAAATTGTGTTTTTTCTTTGTATTAGACTTCTTATTTTGCGGTTTTGTTAAAATAACAATATATTATTTCTTTCCATTTATTGTACCTCAATTCGATTATTTTGGTATTGTGAAAATCAATAACAATGGTGTTTTTTTCCATGTATTAGATTTTAATTTTTGTGGTTTTGTGAAAAACAATACAAAATTATGTTTTTTTGCATGTGTTAGACTTCTAATTTTGCGGTTTTGTGAAAATAACAAATTATTATTTCTTTCCACGTATTGTACCTCAATTCGATTTGTTTGGTTTTGTGAAAATCAATAACAATGGAGGTTTTTCTATGTACTAGATTTTAATTTTTGTGGTTTGGGAAAAACAATACAAAATTGTGTTTTTTCCATGTAAGACTTCTTATTTTGCAGTTTTGTGAAAATAACAAAATATTATTTCTTTCCATGTATTGTACCTCAATTCGATTATTTTGGTATTGTGAAAATTAATAACAATAGAGTTTTATCGATGTATTAGATTTTAATTTTTGTTGTTTCGTGAAAAACAATGATTTTTTTTTCTGCTGTCCAGATTAGGCCAACGGGAGAGAGAAAATATTCATAAACGTTTTATTCAAATCTCATCACACGTGAGGGATAGGACAAGATAGGTCATTGTTATTTTGCATGTTTTGAGGAGATAGAGAAAAGAATGAGCCCAGAATATCGTCCGTAGTTGAAGAACTCCTTAAATTATCACGGGTTGGTCAGAAATAGATTATGTTTGTTTCTCTGACTCCAACTTTGAACGCCTGGATCTCTCTAAATTTTTATCCAATTGCCAGATTTCTTTTTGTAAAATATTCGCCTTTTTATTCAAATCTCATCACACGTGAGGGATAGGAAAAGATAGGTTATTGTTATTTTGCATGTCTTGACGAGATTGAAAAAATATTGTGCTAAGAATGGCTCCCATAGTTGAAGAACTCCTTAAATTACTACGGGTCGGTCAGAAACGGCTTACGTATGTTTCTCTGACTCCAACTTTGAACGCTTGGATCCCCTCTATGTTTTTATCGAATTACCGGATCTTTTATGTAAAATATTCTCCTCGTTGTCGACTCATAGATCTTTTTAGCGAATTCTGCATATTGGACCCTTATTCATATAGAAAATGATTTTTCGTTCTACTGTCCAGATTCGGCCAAGTGGAGAGAGAAAATTTTTGTCAACTTTTTCTTCAAATCTCATCACACGTGAGGGGTAGGAAATGATAGGTTATTGTTATTTTGCATGTCTTGAGGAGATAGAAAAAAGAATGAGGCAAGACTAGCGCCCGTAGTTGAAGAACTCCTTAAATTAGCACGGGTTGGTAAGAAACAACTTTTATTTTTTTCTTTGACTCCAACTTTGAAC
Source organism: Juncus effusus (assembly GCA_027726005.1). NCBI lineage: Eukaryota > Viridiplantae > Streptophyta > Magnoliopsida > Poales > Juncaceae > Juncus > Juncus effusus. Next base: position 4,385,203 of record CM050906.1, on the reverse strand, counting down.
GCTTGGATCTCTCTAAGTTTTTATCCAATTGCCAGATTTTTTTTTGTAAAATATTTATCTTGTTCAAAACATCATGGAAATAGTTTCTAGGAATATAATATTGGATATTATGATTTTCTAGAATTTCGGAAAAATAGTTTTTCGGAATCTGTTTTGGAAACGGAACTAAAATAAAAGGAAACAGAATTTCCAGCGTTATTCCGTTCCGAATGGAATAGTTCCGTTCAGAACGGAATAGGCAGAATTTTTGTCAGAGATTTTCAGCGCTGATTCCATTCAGAACGGAATGGTTCCGTTCCGAACAGAATAAGGCTGATTTTGCGAGAAACCCTAATTTTTGTTATACAAGGAATTTAATTTATATAAATATGGTATGAGCCTTAGATCTATGATTGTTCTGTGATGTAATCTTATGTGTGAATGCTTGTACTTTATTTAATATCTATGGCAACCTGTGAGTTGTCCAAAGTTGTAATTATGGCAACCCGTGAATTGTCCAAAATTGTAAACTACCTTTTCTAGCAATAGGACAGTTAGGTTAGATATTATATCAAGACTAGACGAGGATCTTGGCGCAATCTTCGGAAGATGGCATTGGATCTTCACACACACACAACAAAGGATTCGTTGAAGATTCACCTGCAATTTGGAGATAGATCTAGGTTTAGGAACCTCATGATCGCTCGTGAGGAATAGGCTCATACCATATTTGACTTGTTTCTATGATTTTTATATTTATAAATCTAAAAATGAAATCCTTCAGAATGTTAAGTAAAGAAGTGCCCCCCATGTCACTGAAGCCCTCGGTTCTTAGACAGTCTTCCATGTGGGTCATGCCAAAGCTGAGCATATGGGGGACTGTCTTTGTAAAGGAAGGTACGCGGGAAATGGCATCCAGCATGGGTCATGCCAATGCTGAGTGTGCTGGATTCCATTTCGCCGATAATCATACATGGTTAAACTTAACTGAGCAAGCAAGTCAGACTTGGGCTCAAGGGACAAGATGGGATAATACACCGGGCATATGATGCTCATTCCATAAAAGGCAAGAGTTGTATATGATACAATTGGAAATATTCCTACCTAAATAGTTGAGCAATAAGGGTTGCGCCAAAGCGCACTTAGTGCTCAATGAAATACAGATCTTGACCCACTATGAAACCTCATTTAATTGAAGTTTCTGAATCAATACTACTGAAGGTGTTTGATTTGAAGAAAAATAGTGGGAGTATAATATATGAAACAAAATTAGAATAATTCTAATTTTAAATAATAAACTTTACATTTCATATTAAACTTGTAGAATAAGTTCGAAATTTACGGACTTGCGATCTATCCTTGAGAAGGATAAGCTCGATGGCACAAACTTCCCTGAATTGTTCAGGACTCTGAGCATTGTTCTCAAGAGTGAAGGAAAGTTGTATGTCCTTGAGACACCCATCCCAAATCCATCGCCTTCGACCGCTTCTAGAGTCATTCAAGATACTTATCATAAGTGTATTGACGATTTTGATGAAGTAGCCTGGATGATGTTAGTTGGAATGAGACCTAAGATTCAGAAGTAGATAGGTTTCATGGATGCCTATGATATGATCAAGGCGCTTAAGGAAATGTTCCGAAAGCAGGCTAATATTCAGCGCTACAAGGTCACCAAGTTATTAATCAAGAGCAAGATGGCTCATGGCTCCTCTGTGGATACTCATGTGTTCAAGATGAGAAGTCACATTGATTACTTAGAGAGACTTGGTTCGCCTATTCCAAGGGAATTCGCGGTTGACATGATTCTTGGATCGCTTCCTCCGAGCTTTGATTTGTTCATTACTGAATATCATAAGCGTCGGATGGAGATGACGATCACAGAATTGCATAAGATGCTTAAAGAGGCAGAGAAGGACATAGAGGCAAAAGTTATCATTGATGCCCTCAGGATTGAAAGGGAAAGGGAGTTGAATAGACCAGCCGCATGGGAGAGCTGAATCAAGAGTAAAGGCAACGAGTTACTTAAACCAGAGAAATCGGAAGAAGTGATTGCATATTCTATGCGTGATCACTGGAGAGCAGGATGTAAGATATGTCAAGAAGAAGAATCAATGGCTGTCATTTCAGGTATTCATCTTTCTAAATCTCTACTTGGATATTGGATATCCACTGTAATTCTCACATTTTAAATGTGCAGGATATTACTAAGAAGTAGAAGATTAGCTAGAGGAGAAGTCAACCTACAAGTAGGGAATGAAGCAAGAGTTGGTACATTAGCTCTAGGATTTTATTGACTTAGCTGTTGTGGACTTGTAATGAAATAAATGTTATTTGGACATTAGCGTTAAAATGGTTGTAAAATTTATTATTTGGGATAATAAAATTTTCCTATATTTGTCTATTTGAAATGTTCACTTAGAAAATAACCTTTATATGCTAAATAATAAGTCCATTGATTTTATACTTCTAGCAATGTCATCTAAGTCATAAAATAAGTATCGCATTTTTAAAACTCCACCCTATGTGGAAAGTTTGACTCACTGGATCTAGGATCAATTGAGATGTGTGAATTTTATTTATTGAATAGGATGACAAGAATGGGCAACCATCACGAAGTTGATGGATTAGTTTGTTGAGTCTCATGCATATAGATGCATGAGAGACAAAAGGCAAGCCGGCTAGAAATAAGGAATATCAGAATTTCATATTAAAGTGTTTTAAGTAAAAGGTTTACTTAATGAAACACAAAATATTTGAAATGTTCAAAGCATTTAAGAATGAAATTCGATATCGCTTTGACAAGATAATAAGAGCACTTCGATTAGATCGATGTGATAAGTATTTGAGTCAATAGTTTGACAATTATCTTAGAAATTGTGAAAAGGGTTTCACAATTAATTCTATATGCATCATCTCACGATGTGCACATCAAGAAGAAGATGAAACTTATTGGATAAGATTCAGTCTATGCCTTCGAGATTCTTATAGGTATGAATATACTAAACACTGAATATCATATGGGTTTGGGATCATCCCAATTTGTCTTTAAAGGTTGAAGTACGACTCGTGTCAAAAGGTTTGATAGTGTCAACATAACAATCTTTCTGGAATATCAACTCGATATTGTTTTACATCCATTATGAGTTCAAATTATTTGCTACTCATAATTCAGACTTCTTTAAAAGAGATCTCATCTCCTAAAGAAGCAGTGGGAGTGTAATACATCTCGAAAGGTTCGAGGTCCAAATACTAGTGATGAACCATTAATGAGGCTATCAAGTAGTTGATAAGGCTATACTTGAAACATAAGGTCCTCCTCACAGACCTGGTAGACATTAGGCTGAGAGATATGATCTCTCATAAAAGATGCTCATAAAGGATGAGTCGACTTTCTACCGAGGAGACTGTGAAGAGACAAAGTTCTCAAAATGGTTGGACCATGAGAACTGAGATGCAACGCATATACAACGGCTTGATGACCATTGCATACAGTACATGGATAACCTACAAATAGCAAAGAAAGTAGCTATAGTATGGGTTATAGTAAAAGGACTTTCTCACTTGTTGCTATTACGAATTCTAACTTCCATAGCACAATGTGATTGTGAATGATGGAACAAGGATATAAAACTCACATTCCTTTATAGGAACTTTACTGTGGATGTATCTTTAATACATGGCAAGAGTTTTGTCATCGCAAGAATTCTGAAAGGTAAATTCATTCATGAATGGATTAAAGCAAGCATCTCAGGATGAATCTATTTGACAAAGTAAATTGAAGAATTTGACTTAATCAAAATAGATGCGACCACCTTGATTTCAAGAAATTCAGTGCGAGTATAACAATCATCCTGCAATACAACAACTTACACATCCTAATAGTTAGGAGTTGAAGTCTATACAGACTTCTGGTTATAAGATAAAGCACATTGGTAAAATATTGAAAGAATTCGATGTGCAAGAAATGTTCTTGCTCATGGTGTTCATATGAATGATGAAAAGATAAACGAATGAGATTCTATACTTTCAGCCATACGTTGAAATGTTCAACATGCAAGAAAGCGTTCTTGCTTATGACATTCACATGAACGATAAAACGATATAAGAATTAGATCTTATACCTTCAACCATATATTGAATATTCAATATGCAAGAAAGAGTTCTTGTTTGTGGCACTAATATGAACAATGAAAGGCACATGAATTGGATTCTATGCTTTCAACAATATATTGAAGGAGTTCAATATGCAAGAAAGGATTCTTGCCTACGACGTTCATATAATGAAGACATGCGCTTATCATCCGTTTATTGAAAGGTTCAATATACAAGAAACAGTTCTTGATAACAAGGATGAATAAGAATTTTAAGCCATACAATGTATTGTGCAATATGCTTGGAGCAATAGAGTTTTTTCCATCAATTAGATTTGAATTCTTGTGGTTTTGTGAAAAACAATACAAAATTGTATTTTTTCCATGTATTAGACTTCTTATTTTGCGGATTTGTGAAAATAACAAAATATTATTTCCTTCCATATATTGTACCTCAATTCGATTTGTTTCGTATTGTGAAAATCAATAACAATGGATTTTTTTCCACCTATTAGATTTTAATTTTTGTGGTTTTGTGAAAGACAATACAAAATTGTGTTTTTTCCGTGTATTGACTTCTTATTTTGTAGTTTTGTGAACATAACAAAATATTGTATCATTCCATGTATTGTACCTCAATTCGATTTGTTTGGTTTTGTGAAAATCAATAACAATGGAGTTTTTTCCATCTACTAGATTTTAAATTTCGTGGTTTGGGAAAAACAATAAAAAATTGTGTTTTTACCATGTATTAGACTTCTTATTTTGCAGTTTTGTGAAAATAACAAAATATTATTTCTTTCCATGTTTTGTACCTCATTTTGATTTGTTTGGTATTGTGAAAATGAATAACAATGGAGTTTTTTCGATCTATTAGATTTTAATTTTTGTGGTTTTGTGAAAAACAATACAAAATTTTATTTTTTCCATGTATTAGACTTCTTGTTTTGTGGTTTTGTGAAAATAACAAACTATTATTTCTTTCCGTGTATTGTACCTCAATTCGATTTGTTTGGTATTGTGAAAATCAATAACAATGAAGTTTTTTTCATCTATTAGATTTTAATTTTTTGGTTTTGTGAAAAACAATACAAAATTATGTTTTTTCCATGTATTAGACTTCTTTTTTTTGCGATTTGATGAAAATACGAAGATATTATTTCTTTCCATGTATTGTACCTCAATTCGATTATTTTGGTATTGTGAAAATTAATAACAATGGAGTTTTATCCATGTATTAGATTTAAATTTTTGTTGTTTCGTGAAAAACAATATAAAATTGTGTTTTTCCTTGTATTAGACTTCTTATTTTATGGTTTTGTGAAACTAACAAAATATTTTTTCATTCCATGTATTGTACCTCAATTCGATTATTTTGGTATTTGAAAATCAATAACAATGGAGTATAACGAGACGGATATTCTACAAAGAGAAATCTTGCAATTGGATAAAAACTTAGAGAGATCCAAGCGTTCAAATTTGGAGTCAGAGAAAAAAACATAAGTGGTTTCTGACCAAACCGTTGTAATTTAAGGAGTTCTTCAACTACGGTAGCTATTCTTGGCACATTCATTTTTCTATCTCCCCAATCCACGCAAAATAACAATAACCTATCTTTTCCTACCCCTCACGTGTGATGAGATTTGAAGAAAAAGTTGATAAATATGTTCTCTCTCCCCTTGGACGTATTTGGACAGTAGAACAAAAAATCATTTCTATCTGAATAAGGGTCCAATTTGCAAAATTCGCTAAGATCATCTGTTAGTCGAACACAAGGCGAATATTCTACAAAAAGAAATCTGGCAATTGGATAAAAATGTAGAGAGATTCTAGCGTTCAAAGTTGGGGTCAGAGAAAAAGACATAAGCTGTTTCTGACCGACCCGTGGTAATATAAGAATTTCTTCATCTACGGGCGCTATTCTTGGCTAATTCTTTTTTCTATCTCCTCAAGACATGCAAAATAACAATAACCTATATTTTCCTATCCCTCACGTGTGATGAGATTCGAAGAAAACGTTGATAAACACATTCTCTCTCCCGTTGGCCGAATCTAGACAGCAGAACTAAAAATCATTTTGTATCTGAATATGGGTCCAATATGCAAAATTCCCTATGAACATCTGTTAGTAGACAACAAAGAGAATCTTTTATAAAAAGAAAATCTGGCAATTGGATAAAAACTTAGAGAGATCCAAGCATTCAAAGTTGGAGTCAGAGAAAAAAACATAAGTTGTTTCAGACCAACCCGTGGTAATTTAAGGAGTTCATCAATTACCAGAGCAATTCTAGGCACATTCTTTTTTCTATCTCCTCCAGACATGCAAAATAACGAAAACCAATCGTTTCCTACCCCCCACGTGTGATGAGATTTGATGAAAAAGTTGTTAAATATGTTCTCTCACCCCTTGGCCGAATATGGACACCAGAACCAAAAATCATTTTCTATCTGAACGTGGGTCCAATATTCAAAATTCGTTAAGAACATCTGTTAGTCGACAACAAGTCGAATATTCTACAAAAAGAAATCTGGCAATTGGATAAAAACATAGAGAGATCCAAGTGTTCAAAGTTGGATTCAGAGAAAAAAAACATAAGCTGTTTTTGACCAACCCATGGTAATTGAAATAATTCTTCAACAACGGGCGCTATTCTTGGCTTATTCTTTTTTCTATCTCCTCAAGACATGCAAAATAACAATAACCTATCTTTTCCTACCCCTCACGTGTGATGAGATTTGAAGAAAAAGTTGATAAATACATTCTCTCTCCCGTTGGCCGAATCTAGAAAGCAGAACTAAAAATCATTTTGTATCTGAATATGGGTCCAATATGCAAAATTCGCTATGAACATCTGTTAGTCGACAACAAATAGAATCTTTTACAAAAAGTAAATCTGGAAATTGGATAAAAACTTAGAGAGATCCAAGCGTTCAAAGTTGGAGTCAGAGAAAAAAACATAAGTTGTTTCTGACCAAACCGTAGTAATTTAAGGAGTTCTTCAACTACGGTAGCTATTCTTGGCACATTCATTTTTCTATGTCCTCATGAACGCAAAATAACAATAACCTATATTTTCCTGCCCCTCACGTGTGGTGAGATTTGAAGAAAATTTTGATAAATATGTTCTCTCTCCCCTTGGACGAATTTGGACAGTAGAACAAAAAATCATTTCTATCTCAATAAGGGTCCAATTTGCAAAATTCGCTAAGATCATCTGTTAGTCAACAACAAGGCGAATATTTTACAAAAAGAAATCTGGCAATTGGATAAAAATGTAGAGAGATTCTAGCGTTCAAAGTTGGGGTCAGAGGAAAAGACATAAGCTGTTTCTGACCAACCCGTGGTAATATAAGGATTTCTTCATCTACGGGCGCTATTCTTGGCTCATTCTTTTTTCTATCTCCTCAAGACATGCAAAATAACAATAACCTATATTTGCCTACCCCTCACGTCTGATGACATTTGAAGAAAAAATTGATAAATACATTCTCTCTCCCGTTGACCGAATCTAGACAGAAGAACTAAAAATCATTTTGTATCTGAATATGGGTCCAATATGCAAAATTCGCTATGAACATCTGTATGTCGACAACAAAGAGAATCTCTTACAAAAAAAAAATCTGGCAATTGGATAAAAACTTAGAGAGATCCAAGCTTCTGACCAACCCGTGTTAATTTAAGAAGTTCATCAATTACAGGAGCAATTCGTGGCACATTCTTTTTTCTATCTCCTCCAGACATGCAAAATAACAAAAACCAATATTGTCCTACCCCTCACGTGTGATGAGATTTGAAGAAAAAGTTGTTAAATATGTTCTCTCTCCCCTTGGCCGAATATAGACACCAGAACAAAAAAATTATTTTCTATGTGAATATGTGTCCAATATTCAAAATTCGCTAAAAACAACTGTTAGTCGACAACAAGGCGAATATTCTAAAAAAAGAAGTCTGGCAATTGGATAAAAACATAGAGAGATCTAACCGTTCAAAGTCGGATTCAGAGAAAAAAAAACGGAAGCTGTTTCTGACCAACCCGTGGTAATTGAAATAATTCATCAACAACGGGCGCTATTCTTGGCTTATTCTTTTTTCTATCTCCTCGACAGATGCAAAATAACAATGACCTATCTTTTCCTACCCCTCACGTGTGATGAGATTGGAAGAAAAAGTTGATAAATACATTCTTGGTCCCGTTGGCCGAATCTAGACAGCAGAACTAAAAATCATAAGTTGTTTCTGACCAATATGCAAAATTCGCTGTGAACATCTGTTAGTGGACAACAAAGAGAATCTTTTACAAAAAGAAAATCTGGCAATTGGATAAAAACATAGAGAGATCCAAGCGTTCAAAGTTCGAGTCAGAGAAAAAAACATAAGTTGTTTCTGGCCAACCCGTGGTAATTTAAGGAGTTCATCCACTACGGGAGCAATTCTTGGTACATTGTTTTTTCTATCTCCTCAAGACATTTAAAATAACAAAAACCTATATTTTCCTACCCCTCACGTGTGATGAGATTTGAAGAAAAAGTCGATAAATATGTTCTCTCTCCCATTGGCCGAATATGGACACCAGAACAAAAAATCATTTTCTATCTGAATATGGGTCCAATATTAAAAATTCGCAATGAACATCTGTTAGTCGATAACAAGGCGAATATTCTACAAAAAAAAATCTGGTAATTGGATAAAAACTTAGAGAGATCCAAGCGTTCAAATTTGGATTCAGAGAGAAAAAACATAAGTTGTTTCTGACCAACCCGTGGTAATTTAAATATTTCTTCGACTACGGGCGCTATTCTTGGCTTATTCTTTTTTCTATCTCCTCAAGACAAGCAAAATAAGAATAACCTATCTTTTCCTACCCCTCACGTGTGATGAGATTTAAAGAAAAAATTCATAAATACGTCCTCTCTCTCATTGGCCGAATATGGACAGCAGATCAAAAAATCATTTTCTATCTGAATAAGGGTCCCATATGCAAAATTCGCTAGGAACATCTGTTAGTCGACAACAAGACCGATATTCTACAAAGAGAAATCTTGCAATTAGATAAAAACTTAGAGAGATCCAAGCGTTCAAATTAGGAGTCAGAGAAAAGAACATAAGTTGTTTCTGAACAAACCGTAGTAATTTAACGAGTTCTTCAACTACGGTAGCTATTCTTGACACATTCATTTTTCTATCTCCGCAAGACAGGCAAAATAACAATAACCTATATTTTCCTACCCCTCACGTGTTGAGATTTGAAGAAAAAGTTGATAAATATGTTCTCTCTCCCTTGAACGAATTTGGACAGTAGAACAAAAAATCATTTCTATCTGAATAAGGGTCCAATTTGCAAAATTCGCTAAGATCATCTGTTAGTCGACAACAAGGCGAGTATTCTACAAAAAGAAATCTGGCAATTAGATAAAAATGTAGAGAGATTCTAGCGTTCAAAGTTGGGGTCAGAGAAAAAAACATAAGGTGTTTCTGACCAACCCGTGGTAATTTAAGGATTTCTTCATTTATGGGTGCTATTCTTGGCTCATTCTTTTTTCTATCTCCTCAAGACATACAAAATAACAATGACCTATCTTTTCCTACCCCTCACGTGTGATGAGATTTGAAGAAAAAGTTGATAAATACATTCTCTCTCCCGTTGGCCGAATCAAGACAGCAGAACTAAAAATCATTTTGTATCTGAATATGGGTCCAATATACAAAATTTGCTGTGAACATCTGTTAGTCGACAACAAAGAGAATCTTTTACAAAAAATAAATCTGGCAATTGGATAAAAACTTAGAGAGATCCAAGCGTTAAAATTTGTTGCCAGAGAAAAAAACATAAGTTGTCTCCGACCAACCCGTGGTAATTTATGGATTTTTTTTCAACTACAGGCGCTATTCTTGGCTCATTCTCTTTTCTATCTCCTCAAGACATGCAAAATAACAAAAACCAATATTGTCGTACCCCTCACGTGTGATGAGATTTGAAGAAAAAGTTGTTAAATATGTTCTCTCTCCCCTTGGCAGAATATGGACACCAGAACAAAGAATCATTTTCTATCTGAATATGGGTCCAATATTCAAAATTCGCTAAAAACAACTGTCAGTCGACAACAAGGCGAATATTCTAAGAAAAGAAATCTGGTAATTGGATAAAAACATAGAGAGATCCAAGCGTTCAAAGTCGGATTCACAGAAAAAAAACATAAGCTGTTTCTGACCGACCCGTGGTAATTGAAATAATTCTTCAACAACGGGCGCTATTCTTGGCTTATTCTTTTTTCTATCTCCTCGAGACATGCAAAATAACAATAACCTATCTTTTCCTACCCCTCACGTGTGATGAGATTTGAAGCTCACTCCCGTTGGCCGAATCTAGACAGCAGAACTAAAAATCATTTTGTATCTGAACATGGGTCCAATATGCAAAATTCGCTATGAACATCTGTTAATCGACAACAAATATAATCTTTTACAAAAAGAAAATCTGGCAATTGGATAAAAACTTAGAGAGATCCAAGCGTTTTAAAGTTGGGGTCAGAGAAAAAACATAAGTTATTTCTGACCAACCCGTGATAATTTATGGAGTCCATCAACTACGGGAGCAATTCTTGGCACATTCTTTTTTCTATCTCCTCCAGACATGCAAAATAACAAAAACCAATCTTTTCCTACCCCTCACGTGTGATGAGATTTGAAGAAAAAGTTGTTAAATATGTTCTCTCTCCCCTTGGCCGAATATGGACACGAGAACAAAAAATCATTTTCTATCTGAATAAGGGTCCAATATGCAAAATTCGCTAAGAACATCTCTTAGTCGACAACAAGACGGATATTCTACAAAGAGAAATCTTGCAATGAGACAAAAACTTAGAGAGATCCAAGCGTTCAAATTTGGAGTCAGAGAAAAGAACATAGGTTGTTTCTGACCAAACCGTAGTAATTCAAGGAGTTCTTCAACTACGGTAGCTATTCTTGACACATTCATTTTTCTATCTCCCCAAGACACGCAAAATAACAATAACCTATCTTTTCCTCCCCCTCACGTGTTATGAGATTTGAAGAAAATTTTGATAAATATGTTCTCTCTCCCCTTGAATGAATTTGGACAGTAGAACAAAAAATCATTTCTATCTGAATAAGGGTCCAATTTGCAAAAATCGCTAAGATCATCTGTTAGTCGACAACAAGGCGAATATTCTACAAAAGGAAATCTGGCAATTGGATAAAAATGTAGAGAGATTCTAGCGTTCAAAGTTGGGGTCAGAGAAAAAAACATAAGGTGTTTCTGACCAACCCGTAGTAATTTAAGGATTTCTTCATCTACGGGAGCTATTCTTGGCTCATTCTTTTCGCTAACTCCTCAAGACATGCAAAATAACAATGACCTATCTTTTCCTACCCCTCACGTGTGATGAGATTTGAAGAAAAAGTTGATAAATACATTCTCTCTCCCATTGGCCGAATCCAGACAGCAGAACTAAAAATGATTTTGTATCTGAATATGGGTCCAATATGCAAAATTCGCTATGAACATCTGTAAGTCGACAACAAAGAGAATCTTTTACAAAAAGAAAATCTGGCAATTGGATAAAAACTTAGAGAGATCCGAGCGTTCGAAGTTGGAGTCAGAGAAAAAAACAAAAGTTGTTTCTTACCAACCCGTGGTAATTTAAGGAGTTCATCAACTACGGGAGCAATTCATGGCACATTCTTTTTTGTATCTCCTTCAGACATGCAAAAACACAAAAACCAATCTTTTCCTACACCTCACGTGTGATGAGATTTGAAGAAAAAGTTGTTAAATATGTTCTCTCTCGCCTTGGCCGAATATGGACACGAGAACAAAAAATCATTTTCTATCTGAATATGGGTCCAATATTCAAAATTCGCTAAGAACATCTGTTAGTCGCCAACAAGGCGAATATTCAACAAAAAGAAATCTGGCAATTGGATAAAAACTTAGAGAGATCCAAGCGTTCAAATTTGGATTCAGAGAAAAAAACATACGCTGTTTCTGGCCAACCCATGGTAATTTAAATATTTGTTCGACTACGGACGCTATTCTTGGCTTATTTTTTTTTCTATCTCCTCAAGAAATGCAAAATAACAATAACCTAACTTTTCCTACCGCTCACGTGTGATGAGATTTAAAGCAAAAATTCATAAATACGTTCTATCTCTCGTTGGCCGAATCTGGACAGCAGATCAAAAAATCATTTTCTATCTGAATAAGGGTCCAATATGCAAAATTCGCTAAGAATATCTGTTAGTCGACAACAAGACGGATATTCTACAAAGAGAAATCTTGCAATCAGATAAAAACGTAAAGAGATCCAAGCGTTCAAATTTGGAGTCAGAGAAAAGAACATAAGTTGTTTCTGACCAAACCGTACTAATTTAAGGAGTTCTTCAACTGCGGTAGCTATTCTTGGAACATTCATTTTTCTATCTCCCCAAGACACGCAAAATAACAATAACCTATCTTTTCCTCCCCATCACGTGTGATGAGATTTGAAGAAAAAGTTGATAAATATGTTCTCTCTCCCCTTGGACGAATTTGGACAGTAGAACAAAAAATCATTTCTATCTCAATAAGGGTCCAATTTGCAAAATTCGCTAAGATCATCTGTTAGTCAACAACAAGGCGAATATTCTACAAAAAGAAATCTGGCAATTTGATAAAAATGTAGAGAGATTCTAGCGTTCAAAGTTAGGGTCAGAGAAAAAAACATAAGTCGTTTCTGACCAACCCGTGGTAATTTAAGGAGTTCATCAACTACGGGAGGAATTCTTGGCACATTCTTTTTTCTATCTCCTCCAGACATGCAAAATAACAAAAACGAATCTTTTCCTACCCCTCACGTGTGATGAGATTTGAAGAAAAAGTTGTTAAATATGTTCTCTCTCCCCTTGGCCGAATATGGACACGTGAACAAAAAAATCATTTTCTATCTGAATGTGGGTCCAATATTCAAAATTCGCTAAGAACATCTGTTAGTCGACAACAAGGCGAATATTCTACAAAAAAAATCTGGCAATTGGATAAAAACTTAGAGAGATCGAAGCGTTCAAATTTGGATTCAGAGAAAAAAACATAAGTTGTTTCTGACCAACCCATGGTAATTTAAGGAGTTCATCAACTACGGGAGCAATTCTTGGCACATTCTTTTTTCTATCTCTTCCAGACATGCAAAATAACAAAAACCAATCTTTTCCTACCCCTCACGTGTGATGAGATTTGAAGAAAAAGTTGTTAAATATGTTATCTCTCCCCTTGGCCGAATATGGACACGAAACAAAAAATCCTTTTCTATCTGAATATGGGTCCAATATTCAAAATTCGCAAAGAACATCTGTTAGTCGACAACAAGGCGAATATTCTACAAAAAGAAATCTGGCAATTGGATAAAAATTAGAGAGATCCAAGTGTTCAAATTTGGATTCAGAGAAAAAAAACATAAGCTGTTTCTGACCAACCCGTGGTAATTTAAATATTTCTTCGACTACGGGTGCTATTCTTGGCTTATTCTTTTTTCTATCTCCTCAAGACATGCAAAATAACAATAACCTATCTTTTCCTACCCCTCACGTGTGAAGAGATTTAAAGAAAAAATTCATAAATACGTTCTATCTCTCGTTCGTCGAATCTGGACAGCAGATCAAAAAATCATTTTCTCTTAAAATAAGGGTCCAATATGCAAAATTCGCTAAGAGCATCTGTTAGTCGACAACAAGACGGATATTCTACAAAGAGAAATCTCGCAATTAGATAAAAACATAGAGAGATCCAAGCGTTCAAATTTGGAGTCGGAGAAAAGAACATAAGTTATTTGTGACCAAACCGTAGTAATTTAAGGAGTTCTTCAATTGCGGTAGCTATTCTTGGCACATTCATTTTTCTCTCTCACCAAGACACGCAAAGTAACAATAACCTATCTTTTCCTACCTCTCACGTGTGATGAGATTTGAAGAAAAAGTTGATAAATATGTTCTTTCTACCCTTGGACGAATTTGGACAGTAGAACAAAAAATCATTTCTATCTAAATAAGGGTCCAATTCACAAAATTCGCTAAGATTATCTGTTAGTCGACAACAAGGCGAATATTCTACAAAAAGAAATCTGGCAATTGGATAAAAATGTAGCGAGATTCTAGCGTTCAAAGTTGGGGTCAGTGAAAAAAACATAAGGTGTTTCTGACCAACCCGTGGTAATTTAAGGATTTCTTCATCTACGGGTGCTATTCTTGGCTCATTCTTTTTTCTGTCTCCTCAAGACATGGAAAATAACAATAACCTATCTTTTCCTACCACTCACGTGTGATGAGATTTGAAGAAAAAGTTGATAAATACATTCTCTCTCCCGTTGGCCGAATCTAGACAGCAGAACTAAAAATCATTTTGTGTCTGAATATGGGTCCAATATGCAAAATTCGCTATGAACATCTGTTAGTCGACAGCAAAGAGAATCTTTTACAAAAAGAAAATATGGCAATTAGATAAAATCTTAGAGAGATCCAAGCGTTCAAAGTTGGAGTCAGAGAAAAAAACATAAGTTGTTTCTGACCAACCCGTGGTAATTTTAGGAGTTCATCAACTACGGGAGCAATTCTTGGCACATTCTTTTTTCTATCTCCTCCAGACATGCAAAATAACAAAAACCAATCCTTTCCTACCCCTCATGTGTGATGAGATTTGAAGAAAAAGTTGATAAATATGTTCTCTCTACCCTTGGCCGAATATGGACACCAGAACAAAAAATCATTTTTTATCTGAATATGGGTCCAATATTCAAAATTCGCTAAGAACATCTGTTAGTCGACAACAAGACGGATATTCTACAAAAAGAAATCTTGCAATCGGATAAAAACTTAGAGAGATTCAAGCGTTCATGTTTTGAGTCAGAGAAAAAAACGTAAGTTTTTTCTGACCAACCCGTGGTAATTAAGGAGTTCTTCGACTACGGTAGCTCTTCTTGGCACATTCTTTTTTCTATCTCACCAACAGACGCAAAATAACAATAACCTATCTTTTCCTACCCCTCACGTGTGATGAGATTTGAAGAAAAAATTGATAAATATGTTCTCTCTCCTCTTGGACGAATCTGGACAGTAGAACAAAAAATAATTTCTATCCGATTAAGGGTCCAATATGCAAAATTCGCTAAGAACATCTGTTAGTCGACAATAAGGCGTATATTCTACAAAAAAAAATCTGGCAATTTGATTAAAATGTAGAGTGATTCTAGTGTTCAAAGTTGGGGTCTGATAAGAAAACATAAACTGTTTCTGACCAATCCGTGGTAATGTAAGGATTTCTTCAACTACGGGCGCTATTCTTGGCTTATTCTTTTTTCTATCTCCTCAAGACATGCAAAATAACAATAACCTTTCTTTTCCTACCCCTCTCGTGCGATGAGATTTTAAGAAAAATTTGATAAAAATACATTCTCTCTCCCGTTGGCCGAATCTGGACAGCAGAACTAAAAATCATTTTGGATATGAATATGGTTCCAATATGCAAGGTACCCTACGAACATCTGGCAATTGGATTAAAAACTTAGAGAGATCCAAGCGTTAAAAGTTGGAGTCAGAGAAAAAAACATAAGCTGTTTCTGACCAACCCATGGTAATTTGAAGATTTCTTCAACATCATTTTCTATTTGAATACGGGTCCAACATGCAAAATTCGCTTAGAACATCTTTTAGTCGACAACAAGGAGAATATTTTACAAAAAGAAATCTGGCAATCTGATAAAAACTTAGAGAGATCCAAGCGTTCAAAGTTGGAGTGAGAGAAAAAAACATAAGTTGTTTCTGACCAACCCGTGGTAATTTACGGATTTTTTCTACTACGGGCACTATTCAAGGCACCTTCTTTTTTCTATCTCCTCCAAACATGCACAACATCAATAACCTATCTTTTTCTGCGCCTCACGTGTGATGAGATTCGAAGAAAAAGTTGATAAATACGTTCTCTCTCTCGTTGGCCGAATCAGGACAGCAGAAAAAAAAATCATTTTCTATCTGTATATGGGTCAAATACGCAAAATTCCCTAAGAACATCTGTTACTCGACAACAAAGAGAATCTTTTACAAAAAGAAATCTGGAAATTGGATAAAAATATAGAGAGATACAAGCATTTAAAATTTGAGTTAGAGAAAAAAACATAAGCTATTTCTGACCAACCCGTGCTAATTTAAAGATTTCTTCAACTAAGGGCGCTATTCTTGGCTAATTCTTTTTTCTATGTCCTCACGACATCTAAAATAACAATAACCTATCTTTTCGTACACCTCACGTGTGATTAGTTTTGAATGAAAAGTTGAGAAATAAGTTCTCTCTCCCGTTGGCCAAATCTGGACACCCGAACAAAAAATCATTTTCTATATTAATATGGGTCCGATATGCAAAATTCGCTAAGAACATCTGTTAGTCGACAACAAATAGAATCTTTTACAAATAGAAATCTGGCAAATGGATAAAAACTTAGAGAGATCCAAGCATTCAAAGTAGGAGTCAGAGAAAAAAACATAAGTTGTTTCTGACCAACCCGTGGTAATTTAAGGAATTCATCAACTATGGGAGCTATTCTTGGCACATTCTTATTTTCATCCCCTCAAGACAAAACATATGTTTTTTCGAACCAATCCGTGGTAATTTAAGGATTTCTTCAACTACAGGCGATATTATTGGCCAACACACGAGATACCGTTGGAAACTAGAAAGAGAGATCTATGATGTGGTACTTTACTGGAATTATTATTTTATTCAAAAATTTTGAGACATTTGCAGTTTAGTCCAGAACTTATTTCAGATTTAAAACCGGTTCAGCAGCAACTTCAGAAAATTATAGAAAATTCACCAAAGCTTTAAAAATCCCGAAATTTGTACAGAAATTCAATTATGAAGTTTTTTATTAGCTGTTAACATTTCGTACAATTATATTTTGTAGTTTGAGATTTATAATGAAATTACAGATCTGGATTAGAAACTGGTTCTGACAGACCAGCACTCACAAAAACTGTTATATCTCCTAATCTTTTTTAACAACTACTCTTTTAAAATTCATATTTGGACTCTACACTTCAAAATACTTCACGTAGTTTATTTTTTTCAAAATTCAGAAGAATTTGGAAAATTACAATTTTGGAAAATTAATATCTCACAGATTACAAATCGGAATTGGGCAAAATTTGATTTCAAAATTATCTACTAAATGAGAAATAGATTTTAAAAATATTTATTTAATTTTTCAGATCCGAATTTGACACGAAATTAAGGAAAACATACTTAAAAACAGAGAAAGAACAGCAGCAAGACAGAAACTGGATTAGGGTTTGATTTTCGGTTTAAAAATAGGCATTTATAGGAAATTAATGATGTGTAACAATTATTAATCACTAAGTGTATAATTTCTCAGATTTAGATGATGGATGTGAGAAATCTAAGCTAAGATTTACTCAAGAAATTTACTCAAGAACTAGTTTCTTCCAAAACAGCCATTTCGAAACAAAACTTGATTTAAATCAATCACAACTCTAAATTAATCACACAAAATACTAAGCTAAGTGTTTCAAATGATTAACAAGCCAATAAACTCTAGATTTAATAGATCAATTGATGAAAAACACTAAGCTAAGCAATTTTTCCCAATTTATTCAAAAATGTGTATGTTCATGACTATTCATCAAAATTCGGCAAAATTACAAGCAAGATTTCATGTATACAAATCACAAATTCCCCTCCCTATCTAGATTTACTCACACATATTCACAAGAACAAGAGTTTGACAAGATTTCATCATGATTATTACAAATTTGAGGTTTTGTGATCTAAAATTCAAATCTTATTATTTAAAGAGAATTGGACTAAACCGAGAGTTGGAGATTCAGCCGGTAGCTCCCTCGAGTCGATTTGAAGCTCCAATTGCGCCTCGATTCAAGCTAGAATCGACCGATTCGAATTTTCCCCAAATCAGCCCCAAATTGCGCGTTTTTACTCAAAAACGAAAATTAGAGCTTAAGAAAGCTTGAAACTCATTAATGGAGGTTCTAGAGGTCAGAGAAGAAGAATGGAGAGTGGTGTATAAGTTAAGGAGAGTGAGAGAATGAGTGATTCTTCTTCTCTAGCTTGAGATGCATTTTATAGAGAGTTGAGGGCTTGAGAGTGTATTCTCTTGATTGGCTTGATCTGAAATTTCAGGGGTAAAATGCAGAATTCCAATTGTCCAGATCCAATCTCACATATGTGAACAACCTTTTGTTCAAATTTTGTTGTATTCCGTTGAAAAATGAGGGAGAATTTCGAATTTTAGTATTTGGCGGTTATTTTGAAATCTGAAATTTCGTCGAACAGTTACTAGCACGACTTCAAACTCAAATATCTCTCTCATTTCTTCATCATTTTTTGAGTTCTTTATATGGTTGGAAAGAGGGGAATGAGTAGAAGAGAATGGCGTTGGAATTATGACAAACCAAGATGTTTTCAGGAAAGTTGAAGAAATTCTTAAATTACCGCGGGTTGGTTAGAAACGGCTTATGTTTTTTTTTGTCTGACTCCAACATTGAACGCTTGGATCTCTCTAAGTTTTTATCCAATTGCCAGATTTCTTTTTGTAGAATATTCACCTTGTTGTCGACTAACAGATGTTCTTAGGGAATTTTGAATTTTGGACCCTTATTCAGATAGAATATGATTTTTTCTGATGCTGTGCTGATTCGGCCAAGGGGAGAGAGAACATATTTATCAACTTTTTCTTCAAATCTCATCACATGTGAGGGGTCGGAAAGGATAGGTTATTGTTATTTTGCATGTCTTGAGGAGATAGAAAAAAGAATGAGCCAAGAATAGCGCCCGTAGTTGAAAAAAATCCTTAAATTACCACGGGTTGGTCACAAACAGCTTATGTTTTTTTATCTGACTCCAACTTTGAACACTTGGATCTCTCTAAGTTTTTATCGAATTACCCGATTTCTTTTTGTAAAATATTCTCCTTGTTGTCGACTAACAGATGTTCTTAGCGAATTTTATATATTGGACCCTTATTCAGATTGAATATGATTTTTTGTTCTACTGTCCAGATTCGGCCAAGGGGAGAGAGAACATATTTATCAACTTTTTCTTCAAATCTTTTGACACGTGAGGGGTACGAAAAGATAGGTTTTTGTTATTTTGCATGTCTTGAGGAGATAGAAAAAAGAATGAGCTAAGAATAGCGCCCGTAGTTGAAAACAATCCTTAAATTACCACGGGTTGGTCTGAAACAACTTATGTTTTTTTCTCTGACTCCAACTTTGAACGCTTGGATTTCTCCAAGTTTCTATCCAATTGCCAGATTTATTTTTGTAGAATATTCGCCTAGTCGTCGACTAACAGATGTTCTTCGCGAATTTTGCATATTAGACCGATATTCAGATAGAAAATGATGTATTGCTCTGCTGTCCAGATTCGACCAACGGGAGAGAGAACGTATTTATCAACTTTTTCTTGAAATCTCGTCACACGTGAGGGGTAGGAAAAGATAGGTTAATGTTATTTTACATGTCTTAAGGAGATGGAAATAAGAATGAGCCAAGAATAGCGACCGTAGTTGAACAAATTCGTAAATTACCACGGGTTGGTCAGAAACGGCTTATGTTTTTTTTGTCTGACTCCAATTTGAACGCTTGGATCTCTCTAAGTTTTTATCCAATTGCCAGATTTCTTTTTGTAGAATATTCGCCTTGTTGTCGACTAACAGATATTCTTAGTGAATTTTGAATTTTGGACCCTTATTCAGATAGAATTTGATTTTTTGTGATGATGTGCTGATTCGGCCAAGGGGAGAGAGAACATATTTATCAACATTTTCTTCAAATCTCATCACTTGTGAGGGGTAGGAAAGGATAGGTTATTGTTATTTTGCATGTCTTGAGGAGATTGAAAACAAAATGTGCCAAGAATAGCTCCCGTAATTGAAGAACTCCTTAAATTACCACAGGTTGGTCATAAACAACTTATGTTTTTTTTTCTCTCACTACGACTCTGAACGCTTGGATCTCTCTAAGTTTTTATCGAATTACCCAATTTTTCTTTTTGTAAAATATTCTCCTTGTTGTCGACTAACAGATGTTCTTAGAGAATTTTGCATATTGGACCTTTATTCAGAAAGAATATGATTTTTTGTTCTACTGTCCAGATTCGGCCAAGAGGAGAGAGAACATATTTATCAACTTTTTCTTCAAATGTTATCACACGTGAGGGGTAGGAAAAGATAGGTTATTGTTATTTTGCATGTCTTGAGTAGATAGAAAAAAGAATGAGCCAAGATTAGCGCCCGTAGTAGAAAACAAATCCTTAAATTACCACAGGTTGGTCTGAAACGACTTATGTTTTTTTTCTCTGACTCCAACTTTGAACGCTTGTATTTCTCCAAGTTTTTATCCAATTGCCAGATTTATTTTTGTAGAATATTTGCCTAGTTGTCGACTAACAGATGTTCTTCGCGAATTTTGCATATCGGACCCATATTCAGATAGAAAATGATGTATTGTTCTGCTGTCCAGATTCGGCCAACGGGAGAGAGAACGTATTTATCAACTTTTTCTTCAAATCTCATCACACGTGAGGGGTAGGAAAAGATAGGTGAATGTTATTTTACATGTCTTGAGGAGATGGAAAAAAGAATCAGCAAAGAATAGCGACCGTAGTAGAAGATATTCTTAAATTTCCAGGGGTTGGTCAGAAACGGCTTATGTTTTTCTTGTCTGACTCCAACTTTGAACGCTTCGATCTCTCTAATTTTTTATCCAATTGCCAGATTTCTTTTTGTAGAATATTCGTCTAGTTGTCACTAACAGATGTTCTTAGCAAATTTTTAATTTTGGACCCTTATTCAAAAAGAATATGATTTTTTGTGATGCTGTGCTGATTCGGCCAAGGGGAGAGAGAACATATTTATCAACTTTTTCTTCAAATCTCATCACATGTGAGGGGTTGGAAAGGATAGATTATTGTTATTTTGCATGTCTTGAGGAGATAGAAAAAATAATGAGCCAAGAATAGCGCCCGTAGTTGAAAAAAATCCTTAAATTACCACGGGTTGGTCAGAAACAACTTATGTTTTTTTATCTGACTCCAACTTTGAACGCTTGGCTTTCTCTAAGTTTTTATCGAATTACCCGATTTCTTTTTGTAAAATATTCTCCTTGTTGTCGACTAACAGATGTTCTTAGCGAATTTTGCATATTGGACCCTTATTCAGATTGAATATGATTTTTTGTTCTACTGTCCAGATTCGGCCAAGGGGAGAGAGAACATATTTATCAACTTTTTCTTCAAATCTTTTGACACGTGAGGGGTACGAAAAATAGGTTTTTGTTATTTTGCATGTCTTGAGGAGATAGAAAAAAGAATGAGCCAAGAATAGCGCCCGTAGTTGAAAACAATCCTTAAATTACCACGGGTTGGTCTGAAACAACTTATGTTTTTTTGTCTGACTCCAACTTTGAACGCTTGGATTTCTCCAAGTTTTTATCCAATTGCCAGATTTATTTTTGTAGAATATTCGCCTAGTCGTCGACTAACAGATGTTCTTCGTGAATTTTGCATATCGGACCGATATTCAGATAGAAAATGATGTATTGTTCTGCTGTCCAGATTCGACCAACGGGAGAGAGAACGTATTTATCAACTTTTTCTTCAAATCTCATCACACGTGAGGGGTAGGAAAAGATAGGTTAATGTTATTTTACATGTCTTAAGGAGATGGAAAAAAAATGAGCCAAGAATAGCGACCGTAGTTTAAGAAATTCGTAAATTACCACGGGTTGGTCAGAAACGGCTTATGTTTTTTTTGTCTGACTCCATCTTTGAACGCTTGGATCTCTCTAAGTTTTTATCCAATTGCCAGATTTCTTTTTGTAGAATATTCGCCTTGTTGTCGACTAACAAATGTTCTTAGGGAATTTTGAATTTTGGACCCTTATTCAGATAGAATTTGATTTTTTGTGATGCTGTGCCGATTCGGCCAAGGAGAGAGAGAACATATTTGTCAACTTTTTCTTCAAATCTCATCACTTGTGAGGGGTAGGAAAGGATAGGTTATTGTTATTTTGCATGTCTTGAGGAGATAGAAAACAAAATGTGCCAAGAATAGCTCCCGTAATTGAAGAACTCCTTAAATTACCACAGGTTGGTCAGAAACAACTTATGTTTTTTTTCTCTCACTACGACTCTGAACGCTTGGATCTCTCTAAGTTTTTATCGAATTACCCAATTTCTTTTTGTAAAATATTCTCCAAGTTGTCGACTAACAGATGTTCTTAGCGAATTTTGCATATTGGACCCTTATTCAGAAAGAATATGATTTTTTGTTCTACTGTCAAGATTCGGCCAAGGGGAGAGAGAACATATTTATCAACTTTTTCTTCAAATGTTATCACACGTGAGGGTTAGGAAAAGATAGGTTATTGTTATTTTGCATGTCTTGAGTAGATAGAAAAAAGAATGAGCCGAGAATAGCGCCCGTAGTAGAAAGCAAATCCTTAAATTACCACAGGTTGGTCTGAAACGACTTATGTTTTTTTCTCTGACTCCAACTTTTATCCGATTGCCAGAGTTATTTTTGTAGAATATTCGCCTAGTTGTCGACTAACAGATGTTCTTCGCGAATTTTGCATATCAGACCCATATTCAGATAGAAAATGATGTATTGTTCTGCTGTCCAGATTCGGCCAACGGGAGAGAGAACGTATTTATCAACTTTTTCTTCAAATCTTATCACACGTGAGGGGTAGGAAAAGATAGGTTAATGTTATTTTACATGTCTTGAGGAGATGGAAAAAAGAATGAGCCAAGAATAGCGACCGTAGTTGAAGATAATCTTAAATTACCAGGGGTTGGTCAGAAACGGCTTATGTTTTTCTTGTCTGACTCCAACTTTGAACGCTTCGATCTCTCTAATTTTTTATCCAATTGCCAGATTTCTTTTTGTAGAATATTCTACTTGTTGTCACTAACATATGTTCTTAGCAAATTTTGAATTTTGGACCCTTATTCAAATAGAATATGATTTTTTGTGATGCTGTCTTGATTCTGCAAACCGCGTAAAACCGTCGTTAAATTTCACACAATTTAGCAAAAATATTTATAATTTCCCTAGCTTTACTCTTAAGTGTATATATGGTCTTTTGAGTTTTAGGGGTCGAACACAAGGAGAATGGCCTTGAGATATTACAATTCTTTTCAAAAGTAGGTCTTGTTTTGTTCAAATGTTGTAGATTGTTTAAGAAGGGTAATGATGTATTAGATGGATTTTAATCAAGTTCGTACACAATTCTTTTGAAAATTCTTTAATAATAGTTCCAAATGTCCAAAAGTTGCAAATGATATGTCAATGAAAAGTAGAGAATGAGATCTTCACGATGCAAGGCAAATCAATTATCACTTTTGTTCATATTTTTATATAATTTTCGTTTTAATCTATACTTTTGATAATCAATCGACAGAATTGTTCATAAAATCACAGAAAATCGGAAATTACTTCAAAAATTACCAAAATTTAACAAAGATTAGGAAAGCAAGTTCAGATTATGTGGTACAAATCTCAGATCCAAAAGACTGATATTCCAAAAATTATGGTCAAAACGCGAACATATGACAGAATTGGACAGAGAATGGTATGTGTTGCCAAAAGAGGGTGGAATTCAAATTTTATCCAAACAACAATTCAATTAAAATTCAGATCACGAAACTAAACTTCAAATTGATTCACTGAGACCTAGATTTTTTATTTATAGGATTTTTTTACTAATTTCTAAAAATTGTAGAAAAACAGTCAGATTCAAAATCAAGAACAGAAAAATTAAAAAAATCAAAACTTTGCACAGATTTTATCTTACAAATTTTGACATAAAAGCATTGGGCATATATTATATGAAAGTTGTTCTAAAATATTTAAAGAAACACAAAATATTTTTTTTTATAATTTTCTTTGATCAGATCTGAAGTCAAACAATTTTTTACTGAAACTGACAGAAACAAAATGCAGAAAAATGTATTTTTGAATTTAGAGGATAAAAGTAGGGATTTTTAAGGCAATTTGATCAAGAATTGTATCATTAATCACAAAATATTCAATTTATCAGATTTGGAACAAGTTTGAATTATTTCCAACCAGAAAAACTCAGCAAATAGATCAAAATTTCAGATCAAACACCAGTCAACCAACTTAGTGTTTGATCTCAATTTTTGAACTAAAAACTTCACTAAATCAAGCAAAAACCTCAACCAAGATTCAAGATGATAAAATGGACTAGCATGCATGAAAATTCAGTTCTAATTGACCTAATTAATTCAACCAAATCGATTAAATCACGAAAAACCAGATTTAACAGCACATGATAATCAGTAACCAAATCAGTCAATTTAATTCAACTTAAAGCAAGATTTCAAACAATTCAATCACAAAAGGCCTATCCCTACAAGATTCTACTCACACATGATAAGATCAACCGAAATTAGGGATGTGTTCATCATATTTTTTTACAAATTGGATCTTTTGATCTAAAATTGAATACACGAGATTAAATGAAAATTGGATCAAACCGAGACGTAGAAGATCAACCAGAAGCTTCCTTGAGTCGATTTGAACCTCCAATTGATGCTTGATCCAGCCGGAACCGATCAATTGCCTTTTTCACCAAATTCAGCCCGAATTGGTGAATTTTCACTCAAACTCGAAAATTGAAGCTCGAAAAGCTCTGAGATTTAGTACTGGAGTTACTGAAGCTTAAAGAAGATGATTGGAGAGTGGTGTGTTGAAAGAATTTGGAGAATGGAAGAATGAATTACCATGAATGGGTTGATCGGTCGAATTTTATAGAGAGGCTGGTCTAGAGAGTGGGGGACAAACCGAGCGATTCCATTGGCTCAGGCAGATCAAGTGGGGTGTACTGAAGATCTGTGCGAAAGTTCGTTGAATTTGGTTGAGAAATGGACGGGTTTGAATCATCGGATTTTTCTTCTGTTACTCGCGCGAAAATGAACTGAGTTCAGTTCAGATGCGATTTGAATCGCATGACTGAGACTGACAGTGGGTCCCTTCAGAATAAGTTGTGGTGAAACGGGTCATAATCGCGTGAAACGAGTCGCTATTCCGTGCATTTTCAAACTGTCTTTTTTGATTTTCTGTGGCGAAACGGTGAGACGAGTCATAACTGATGAAACGAGTCATCTTCTTCTTCAGCCTTTGGCGCTGAGTTTTGAATTAAATTTCCGGATTTCATGCGACGAAACGAGCTGCAGTTCGCTTGAAACGAGTCGCTTTTGTGTGAGCTGGGTACTGACTCGTTTTAACTCGTTCCGCTGATCTGGTGTGGCGAACCGGTTTGAATCGCGTGAGACGAGTCATAACTGATGAAACGAGTCGTCTTCTTCTTCAGAATTGGCGCGGAATGCCTTTTCTCGATCTTCTGTGGCCTTTGATCGTGTGCTCGTCCTAAAACAATCCTCTGACAGCCTTGTAAGTTTCGAATTTGGACTTTGGATCGATTTTTCTCCTGGATTTCAATCCCGTTTACCCGTTTCTCACAACCATCGATTCGAGCTCGTGATTCTGTACATTTCGCTGTGATTCATCAACCCAGATCTCTTCTCCATCTTCTCACGAATCTACAGGGCTTTGAATGGTTGAAAACCGTTGAGTAAAACTCGAGTTTTGCTGATCTGAATATCATCGCTTCGCTGTTCCGCCATTGCTGACCAGAGTGTGCAAATCGACCTCTTGTTCGAAATTCACACAACGAAATCCAAAACGGTGACTCAGGCTTCGTTCGCAACTTCCTCACGATGCTTCACAACCATTATGTCTTCCCAATTCGCCTCGAATCCAGAGAATTCCTCCATTAACTAACTCGGTTTCAATTTCGCGAAAATAACCAAAAACTACTGAACTCGTGAATCAAACTATGATTTTGAGTTGTTTTTCCATCGAATTGAGGCTTCGTAATTCATTGTGAGCCTTTACTAAAGGTTTACGACACAAAAAGAATCATCTTTGCTTGAGAAAAACGGAAATGGTTGATCGAATTCATCCGCTGTTCGAAACTCGACCGTTGGTTCATCCAGTCTGAAAAGTTCATTGAGGATTTCGTCGAACAGATTACGGAAACACGGATTTCTCGCTCGATTTCGCATCATTCGATGAGTTCTTCATACGGTTAGAAAGGGTAGACGATGGAGAAGAGAATGAGATCGGTTTTGGCTCGAATGGATGATGGTGGAAGGCACGGCAGATCAACCATGGTTTCGGTCCGTTTTTGGCACTTGTTTTGGCCGAATTCCGGCGATCGCCGGAACTTCCAAGACCGGAGAATGGCACCGGCATGTTCGTCTCGTCATGCTGAATCCATGGCTGGCTTGTTTGTTCGATTTCGAGCAGAATTGTGAATTATGAGGTTTGAAGAAGATGGGTTTGACCTGGTCAATTCGTTGACTTTGACCATTTTTGACCTGATTTTCAATTGGTGATTCTGAGAGTTTTAGAAGGTTTCTGATCGCGAGGATTGTACCGTTGGGTTCGTTTCGTCGAGCTCTTCATTTTGGTATACCGTTTGACCCATTTTGGAGAAGTTGACTTTTGGTCAACTTGGCGATTTTTGGCGTTTGGCTCGGTTTGACTTGGTTGTAGAAGGTTTTTGAATTGTCGTAAAAGTTTGGGGAATTTTTTGTAAAGTGTTTGAGGTTTTTATTTGCCATCTTTGGCCCATTATTTGCGTTTTGGTCCAATTCTTCATTTTATGGCCTTTTTGCTTGTAAAATCACACAAAAATGTATTAAGAGCTTTCAAATTATGTTTTATGAATTATGAGCACTTTTCATACATTTAATGTGAATTATGATTGAATTTGAGATGATAAAAACCCTAAAAATGTGTATAAAAATACACATTATAAATTCCACCACACTTAAACCAAGCTTGCCCTCAAGCGTAAATAAAATCAAGTTTTAGGGTTTTTAGAATCAGTTTAAAGTACTTTGAAAAGAGATTTAGTTATTGCCATGAATGTTATATACTAATATTTGATTATTATAATAATACACGAAGGTCGAAGAATATCCATTAATAATTTCAAATTCAAGTTTATTTAAAATTCCCCAATCCTTCAAATACGAACCTTTTTCCAAAAAGTAATGCCCTAATTTTGTTTTTGATACTTTCTCCACCTAAATTTAAAATGGTGAATTTATAAAATTTACCCCAAAAGTTTCAACTAACTCAACTTTCTCTTTTATAAACATGTAAAGGTTGGTATGCTATCCACTCATGTTATCAAAAGACAAGCTGTGCTTTGCACGTACAAAAAAAATCCTTCATTTTCTATTGCGGATATGTAAAATTTTTTTTTTCTTTTTCAAGGGTTTAAAAATAATTTTTCACATTTTTGAATTCTTTTTGTGAAGGGATAACAGGTTACGATTTCGGTCACTTGCTTTTAGTGCGAAAATTAGAGATGGGCATACGAGTCATTAGCTATGTCATGAAAGATAGGTTGAGTTAGAAAATTTTTGCGAAACTAGTGGTATTAAAAGTAAGGTTTGATTTCTCAAAAGTTTTAATCACAGCATTACTTTAAAGAAAACGATTTATAATTTCATTAAAGGGGCAAGTGAAATATTTATGAATTTTCAAAACGTTTAATGGATTTTAAAATGGATATTATAGATGAGATGAGGTGGAAAATATGGCATTCATGATGATAATTAATCTCTTTTTGAATTTTCAAATCTTTTCATCATTTTCCAAAACCCTAAGTGTTTTCAAAATTTTGCTTGAAAGGGCTTAGTTTTAAAATTTATTTTTACAAAACCTTTTATTTACTTTTCATTTAAAATCTTTTTCTTTTAAAACACACAATATTTTATTCACAAAAACGAAGGAAAAATAAGTAAAAATTTAAATTTTTATGGTATTTATGAGTTGTGTTGTTGTTTTTGAAATTTTGAATTTTTTATATGAATTTTCACATTTTTACAAGAAAACAAAACTTGGTTTTACATAAAACCAACCCACCACACTTAAACCTTTGTTTGTCCTCAAACAAAAAGTTCAAGAATGAGACATTTGTGGAAATTGGAAAAATTGTTGGGGTTTTATGCAAAACCTCCCCCACCACACTTAAACTTTTGTGTAGCAAATGTTTAAGTGTGAAAGAGAGTTTTGTAAAAAGAAGAAAAATAAAATAAAGAAAGGAAAAATACGACCTGACACGACGAGTTGCCTCTCGTCAAGCGCCCTTGTTTTACGTCTTGAGCTCGACGCATTTATGCTTTCATTCTTTCCTTTCCTCGCTTTGTGGCACTGCTTCTAAATCATGCTCATCGAACCACCTTGTGTCATGATTCTCGTAAAAAGCCTTCAAGCGATGACCATTAACCTTGAATTTGATGTCTTCTCCCCTAGAAATTTCAAATACTCCAAACGGCAAAATATGGGTAATTATGTAAGGACCTGCCCATCGGCTCTTCAACTTCCCGGGATGTAATCTCAACCGAGAGTTGAATAACAAGACCTTATCGCCAGTTTTAAATTCCTTTTTGCGAATAAGTTTGTCGTGAGCGATGGATAGTTTTTCTTTGTAAATTCGAGAATTATCATAAGCCTTAATGCGAAGCTCTTCTAATTCTTGAATTTGTAATTTCCGTAACCCCGCATCTTTTGGGTAATCTTGATTTACCTTTTTGATTGCCCAAAATGCTTTGTGCTCAATTTCCACCGGTAGGTGACAACTCTTTCCATAAACGAGTTTAAAAGTAGTCATCCCTATCGGTGTTTTGTATGCGGTGCGGTAGGCCCATAAAGCATCCCCAAGCCTTTGACTCCAATCCTTGCGAGAGGGATTAACCACTTTCTCAAGGATTGATTTTATTTCCCTATTGGATATTTCGGCTTGCCCATTAGTTTGGGGATGATAAGCGGTTGACATGCGGTGTTGTACATGATAATTTTTCAAAAGGGATTCGAGGTACTTATTATTGAAATGTGAACCCCTATCGCTAATGATAGCTTTAGGCACCCCAAAACGCTGAAAAATATTCTTTTTAAGGAATTCAATCACCGTTTTGGAGTTGGCATCTCTTGTTGGTATGGCCTCAACCCATTTTGAAACATAATCAACACACACAAGAATATATAAATGCCCATTTGATTGAGGAAAGGGGCCCATGAAATCTATCCCCCAAACATCGAAAAGCTCAAAAAACAATAAAGCTTTAAGAGGCATTTCATTTTTGCGGGTTAGATTGCCCGTTTTTTGGCAATTTTCACAACTCTTTACGAAGGATGAGCATCTTTATAAAGAGTTGGCCAATATAATCCACTTTGGAGTACCTTATGACTTGTGCGTTGCCCTCCAAAGTGTCCCCCACATTCTAAAGTGTGACAAAAAGAGAGTACCGAATTTATCTCGTGGTCGGGCACGCATTTTCGTACCATTTGATCGAAGCAAATCTTGTAGAGGTAGGGGTCTTCCCAGAGGTAATAGCGCGAGTCATTTTTTATTTTGTCCTTTTGAGCTCGAGGGAGAGTGTTTGGCAATTCGCGAGTTTCGAGGTAGTTGACGATGTCGGCGTACCAAGGCGCCATGCCATGGATAGCATAGAGTTGCTCGTCAGGAAAGAGTTCGTTGATCGGAATGATATCGCCTTCGTTTGTTGGGAGTCGGCTAAGATGATCGGCCACCAAGTTTTCGGCTCCCTTTTTATCCCGAATCTCCACGTTAAACTCTTGAAGGAGAAGGATCCATCGGAGAAGGCGCGGCTTGCATTCCTTCTTCTTCATTAAGTGCTTGAGCGCGGCATGATCTGAAAATACAACAACTTTTGTCCCGACCAAGTATGATCGGAACTTTTCTAATGCAAAGACAATGGCCAATAGTTCTTTTTCCGTTGTTGTGTAATTCCGTTGGGCGTCGTTTAGGGTCCTAGAGGCATAGTAAATTACGTGGGGTACCTTCCCGATGCATTGCCCCAAAACCGCCCCGACACTTAAATCGCTTGCGTCGCACATGATCTCAAAGGGGAGATTCCAATCCGGTGGTTGAATAATGGGCGCTTCGCACAGTTTCCCCTTTAGCTTGTCGAATGCCGCCTTGCACGCATCGTTGAACTCGAATTTGATCTCTTTTTGGAGAAGCCTGCACATTGGTTGCGCGATTTTTGAGAAGTCTTGAATGAAACGCCGATAGAAGCCGGCGTGTCCAAGGAATGAGCGGACATCTTTCACATTGCGAGGGTATGGAAGTGTCTTGATAACGTCGATCTTCGCTTTGTCGACTTCCAACCCCTTTTCTGAAATTAAATGACCTAATACAATTCCTTGGCTCACCATAAAGTGGCACTTCTCAAAATTTAAGACAAGGTTAACTTCAACGCACTTTTCCATTATTAGGCTCAAGTTATGGAGACACTCATCGAACGAGTTGCCATAAATGGAAAAGTCGTCCATGAATACTTCAATA
The DNA here is from genome assembly GCA_027726005.1 of Juncus effusus. NCBI lineage: Eukaryota > Viridiplantae > Streptophyta > Magnoliopsida > Poales > Juncaceae > Juncus > Juncus effusus. Next base: position 4,354,642 of record CM050906.1, on the reverse strand, counting down.
AATTTAGAAATATACTCAGAAAAGATCGAAATCATACACCTTTGAAAAGTTCCAGGCGCATTGCATAGTCCAAACGGCATTCTTCGATATGCGAAAGTTCCAAAGGGGCAAGTGAATGTCGTCTTCCTCTGATCTTCTGGATCGATGGCGATTTGAAAATAGCCCGAGTACCCATCCAAAAAGCAATAGTAGGGCCGCCCCGCTAATCTTTCAAGCATTTGATCGATGAAGGGAAGAGGAAAGTGATCCTTTTTTGTCGCCGCATTGAGTTTGCGATAGTCGATGCAAACTCTCCATCCGTTTTGCACTCGTGTTGGCACTTTCTCTCCTTCGGCATTTTCCACAATCGTGATTCCCGTCTTCTTGGGAACTACATGGATTGGAGATACCCATTCCGAATCGGCCACCGCGTAAATAATCCCCGCATCAAGAAGCTTGAGAAGCTCCTTTTTCACCACCTCCATCATTACTGGATTTAACCTTCTTTGTGCTTCTCTTGACGGTTTTGATCCCTCCTCCAAAACAATTTTGCGCATACATGTCGAGGGGCTTATACCTGGCATATCGGCCAATGTCCATCCGATCGCCTTCTTATGGTTTCCAAGAGTTTCCACCAATCGGGTTTCTTGGTCAAGGGTTAGATTCGATGCGATGATGACGGGTAATGTGTTGTTTGGCCCGAGGTACACGTATTTGAGGTGATCTGGAAGAGGTTTGAGTTCGAGAGTAGGAGCTTCTTCGATTGATGGCTTAATGCGTTCTTGCGATATTTGGAGTTTGTCGTGAGGGGAACCCTAAATGAATTTTATTTCTTCATTATGTTCTTGCTCTATTTCTTGCTTCTCATTCGTTTGTGCGATCTCCCCCAAAACATCCTCAAAAATCGCATCGTATCCCTTCGAGTACTCTTCTTCCAAGTGTTCTTCAACCATTTCATCAATTTCGTCAATAATGGTTATGCTCGATACATTGTAGTCGTTCGGGTACTTGATGGTGTCAAATATGTTGAAGATGATTTTCTTGTTGTCGAATTCCATGGACATCGTTCCTGAGTGGCAGTCTATGCATGTTCGCGCGGTTCTCAAAAAGGGTCTTCCTAAGAGGATGGCGGACGAATCGGCGTTGTCCCCCATTTCAAGAATGTAGAAGTCGGCTGGGAAAACCAACCCATTCACCTTGACGAGTACATCTTCCGCGACACCTAGGACGGCGGCCGTCGAACGGTCGGCGAGTTGCACCATCACCCTTGTATCCTTTAGGTCGCCCAAACCCAAGGTCTCGTAAACGGACCTAGGCATTACGTTTATGGAGGCTCCTAAGTCGAGCATGCACCTCGCGAGTTGTTGAAGACCAATGGTGCACGGAATGGCGAAAACTCCAGGGTCTTTCTCTTTTTGTGCAACTCGCGTGTTGATGCTCATTACAGAGGGTAGGTTTATCGTCTCGTTCCCCTTTAATTTTCTCTTATTTGTGCATAGATTCTTGAAGAACTTGGCATATGGGGGGTGCATTCGGATCGCATCGATAATCGGAATGTTTACCTCCACTTTCTTGAACACCTCCAAAATATCTTTATCGAGCTCATCCTTTCGAGAGTTAACCGCTAGTCGAGTTGGGAATGGTGCGCGCTTCTTTTCCTTTTCTTGCGCGATTTCCTTCTCTTCGTTATTTCCTTGTTCTTTCTCTTGAGTTGGTTCTTCCTCTTTCCCGATCTCTTCTTGTGCCTCATCTTGTTTACACGCGCTTGAACTCGTTTCCTCATCTTGCTTTCTTGGAACCACTAACTCTTCTTCTTCGTCGTGTGAGCCAACCTCTCTCCCACTTCTTAGGCGTATCGCGTTGATGGGTTTGTATTCCGGTGGTCCCGAACCTTGAGAAGGCAACCGATTGCCCCCTTGTCCCTTCAATAAATTGACTTCCCCCGCGATTTGCTTGATTTGCATTTCCAAGTTTTGCATTTGACGCCCTTGCGTAGCTTGGTTTTGGTTAAGTGAGCTTACATCATTCTTGACGGTTCCCAACTCAGTTGTGAGGTTTGTGAAATTCCCCGCCATTAATGCCATCATTTTATCAAGCTTTTCGTCAAGAGAAGAGATTTGGGAATTCGATGTGGAGGGTTGAGGAGGTTGTTGATGAGGGTGAGCTTGAGGTTGTTGTTGCGCTTGTGCATTTGGATGAACATACACATTTGGTTTTTGGTAATTGGATTGTGGGAATTGAGGTAGCGCATCCTCATTCTTCCAACGAAAATTTGGGTGTTTCTTCCATGACTCATTATAGGTTTGCGAGAAAGGTTGGCGTTGGTTTGAATAGCTTCCGATGGCATTGACATCTTCTTGTAGCCTATCGCACTCATCGGTCGCATGATTTGTATCCCCACAAAACTCGCACTTCCTTGGTTCGATCTTCGAGCCCACCGCTTTGAGCATTTGACTAAATCTTGTCTCGAAGTTTTGTGTGATTCTTGATTCCATTGCCTTGAGGTCAACCGTACTTGTCATGTTCACTTGACCCATTCTTCCCCCACGTCCTTGGTTTCCTTCGGCCATGGTTTCGATAAGAGCTCGCACTTCCGATGGGGTCATGTTATTGAACGATCCTCCAGCCGAGCATTGGAGTAATCGCGCATCGAGATCGTTCATCCCTTGTAGAAATTGGTCGATAAGTGAGGTCTCGTCGAGGTTATGATTGGGGCATGATGCGCATAATTGCACAAATCGCTCGTAATATTCTTGAAGTGTCTCCCCTCCTCCTTGTTGGATCCCCGTGATTTCCTTGCGGATTTTGGCCGTCAACGTGCTCGGGTAGTATCGTTTTAAAAAACGCGTTCCTACCTATTGAAACGTTGTAAAAGGACCCCCTTGCAGGTGGGTTAGCCAATCCCTTGGTGCTTCCCCAAGTGTGTGGGAGAAGAGAATCAATTTGATATTATCCAAGTTATCGGATTTACCAAACAATGCTGTGTATTTACGATCTAGATTATCTAAATGTGCATATGGGTTCTCATTTTTATGTCCTTCAAATATGGGTAATACATTTAATATAGATGGACTTAGTTTAAAATTGGGCACAGTTGGTATAACAATATTTCCAGGATTTCGAGGGATTTGATGGTCTAAAAGTTCTCCTATTGTTCTTTCTTGAGCCATTTTATGAATTTGAGATGATGATGGTGTTGAATGAGAATTAGAATTAAAAAGAGTTTGAGAGTTTAGCTTGGATGATAATGAGTGAACGGTTGGAGAGATTGGAGTTCTTTCTTGTGGCCCTTCCACTCGTTGTTGCTCCCAATTTTGTTCTTCTTCTTCTTGAGGCCCTTGGATGGAAGGAGAAGCCTCGTTACGTCCTTTTTGCCTTGAGTAAGTTTCGTCTTGCTTGCTTCGTGCCTTATCCTTCTTGACCTTTCTTAGATGCTTGTTAATGTCCTTCTTTACAGGTGTGTGCACTTCGCCTTGCGATCTCGTCTTTCTCATGCACCTTCAAAATCCAAATGAAACAAAAACACTAGACAATTGATTAGAAGTTAGTAATAAACTCAATTAAAGCCGTCTCCCCGGCAACGGCGCCATTTGTAAACCGCGTAAAATCGTCGTTAAATTTCACACAATTTAGCAAAAATATTTATAATTTCCCTAGCTTTACTCTTAAGTGTATATATGGTCTTTTGAGTTTTAGGGGTCGAACACAAGGAGAATGGCGTTGAGATATTACAATTCTTTTCAAAAGTAGGTCTTGTTTTGTTCAAATGTTGTAGATTGTTTAAGAAGGGTAATGATGTATTACATGGATTTTAATCAAGTTCGTACACAATTCTTTTGAAAATTCTTTAATAATAGTTCCAAATGTCCAAAAGTTGCAAATGATATGTCAATGAAAAGTAGAGAATGAGATCTTCACGATGCAAGGAAAATCAATTATCACTTTTGTTCATATTTTTATGTAATTTTCGTTTTAATCTACACTTTTCATAATCAATCAACAGAATTGTTCATAAAATCACAGAAACTCGGAAATTACTTCAAAAATTACCAAAATTTAACAAAAATTAGGAAAGCAAGTTCAGATTATGTGGTAAAAATCTCAGATCAAAAAGACTGATATTCCAAAAATTATGGTCAAAACTCAGAATATATGACAGAATTGGACAGAGAATGGTATGTGTTGCCAAAAGAGGGTGGAATTCAAATTTTATCCAAACAAGAATTCAATTAAAATTCAGATTAAAAAACTACTCTTCAAAATGATTCACTGAGACCTAGATTTTTTATTTATAGGAGTTTTTTACTAATTTCTAAAAATTGTAGAAAAACAGTCAGATTCAAAATCAAGAACAGAAAAATTAAAAAAATCAAAACTTTGCACAGATTTTATCTTACAAATTTAACATAAAAGCATTGGGCACATATTATATGAAAGTTGTTCTAAAATATCTAAAGAAACACAAAATATTTTTTTTTATAATTTTCTTTGATCAGATCTGAAGTCAAACAATTTTTTACTGAAACTGACAAAAACAAAATGCAGAAAAATGTATTTTTGAATTTAGAGGATAAAAGTAGGGATTTTTAAGGCAATTTGATCAAGAATTGTATCATTAATCACAAAATATTCAATTTATCAGATTTGGAACAAGTTTGAATTATTTCCAACCAGAAAAACTCAGCAAATAGATCAAAATTTCAGATCAAACACCAGTCAACCAACTTAGTGTTTGATCTCAATTTTTGAACTAAAAACTTCACTAAATCAAGCAAAAACCTCAACCAAGATTCAACATGATAAAATGGACTAGCATGCATGAAAATTCAGTTCTAATTGACCTAATTAATTCAACCAAATCGATTAAATCACGAAAAACCAGATTTAACAGCACATGATAATCAGTAACCAAATCAGTCAATTTAATTCAAATTAAAGCAAGATTTCAAACAATTCAATCACAAAAGGCCTATCCCAACAAGATTCTACTCACACATGATAAGATCAACCGAAATTAGGCATGTGTTCATCATATTTTTTTACAAATTGGATCTTGTGATCTAAAATTGAATACACGAGATTAAATGAAAATTGGATCAAACCGAGACGTAGAAGATCAACCAGAAGCTTCCTTGAGTCGATTTGAACCTCCAATTGATGCTTGATCCAGCCGGAACCGATCAATTGCCTTTTTCACCAAATTCAGCCCGAATTGGTGAATTTTCACTCAAACTCGAAAATTGAAGCTCGAAAAGCTCTGAGATTCAGTAATGGAGTTACTGAAGCTTAAAGAAGATGATTGGAGAGTGGTGTGTTGAAAGAATTTGGAGAATGGAAGAATGAATTATCATGAATGGGTTGATCGGTCAAATTTTATAGAGAGGCTGGTCTAGAGAGTGGGGGACAAACCGAGCGATTCCATTGGCTCAGGCAGATCAAGTGGGGTGTACTGAAGATCTGTGCGAAATTTCGTTGAATTTGGTTGAGAAATGGACGGGTTTGAATCATCGGATTTTTCTTCTGTTACTCGCGCGAAAATGAACTGAGTTCAGTTCAGATGCGATTTGAATCGCATGACTGAGACTGACAGTGGGTCCCTTCAGAATAAGTTGTGGTGAAACGGGTCGTAATCGCGCGAAACGAGTCGCTATTCCGTGCATTTTCAAACTGTCTTTTTTGATTTTCTATGGCGAAACGGTGAGACGAGTCATAACTGATGAAACAAGTCATCTTCTTCTTCAGCCTTTGGCGCTGAGTTTTGAATTAAATTTCCGGATTTCATGCGACAAAACGAGCTGCAGTTCGCTTGAAACGAGTCGCTTTTGTGTGAGCTGGGTACTGACTCGTTTTAACTCGTTCCGCTGATCTGGTGTGGCGAACCGGTTTGAATCGCGTGAGACGAGTCATAACTGATGAAACGAGTTGTCTTCTTCTTCAGAATTGGCGCTGAATGCCTTTTCTCGATCTTCTGTGGCCTGCGATCATGTGCTCGTCCTAAAACAATCCTCAGACAGCGTTGTAAGTTTCGAATTTGGACTTTGGATCGATTTTTCTCCTGGATTTCAGACCCGTTTACCCGTTTCTCACAACCATCGATTCGAGCTCGTCATTCCGTACATTTCGCTGTGATTCATCAACCCAGATCTCTTCTCCATCTTCTCACGAATCTACAGGGCTTTGAATGGTTGAAAACCGTTGAGTAAAACTCGAGTTTTGCTGATCTGAATATCATCGCTTCGCTGTTCCGCCATTGCTGACCAGAGTGTGCAAATCGACCTCTTGTTCGAAATTCACACAACGAAATCCAAAACGGTGACTCAGGCTTCGTTCGCAACTTCCTCACGATGCTTCACAACCATTATGTCTTCCCAATTCGCCTCGAATCCAGAGAATTCCTCCATTAACCAACTCGATTTCAATTTCGTGAAAATAACCAAAAACTGCTGAACTCGTGAATCAAACTATGATTTTGAGTTGTTTTTCCATCGAATTGAGGCTTCGTAATTCATTGTGAGCCTTTACTAAAGCTTTACGACACAAAAAGAATCATCTTTGCTTGAGAAAAACGGAAATGGTTGATCGAATTCATCCGCTGTTCGAAACTCGACCGTTGGTTCATCCAGTTTGAAAAGTTCATTGAGGATTTCGTCGAACAGATTACGGAATCACGGATTTCTCACTCGATTTCGCATCATTCGATGAGTTCTTCATACGGTTAGAAAGGGTAGACGATGGAGAAGAGAATGAGATCGGTTTTGGCTCGAATGGATGATGGTGGAAGGCACGGCAGATCAACCATGGTTTCGGTCCGTTTTTGGCACTTGTTTTGGCCAAATTCCGGCGATCGCCGGAACTTCCAAGACCGGAGAATGGCACCGGCATGTTCGTCTCGTCATGCTGAATCCATGGCTGGCTTGTTTGTTCGATTTCGAGCAGAATTGTGAATTATGAGGTTTGAAGAAGATGGGTTTGACCTGGTCAATTCGTTGACTTTGACCAATTTTGACCTGATTTTCAATTGGTGATTCTGAGAGTTCTAGAAGGTTTCTGATCGCGAGGATTGTACCGTTGGGTTCGTTTCGTCGAGCTCTTCGTTTTGGTATACCGTTTGACCCATTTTGGAGAAGTTGACTTTTGGTCAACTTGGCGATTTTTGGCGTTTGGCTCGGTCTGACTTGGTTGTAGAAGGTTTTTCAATTGTCGTAAAAGTTTGGGGAATTTTTTGTAGAGTGTTTGAGGTTTTTAGTTGGCCATCTTTGGCCCATTATTTGCGTTTTGGTCCAATTCTTCATTTTATGGCCTTTTTGCCTGTAAAATCACATAAAAATGTATTAAGAGCTTTCAAATTATGTTTTATGAATTATGAGCACTTTTCATACATTTAATGTGAATTATGATTGAATTTGAGATGATAAAAACCCTAAAAATGTGTATAAAAATACACATTACAGATTCGGCCAAGGGGAGAGAGAACATATTTATCAACTTTTTCTTCAATTCTCATCACATGTGAGGGGTAGGAAAAGATAGGTTATTGCATGTCTTGAGGAGATAGAAAACAAAATGTGCCAAGAATAGCTCCCGTAATTGAACAACTCCTTAAATTACCACTGGTTGGTCAGAAACAACTTATTTTTTTTTCTCTCACTCCAACTCTGAACGCTTGGATCTCTCTAAGTTTTTATCGAATTAGCAGATTTCCTTTTGTAAAATATTCTCCTTGTAGTCGACTAACCGATGTTCTTAGCGAATTTTGCATATTGGACCCTTATTCAGATAGAATATGATTTTTTGTTATGCTGTCCTGATTTGGCCAAGGGGAGAGAGAGAACATATTTATCAACTTTTTCTTCAAATGTTATCACACGTGAGGGTAGGAAAGACAGGTTATTGTTATTTAGCATGTCTTGAGTAGATAGAAAAAAGAATGAGCCAAGAATAACGCCCGTAGTTGAAAACAATCCTTAAATTACCACGGGTTGGTCTGAAACAACTTATGTTTTTTTCTCTGACTCCAACTTTGAACGCTTGTATTTCTCCAAGTTTTTATCGAATTGCCAGAATTATTTTTGTAGAATATTCGCCTAGTTGTCGACTAACAGATGTTATTCGCGAATTTTGCATATCGGACCCATATTCAGATAGAAACTGATGTATTCTTCTGCTGTCCAGATTCGAGCAACGGGAGAGAGAACGTATTTATCCACTTTTTCTTCAAATCTCATCACACGTGAGGGGTAGGAAAAGATAGGTTATTGTTATTTTACATGTCTTGAGGAGATGGAAAAAAGAATGAGCCAAGAATAACCACCGTAGTTGAAGAAATTCTTAAATTGCCGCGGGTTGGTCAGAAACGGCTTATGTTTTTTTTGTCTGACTCCAACTTTGAACGCTTGGATCTCTCTAAGTTTATATCCAATTGCCAGATTTCTTTTTGTAGAGTATTCGCCTTTTTGTCGACTAACAGATGTTCTTAGGGAATTTTGAATTTTGGAACCTTATTCAGATAGAATATTATTTTTTGTGATGCGGTGCTGATTCGGCCAAGGGGAGAGAGAACATATTTATCAACTTTTTCTTCAAATCTCATCACATGTGAGGGGTAGGAAAGGATAGGTTATTGTTGTTTTGCATGTCTTGAGGAGATAGAAAACAAAATGTGCCAAGAATAGCTCCCGTAATTGAAGAACTCCTTAAATTACCACAGGTTAATCAGAAACAACTTATGTTTTTTTTCTCTCACTACAACTTTGAATGCTTGGATCTCTCTAAGTTTTTATCGAATTACCCAATTTCTTTTTGTAAAATATTCTCCTTGTTGTCGACTAACAGATGTTCTTAGGGAATTTTGCGTATTGGACCCTTATTCAGATAGAATATGATTTTTTGTCCGACTGTCCAGATTCGGCCATGTGGAGAGAGAACATATTTATCAAATTTTTCTTCAAATGTTATCACACGTGAGGGGTAGGAAAACACAGGTTATTGTTATTTTGCATGTCTTGAGTAGATAGAAAAAAGAATGAGCCAAGAATAGCGCCCGTAGTCGAAAAAAATCCTTAAATTACCACAGGTTGGTCTGAAACAACTTATGTTTATTTCTCTGACTCCAACTTTGAACGCTTGGATGTCTCCAAGTTTTTATCCGATTGCCAGATTTATTTTTGTAGAATATTCGCCTAGTTGTCGACTAACAGATGTTCTTCGCGAATTTTGCATATCGGACCCATATTCAGATAGAAAATGATGTATTGTTCTGCTATCCAGATTCGGCCAACGGGAGAGAGAACGTATTTATCAACTTTTTCTTCAAATCTGATCACACGTGAGGGGTAGGAAAAGATAGGTCAATGTTATTTTACATGTCTTGAGGAGATGGAAAAAAGAATGAGCCAAGAATAGCGACCGTAGTTGAAGATATTCTTAAATTACCAGGGGTTGGTCAGAAACGGCTTATGTTTTTCTTGTCTGACTCCAACTTTGAACGCTTCGATCTCTCTAATTTTTTATCCAATTGCCAGATTTCTTTTTGTAGAATATTCGTCTTGTTGTCACTAATAGATGTTCTTAGCAAATTTTGAATTTTGGACCCTTATTCAAATAGAATATGATTTTTTGTTATGCTGTCCTGATTCGGCCAAGGGGGGAGAGAGAACATATTTATCTACTTTTTCTTCAAATCTTATGACACGTGAGGGGTAGGAAAAGATAAGTTATTGTTATTTTGCATGTCTTGAGGAGATAGAAAAAAGAATGAGCCAAGAATAGCGTCCGTATTTGAAAAAAACCTTAAATTACCACGGGTTGGTCTGAAACAGCTTATGTTTTTTCTCTGACTCCATCTTTGAACGCCTGGATCTCTCTAAGTTTTTATCGAATTACCAGATTTGTTTTTGTAAAATATTCTCCTTGTTGACGAGTAACAAATGTTCTTAGCGAATTTTGCATATTGGACCCATATTCAGATAGAATATGACTTTTTGTTCTACTGTCTAGATTCGGCTAAGGGGAGAGAGAACATATTTATCAACTTTTTCTTCAAATCTTATCACACGTGAGGGGTAGGAAAAGATAGGTTTTTGTTATTTTTCATGTCTTGAGTAGATAGAAAAAAGAATGAGCCAAGAATAGCGCCCGTAGTCGAAAAAAATCCTTAAATTACCACGGGTTGGTCTGAAACAGCTTATGTTTTTTTCTCTGACTCCATCTTTGAACGCCTGGATCTCTCTAAGTTTTTATCGAATTACCAGATTTCTTTTTGTAAAATATTCTTCTTGTTGACGACTAACAGATGTTCTTAGCGAATTTTGCATATTGGACCCTTATTCAGATAGAATATGATTTTTTGTTCTACTGTCCAGATTCGGCCAAGGGGAGAGAGAACATATTTATCAACTTTTTCTTCAAATCTTATCACACGTGAGGGGTAGGAAAAGATAGGTTTTTGTTATTTTTCATGTCTTGAGTAGATAGAAAAAAGAATGAGCAAAGAATAGCACCCGTAGTTGAAAAAAATCCTTAAATTACCACGGGTCGGTCTGAAACGACTTATGTTTTTCTCTCTGACTCCAACTTTGAACGCTTTGATTTCTCCAAGTTTTTATCCAACTGCCAGATTTATTTTTGTAGAATATTCGCCTAGTTGTCGACTAACAGATGTTCTTTGCGAATTTTGCATATCGGACCCATATTCAGATAGAAAATGATGTTTTGTTCTGCTATCCAGATTCGGCCAACGGGAGAGAGAACGTATTTATCAACTTTTTCTTCAAATCACATCACACGTGAGGGGTAGGAAAAGATAGGTTAATGTTATTTTACATGTCTTGGGGAGATGGAAAAAAGAATGAGCCAAGAATAGCGACCGTAGTTGAAAAAAATCCTTAAATTACCACGGGTTGGTCAGAAACAGCTTATGTTTTTTTCTCTGACTCCATCTTTGGACGCCTGGATGTCTCTAAGTTTTTATCGAGTTACCAGATTTCTTTTTGTAAAATATTCTCCTTGTTGACGACTAACAGATGTTCTTAGCGAATTTTGCATATTGGACCCTTATTCAGATAGAATATGATTTTTTGTTCTACTGTCCAGATTCGGCCAAGGAGAGAGAGAACATATTTATCTACTTTTTCTTCAAATCTTATGACACGTGAGGGTACGAAAAGATAGGTTTTTGTTATTTTGCATGTCTTGAGGAGATAGAAAAAAGAATGAGCCAAGAATAGCGCCCGTAGTTGAAAAAAATCCTTAAATTACCACGGGTTGGTCAGAAACAACTTATGTTTTTTTCTCTGACTCCATCTTTGAACGCCAGGATCTCTCTAAGTTTTTATCGAATTGGCAGATTTCTTTTTGTAAAATATTCTCCTTGTTCACGACTAACAGATGTTCTTTGCGAATTTTGCATATTAGACCCTTATTCGGATAGAATATGATTTTTTGTTCTACTGTCCAGATTCAGCCAAGGGGAGAGTGAACATATTTATCAACTTTTTCATCAAATCATATCACACGTGAGGGGTAGGAAAATATAGGTTATTGTTATTTTGCATGTCTTGAGTAGATAGAAAAAAGAATGAGCCAAGAATAGCGCCCGTAGTTGAAAAAAATCCTTAAATTACCACGGGTTGGTCTGAAACAACTTATGTTTTTTTGTCTGACTCCAACTTTGAACGCTTCGATTTCTCCAAGTTTTTATCCAATTGCCTGATTTATTTTTGTAGAATATTCGCCTAGTTGTCGACTAACAGATGTTCTTCGCGAATTTTGCATATCGGACCCATATTCAGATAGAAAATGATGTATTGTTCTGCTGTCCAGATTCGGCCAACGGGAGAGAGAACGTATTTATCCACTTTTTCTTCAAATCTCATCACACGTGAGGGGTAGGAAAAGATAGATTAATGTTATTTTACATGTCTTGAGGAGATGGAAGAAAGAATGCGCCAAGAATAGCGACGGTAGTTGAAGAAATTCTTAAATTACCACGGGTTGGTCAGAAACGGCTTATGTTTTTTTTGTCTGACTCCAACTTTGGACGCTTGGATCTCTCTAAATTTTTATCCAATTGCCAGATTTCTTTTTGTAGAATATTCTCCTTGTATTCGACTAACAGATGTTCTTAGCGAATTTTGAATTTTGGACCCTTATTCAGATAGAATATGATTTTTTGTGATGCTGTCCTGATTCGGCCAAGGGGAGAGAGAACATATTTATCAACTTTTTCTTCAAATCGCATCACATGTGAGGGGTAGGAAAAGAAAGGTTATTGCACGTCTTGTGGAGATAGAAAACAAAATGTGCCAAGAAGAGCTCCCGTAATTGAAGAACTCATTAAATTACCACTGGTTGGTCAGAAACAACTTATGTTTTTTCTCTCACTCCAACTCTGAACGCTTGGATCTCTCTAAGTTTTTATCGAATTACCAGATTTCTTTTTGTAAAATATTCTCCTTGTTGTCGACTAACAGATGTTCTTAGCGAATTTTGCATATTGTAGCCTTATTTAGATAGAAAATGATTTTTTGTTCTAATGTCCAGATTCGGCCAAGGGGAGAGAGAACATATTTATCAACTTTTTGTTCAAATCTTATGACACGTGAGGGGTACGAAAAGATAGGTTTTTGTTATTTTGCATGTCCTGAGGAGACAGAAAAAAGAATGAGCCAAGAATAGCGCGTAGTCGAAACAAATCCTTAAATTACCATGGGTTGGCCAGAAATAGCTTATGTTTTTTTCTCTGACTCCATCTTTGAACGCTTGGATCTCTCCAAGTTTTTATCGAATTACCAGATTTCTTTTTGTAAAATATTCTCCTTGTTGTCGACTAACAGATGTTCTTAGTGAATTTTGCATATTGGACCCTTATTCAGATAGAATATGATTTTTTGTTCTACCGTCCACATTCGGCCAAGGGCAGAGAGATCATATTTATCAACTTTTTCTTCAAATCTTCTCACACGTGAGGGTAGGAAAAGATAGGTCATTGTTGTTTTGCATGTCTTGAGTAGATAGAAAAAAGAATGAGCCAAGAATAGCGCCCGTAGTTGAAAAAAATCTTTAAATTACCACGAGTTGGTCAGAAACAGCTTATGTTTTTTTCTCTGACTCCATCTTTGAACGCCTGGATCTCTCTAAGTTTTTATCGAATTACCAGATTTCTTTTTGTAAAATATTCTCCTTGTTGACGTCTAACAGATGTTCTTTGCGAATTTTGCATATTAGACCCTTATTCAGATAGAATATGATTTTTTGTTCTACTCTCCAGATTCGGCCAAGGGGAGAGAGAACATATTTATCAACTTTTTCTTCAAATCATATCACACGTGAGGGGTAGGAAAAGATAGGTTATTGTTATTTTACATGTCTTGAGGAGTTGGAAAAAAGAATGAGCCAAGAATAGCGACCGTAGTAGATGAAAATCCTTAAATTACCACGGGTTGGTCAGTAACAGCTTATGTTTTTTTCTCTGACTCCATCTGTGAACGCCTGGATCTCTCTAAGTTTTTATCGAATTACCCGATTTCTTTTTGTAAAATATTCTCCTTGTTGACGTCTAACAGATGTTCTTTGCGAATTTTGCATATTAGACCCTTATTCAGATAGAATATGATTTTTTGTTCTACAGTCCAGATTCGGCCAAGGGGAGAGAGAACTTATTTATCAACTTTTTCTTCAAATCATATCACACGTGAGGGTACCAAAAGATAGGTTATTGTTATTTTACATGTCTTGAGGAGATGGAAATAATAATGAGCCAAGAATAGCGGCGTAGTTGATGAAAATCCTTAAATTACCACGGGTTGGTCAGAAACAGGTTATGTTTTATTCTCTGACTCCATCTTAACGCCTTGATCTCTCTAAGTTTTTATCGAATTACCAGATTTCTTTTTGTAAAATATTCTCCTTGTTGACGACTAACAGATGTTCTTAGCGAATTTTGCATATTGGACCCTTATTCAGATTGAATATGATTTTTTGTTCTACTGTCCAGATTCTGCCAAGGGGAGAGAGAACATATTTATCATCTTTTTGTTCAAATCTTACGACACGTGAGGGGTACGAAAAGATAGATTTTTGTTATTTTGTATGTCTTGAGGAGATAGAAAAAAGAATGAGCCAAGAATAGCGCCCACAGTTGAAAAAAATCCTTAAATTACCACGGGTCGGTCAGAAACAACTTATGTTTTATTCTCTGACTCCATCTTTGAACGCCTTGATCTCTCTAAGTTCTGGACAGTAGAACAAAAATTCATATTCTATCATAATAAGAGTCCAATATGCAAAATTCGCTAAGAACATCAGTTAGTCGACAACAAGGAGAATATTTTACAAAAAGAAATCTGGTAATTGGATAAAAACATAGAGAGATCCAAGTGTTCAAAGTTGTAGTCAGAGCAAAAAAACATAAGCTGTTTCTGACCAATCCGTGGTAACTTAAGGATTTTTTTCAACTACAGGCGCTATTCTTGGCTCATTCTTTTTTCTGTCTCCTCAAGACATGCAAAATAACAATAACCTATCTTTGCCTACCCCTAATGTCTTATGAGATTTGAAGAAAAAGTTGACAAATATGTTCTCTCTCCCCATGGCCGAATCTGGACCGTAGAACAAAAAATCATATTCTATGTGAAGAAGGGTCCAATTTGCAAAATTCGCTCAGAACATCTGTTAGTGGACAACAAGGAGAATATTTTACAAAAAGAAATCTGGCAATTCTGTAAAAACTTAGAGAGATCCAAGCGTTCAAAGATGGAGTCAGAGAAAAAAACATAAGCTGTTTCTGACTAACCCGTGGTAATTTAAGGATTTTTTTCAACTACGGGCGCTATTCTTGGCTCATTCTTTTTTCTATCTCCTCAAGACATGCAAAATAACAATAACCTATCTTTTCCTACCCTTACGTGTGATAAGATTTGAAGAAAAAGTCGACAAATATGTTCTCTTTCCCCTTGGCCGAATCTAGACAGTAGAACAAAAAATCATATTCTATCTGAATAAGGGTCCAATATGCAAAATTCGCTAAAAACATCTGTTAGTCGACAACAAGGAGAATGTTTTACAAAAAGAAATCTGGTAATTGGATAAAAACTTAGAGAGATCCAAGTGTTCAAAGTTGTAGTCAGAGAAAAAAACATAAGCTGTTTCTGACCAATCCGTGGTAACTTAAGGATTTTTTTCGACTACAGGCGCTATTCTTGGCTCATTCTTTTTTCTATCTCCTCAAGACATGCAAAATAACAATAACCTATCTTTGCCTACCCCTCACATGTGATGAGATTTGAAGAAAAAGTTGACAAATATGTTCTCTCTCCCCATGGCCGAATCTGGACAGTAGAACAAAAAATCATATTCTATGTGAATAAGGGTCCAATTTGCAAAATTCGCTCAGAACATCTGTTAGTGGACAACAAGGAGAATATTTTACAAAAAGAAATCTGGTAATTTGGTAAAAACTTAGAGAGATCCAAGCGTTCAAAGATGGAGTCAGAGAAAAAAACATAAGCTGTTTCTGAATAACCCGTTGTAATTTAAGGATTTTTTTCAACTACGGGCGCTATTCTTGGCTCATTCTTTTTTCTATCTCCTCAAGACAAGCAAAATAACAATAACCTATCTTTTCCTACCCCTTACGTGTGATAAGATTTGAAGAAAAAGTCGACAAATATGTTCTCTTTTCCCTTGGCCGAATCTGGACAGTAGAACAAAAAATCATATTCTATCTGAATAAGGGTCCAATATGCAAAATTCGCTAAAAACATCTGTTAGTCGACAACAAGGAGAATGTTTTACAAAAAGAAATCTGGTAATTGGATAAAATCTTAGAGAGATCCAATCGTTCAAAGTTGTTGTCAGAGAAAAAAACATAAGCCGTTTCTGACCGACCCGTGGTAATTTAAGGATTTTTTTCTACTACAGGCGCTATTCTTGGCACATTCTTTTTTCTATCTCCTCAAGACATGCAAAATAACAATAAGCTATCTTTGCCTACCCCTCACGTGTGATGAGATTTGAAGAAAAAGTTGACAAATATGTTCTCTCTTTCCTTGGCCGAATCTGGACAGTAGAACAAAAAATCATATTCCATCTGAATAAGTGTCCAATATGCAAAATTCGCTAAGAACATCTGTTAGTCGACAACAAGGAGAATATTTTACAAAAAGAAATCTTGTAATTCGATAAAAACTTAGAGAGATCCAAGCATTCAGAGTTGGAGTGAGAGAAAAAAACATAAGTTGTTCATGACCAACCCGTTGTAATTTAAGGAGTTCTTCAATTACGAGAGCTATTCTTGGCACATTCTTTTTTCTATCTCCTCAAGACGTGAAATAACCTATCTTTTCGTACCCCTCACATGTGATGAGATTTGAAGAAAAAGTTGTTAAATATGTTCTCTCTCCCCTTGGCCGAATCAGGACAGCACCACAAAAAATCATATTCTATCTGAATAAGGGTCCAAAATTCAAAATTCGCTAAGATCATCTGTAAGTCGACAACAAGGCGAATATTCTACAAAAAGAAATCTGGCAATTGGATAAAATGAACATATTTATCAACATTTTCTTCACATCTTATCACACGTAAGGGGTAGGAAAAGATAGGTTATTGTTATTTTGCTTGTCTTGAGGAGATATTAAAAAGAATGAGCCAAGAATAGCACCCGTAGTTGAAAAAAATCCTTAAATTACTACGGGTTGGTAAGAAACAGCATATGTTTTTTTTCTCTTACTCCATCTTTGAACGCTTGGATCTCTCTGAGTTTTTATCGAATTACTAGATTTCTTTTTGTAAAATATTCTCCTTGTTGTCGACTAACAGATGTTCTTAGCGAATTTTGCATATTGGAGCCTTATTCAGATAGAAAATGATTTTTTGTTCTACTCTCCAGATTCGGGCAAGTGGAGAGAGAACATATTTGTCTACTTTTTGTTCAAATCTTATCACACGTAAGGGGTAGGAAAAGATAGGTTATTGTTATTTTGCATGTCTTGAGGAGACAGAAAAAAGAATGAGTCAAGAATAGCGCCCGTAGTTGAAAAAAATCCTTAAATTACCACGGGTTAGTCAGAAACAGCATATGTTTTTTTCTCTGACTCCATCTTTGAACGCTTGGATCTCCCTAAGTTTTTTTCCAATTGCCAGATTTCTTATTGTAGAATATTCGCCTTTTGTCGACTAACCGATGTTCTTAGCGAATTTTCAATATTGGAAATATATTCAGACAGAAAATAATTTTTTGTTCTACTGTCCAGATTCGGCCAACGGGAGAGAGAACGTATTTATCAACTTTTTCTTCAAATCTTATCATACGTGAGGGGTACGAAAAGATAGGTCATTGTTATTTTTCATGTCTTTAGTAGATAGAAAAAAGAAAGAACCAAGAATAGCGTCTGTAGTTGAAACAAATCCTTAAATTACCACGGGTCGGTCAGAAATAGCTTATGTTTTTTTCTTTGACTCCAACTTTGAACGCTTGGATCTCTCTAAGTTTTTAACGAGTTACCAGATTTCTTTTTGTAAAATATTCTCCTTGTTGTGGACTAACAGATGTTCTTAGCGAATTTTGCGTATTGGAGACTTATTCAGATAGAAAATGAGTTTTTGTTCTACTCTCCAGATTCGGGCAAGGGGAGAGAGAACATATTTATCAACTTTTTGTTCAAATCTTATCACACGTAAGGGGTAGGAAAAGATAGGTTATTATTATTTTGCATGTCTTGAGAAGATAGAAAAAAGAATGAGTCAAGAATAGCGCCCGTAGGTGACAAAAAATCCTTAAATTACGACGGGTTGGTCAAAACAGCTTATGTTTTTTTATCTGACTCCAACTTTGAACGCTTGGATCTCTCTAAGTTTTTATAGAATTACCAGATTTCTTTTTGTAAAATATTCTCCTTATTGTCGACTAACAGATGTTCTTAGCGAATTTTGCATATTGGAGCCTTATTCAGATAGAATATGATTTTTTGTTTTACTGTCCAGATTCGGCCAAGGGGAGAGAGAACATATTTAACAACTTTTTCTTCAAATCTTATCACACGTGAGAGGTAGGAAAAGATAGGTTATTGTTATTTTGCTTGTCTTGAGGTGATATTAAAAAGAATGACCCAAGAATAGTGCCCGTAGTTGAAAAAAATCCTTAAATTACCACGGGTTGGTCAGAAACAGCTTATGTTTTTTTCTCTGACATCATCTTTGAACGCTTGGATCTCCCTAAGTTTTTATCCAATTGCCAGATTTCTTTTTGTAGAATATTCGCCTTTTGTCGACTAACCGATGTTCTTAGCGAACTTTCCATATTGGAAATATATTCAGATAGAAAATAATTTTTTGTTCTACTGTCCAGATTCGGCCAACGGGAGAGTGAACGTATTTATCAACTTTTTCTTCAAATCTTATCACACGTGAGGGAAGGAAAAGATAGATTATTGTTATTTTGCATGTTTTAAGGAGATAGAAAAAAGAAAGAACCAAGAATAGCGTCTGTAGTTGAAAAAATCCTTAAATTACCACGGGTTGGTCAGAAACAGCTTATGTTTTTTTCTCTGACTCCAACTTTGAACGCTTGGATCTCTCTAAGTTTTTAACGAGTCACCAGATTTCTTTTTGTAAAATATTCTCCTTGTTGTCGACTAACAGATGTTTTTAGCGAATTTTGCATATTGGAGCCTTATTCAGATAGAAAATGATTTTTTGTTCTACTCTCCAGATTCGGACAAGGTGAGATAGAACATATTTATCTACTTTTTGTTCAAATCGTGTCACACGTAAGGGTAGGAAAAGATAGGTTATTGTTATTTTGCATGTCTTGAGGAGATAGAAAAAAGAATGAGTCAAGAATAGCGCCCGTAGTAGAAAAAAATCCCTAAATTACCACGGGTTAGTCCGAAACAGCATATGTTTTTTTCTCTGACTCCATATTTGAACGCTTGGATCTCTCTAAGTTTTTATCCAATTACCAGATTTCTTTTTGTAAAATATTCTCCTTGTTGTCGACTAACAGATGTTCTGAGCGAATTTTGCATATTGGACGCTTATTCAGATAGAATATGATTTTTTGTTGTACTGACCAGATTCGGCCATTGAGATAGAGAACATATTTGTCAACTTTTTCTTCAAATCTCATCAGACATGAGGGGTAGGCAAAGATAGGTTATTGTTATTTTGCATATCTTGAGGAGATAGAAAAAAGAATGAGCCAAGAATAGTGCCCGTAGTTGAAAAAAATCCTTAAATTACCACGGGTTGGTCAGAAACAGCTTATTTTTTTTATCTGACCAACTTTGAACGCTTGGATCTCTCTAAGTCTTTATCGAATTACCAGATTTCTTTTTATAAAATATTCTCCTTGTTGTCTACTAACAGATGTTCTTAGCGAATTTTGCATATTGGACCCTTACTCAGTTAGAATATGATTTTTTATTCTAGAGTCCTGATTCGGCCAAGGGGAGAGAGAAGATATTTGTCAACTTTTTCTTCAAATCTCATCACACGTGAGGGGTAGAAAAAGATAGGTTATTGTTATTTTGCATGTCTTGAGGAGATAGAAAAAAGAATGAGCCAAGAATAGCGCCCGTAGTTGAAAAAAATCATGAAATTAGCACGGGTTGGTCAGAAACGGCTTATGTTTTTTTCTCTGACTCCATCTTTGAACGCTTGGATCTCTCTGAGTTTTTATCGAATTACTAGATTTCTTTTTGTAAAATATTCTCCTCGTTGTCGACTAACAGATATTCTTAGCGAATTTTGCATATTGGACCCTTATTCAGATAGAATATGATTTGTTGTTCTACTGTCCAGATTCGGCCAAGGGGAGAGAGAACATATTTATCGACTTTTTCTTCAAATCTTATCACACGTGAGAGGTAGGAAAATTTAGCTTATTGTTATTTTGCTTGTCTTGAGGTGATATTAAAAAGAATGAGCCAAGAATAGCGCCCGTAGTTGAAAAAAATGCTTAAATTACCACGGGTTGGTCCGAAACAGCTTATGTTTTTTTCTCTGACTCCATCTTTGAACGCTTGGATGTCCCTAAGTTTTTATCCAATTGCCAGATTTTTTTTTGTAGAATATTCGCCTTTTGTCGACTAACCGATGTTCTTCGCGTACTTTCCATATTGGAAATATATTCAGATAGAAAATAATTTTTTGTTCTACTGTCCAGATTCGGCCAACGGGAGAGAGAACGTATTTATCAACTTTTTCTTCAAATCTTATCACACGTGAGGGGAAGGAAAAGATAGATTATTTTTATTTTGCATGTTTTAAGGAGATAGAAAAAAGAAAGAACCAAGAATAGCGTCTGTAGTTGAAAAAATCCTTAAATTACAACGGGTTGGTCAGAAACAGCTTATGTTTTTTTCTCTGACTCCAACTTTGAACGCTTGGATCTCTCTAAGTTTTTAACGAGTTACCAGATTTCTTTTTGTAAAATATTCTCCTTGTTGTCGACTAACAGATGTTCTTAGCGAATTTTGCATATTGGAACCTTATTCAGATAGAAAATGATTTTTTGTTCTACTCTCTAGATTCGGGCAAGGGGATAGAGAACACATTTAACTAATTTTTGTTCAAATCTTATCACACGTAAGGTGTAGGAAAAGATAGGTTATTGTTATTTTGCATGTCTTGAGGAGATAGAAAGAAGAATGAGTCAAGAATAGCGCCCGTAGTTGAAAAAAATCCTTAAATTACCACGGGTCAGTCAGAAACAGCATATGTTTTTTTCTCTGACTCCATATTTGAACGCTTGGATCTCTCTAACTTTTTATCTAATTACCAGATTTGTTTTTGTAAAATATTCTCCTTGTTGTCGACTAACAGATGTTCTGTGCGAATTTTGCATATTGGACGCTTATTCAGATAGAATATGATTTTTTGTTCTACTGACCAGATTCGGCCAAGGGGAGAGAGAACATATTTGTCAACTTTTTCTTCAAATCTCATCACACGTGAGGGGTAGAAAAAGATAGGTTATTGTTATTTTGCATATCTTGAGGAGATAGAAAAAAGAATGAGCCAAGAATAGCGCCCGTAGTTGAAAAAAATCATGAAATTACCACGGGTTGGTCAGAAACAGCTATTGTTTTTTTCTCTGACTCCATCTTTGAACGCTTGGATCTCTCTGAGTTTTTATCGAATTACTAGATTTCTTTTTGTAAAATATTCTCCTCGTTGTCGACTAACAGATGTTCTTAGCGAATTTTGCATATTGAACCCTTATTCAGATAGAATATGATTTTTTGTTCTACTGTCCAGATTCGGCCAAGGGAAGAGAGAACATATTTATCAACTTTTTCTTCAAATCTTATCACACGTGAGAGGTAGGAAAAGATAGGTTATTAAAAAGAATGAGCCAAGAATAGTGCCCGTATTTGAAAAAAATCCTTAAATTACCACGGGTTGGTCAGAAACAGCTTATGTTTTTTTCTCTGACTCCATCATTGAACTCTTGGATCTCCCTAAGTTTTTATCCAATTGCCAGATTTCTTTTTGTAGAATATTCGCCTTTTGTCGACTAACCGATGTTCTTAGCGGACTTTCCATATTGGAAATATATTCAGATAGAAAATAATTTTTTGTTCTACTGTCCAGATTCGGCCAACGGGAGAGTGAATGTATTTATCAATTTTTTTTCAAATCTTATCACATGTGCGGGGAAGGAAAAGATAGATTACTGTTATTTTGCATGTTTTAAGGAGGTAGAAAAAAGAAAGAACCAAGAATAGCGTCTGTAGTTGAAAAAATCCTTAAATTACCACAGGTTGGTCACAAACAGCTTATGTTCTTTTCTCTGACTCCAACTTCGAACGCTTGGATCTCTCTAAGTTTTTAACGAGTTACCAGATTTCTTTTTGTAAAACATTCTCCTTGTTGTCGACTAACAGATGTTCTTAGCGAATTTTGCATATTGGAGTCTTATTCAGATAGAAAATGATTTTTTTTTCTACTCTCTAGATTCGGGCAAGGGGAGAGAGAACACATTTATCTACTTTTTGTTCAAATCTTATCACACGTAAGGGGTAGGAAAACATAGGTTATTGTTATTTTGCATGTCTTGAGGAGATAGAAAAAAAATGAGTCAAGAATAGCGCCCGTAGTTGAAAAAAATTCTTAAATTACCACGGGTTAGTCAGAAACAGCATATGTTTTTTTTCTCTGACTCCATATTTGAACGCTTGGATCTCTCTAAGTTTTTATCTAATTACCGGATTTCTTTTTGTAAAATATTCTCCTTGTTGTCGACTAACAGATGTTCTGTGCGAATTTTGCATGTTGGACGCTTATTCAGATAGAATATGATTTTTTGTTCTACTGACCAGATTCGGCCATGGAGATAGAGAACATATTTGTCAACTTCTTCTTCAAATCTCATCAGACGTGAGGGGTAGGCAAAGATAGGTTATTGTTATTTTGCAAGTCTTGAGGAGATAGAAAAAAGAATGAGCCAAGAATAGTGCCCGTAGTTGAAAAAAATCCTTAAATTAACACGGGTTGGTCAAAAACAGCTTATGTCTTTTTATCTGACTCCAACATTGAACGCTTGGATCTCTCTAAGTTTTTATCGAATTACCAGATTTCTTTTTATAAAATATTCTCCTTGTTGTCGACTAACAGATGATCTTAGCGAATTTTGCATATTGGACCCTTATTCAGATAGAATATGATTTTTTATTCTAGAGTCTAGATTCGGCCAAGGGGAGAGAGAACATATTTGTCAACTTTTTCTTCAAATCTCATCACACGTGAGGGATAGAAAAAGATAGGTTATTGTTATTTTGCATGTCTTGAGGAGATAGAAAAAAGAATGAGCCAAGAATAGCGCCCGTAGTTGAAAAAAATCATGAAATTACCACGGGTTGGTCAGAAACAGCTTATCTTTTTTTCTCTAACTCCATATTTGAACGCTTGGATCTCTCTATGTTTTTATCGAATTACCAGATTTCTTTTTGTAAAATATTCTCCTTGTTGTCGAGTAACAGATGTTCTGACCAAATTTTGCATATTGGACCCTTATTCAGATAGAATATGATTTTTCGTTCTACTGACCTGATTCGGCCATGGGGAGAGAAAACATAGTTGTCAACTTTTTCTTCAAATCTCATCAGACAAGAGGGGTAGGCGAAGATAGGTTATTGTTATTTTGCATGTTTTGAGGAGATAGAAAAAAGAATGAGCCAAGAATAGTGCCCGTAGTTGAAAAAAAATCCTTAAATTACCACGGGTTTGTTAGAAACAGCTTATGCTTTTTTATCTGACTCCTACTTTGAACGCTTGGATCTCTCTAAGTCTTTATCGAATTACCAGATTACTTTTTATAAAATATTCTCCTTGTTGTCGACTAACAGATGTTCTTGGCGAATTTTGCATATTGGACCCTTATTCAGATAGAATATCAATTTTTATTCTAGAGTCCAGATTCAGCCAAGGGGAGAGAGAACATATTTGTCAACTTTTTCTTCAAATCTCATCACACGTGAGGGGTAGAAAAAGATAGGTTATTGTTATATTGCATGTCTTGAGGAGATAGAAATAAGATTGAGCCAAGAATAGCGCCCGTAGTCGAAACAAATCATTAAATTACACGGGGTTGGTTAGAAACAGCTTATGTTTTTTTCCCTGACTCCATCTTTGAACGCTTGGATCTCTCTGAGTTTTTATCGAATTACTTGGTTTCTTTTTGTAAAATATTCTCCGTGTTGTCGACTAACAGATGTTCTTAGCGAATTTTACATATTGGACCCTTATTCAGATAGAATATGATTTTTTGTTCAACTGTCCAGATTCGGCCAAGGGGAGAGAGAACATATTTGTCAACTTTTTCTTCAAATCTCATCACACGTCATGGGTAGGAAAAGATAGGTTATTGTTATTTTGCATGTCTTGACGAGATAGAAAAAAGAATGAGTCAAGAATACCGCCCGTAGTTGAAACAAATCCTTAAATTACCACGGGTTAGTCAGAAACATCATATGTTTTTTTCTCTGACTCCAAATTTTAACGCTTGGATCTCTCTGAGTTTTTATCGAATTACCAGATTTCTTTTTGTAAAATATTCTCCTTGTTGTCGACTAACAGATGTTCTGAGCGAATTTTGCATATTGGACCCTTAATCAGATAGAATATGATTTTTTGCTCTACCGACCAGATTCGGCCATGGGGAGAGAGAACATATTTGTCAACTTTTTCTTCAAATCTCATCAGACGTGAGGGGTAGGCAAAGATCGGTTATTGTTATTTTGCATGTCTTGAGGAGATAGAAAAAAGCACGAGCCAAGAATAGTGCCCGTAGTCGAAAAAAATCCTTAAATTAACACGGGTTGGTCAGAAACAACTTATGTCTTTTTATCTGACTCCAACTTCGAACGCTTGGATCTCTCTAAGTTTTTATCGAATTACCAGATTTCTTTTTATAAAATATTCTCCTTGTTGTCGACTAACAGATGTTCTTGGCGAATTTTGCATATTGGACACTTATTCAGATAGAATATGATTTTTTATTCTAGAGTCCAGATTCAGCCAAGGGGAGAGAGAACATATTTGTCAACTTTTGCTTCAAATCTCATCACACGTGAGGGGTAGAAAAATATAGGTTATTGTTATATTGCATGTCTTGAGGAGATAAAAAAAAGAATGAGCCAAGAATAACGCCCGTAGTTGAAAGAAATCATTAAATTACCACGGGTTCGTCAGAAACAGCTTATGTTTTTTTCTCTGACTCCATCTTTGAACGCTTGGATCTCTCTGAGTTTTTATTGAAATTACTAGGTTTCTTTTTGTAAAATATTCTCCTTGTTGTCGACTAACAGATGTTCTTAGCGAATTTTGCATATTGGACACTTATTCAGATAGAATATGATTTTTTGTTCTATTGTCCAGATTCGGCCAAGGGGAGAGAGAACATATTTGTCAACTTTTTCATCAAATCTCATCACACGTGATGGGTAGAAAAAGATAGGTTATTGTTATATTGCATGTCTTGAGAAGATAGAAAAAAGAATAAGACAAGAATAGCGCCCGTAGTTTAAAAAAATCATTAAATTACCACGGGTTGGTCAGAAACAGCTTATGTTTTTTTCTCTGACACCATCTTTGAACGCTTGGATCTCTCTGAGTTTTTATCGTATTACTAGATATCTTTTTGTAAAAATATTCTCCTTGTTGTCGACTAACAGATGTTCTTAGCGAATTTTGCATATTGGAGCCTTATTCAAATAGAAAATGATTTTTTTTTCTACTCTCCAGATTCGGGCAAGGGGAGTGAGAACATATTGAACTACTTTTTGTTCAAATCTTATCACACGTAAGGGGTAGGAAAAGATAGGTTATTGTTATTTTGCATGTCTTGAGGAGATAGAGAAAAGAATGAGTCAAGAGTAGCGCCCGTAGTTGAAACAAATCCTTAAATTAACACGGGTAAGTCAGAAACAGCATATGTTTTTTTCTCTGACTCCATATTTCAATGCTTGGATCTCTCTAAGTTTTTATCTAATTACCAGATTTCTTTTTGTAAAATATTCTCCTTGTTGTCGACTGACAGATGATCTTAGCGAATTTTGCATATTGGACCCTTATTCAGATAGAATATGATTTTTTATTCTAGAGTCCAGATTCGGTCAAGAGGAGAGAGAACATATTTGTCAACTTTTTCTTCAAATCTCATCACACGTGAGGGTAGAAAAAGATAGGTTATTGTTATTTTGCATGTCTTGAGGAGATAGAAAAAAGAATGTGCCAAGAATAGCGCCCGTAGTTGAAAAAAATAATGAAATTACCACGGGTTGGTCAGAAACAGCTTATGTTTATTTCTCTGACTCCATCTTTGAACGCTTGGATCTCTCTGAGTTTTTGTCGAATTACTAGATTTCTTTTTGTAAAATATTCTCCTTGTTGTCGACTAACAGATGTTCTTAGAGAATTTTGCATATTGGACACTTATTCAGATAGAATATGATTTTTTGTTCTACTATCCAGATTCGGCCATGGGGAGAGGAACATATTTGTCAACTTTTCCTTCAAATCTCATCACACGTGATGGGTAGGAAAAGATAGGTTATTGTTATTTTGCATGTCTTGACGAGATAGAAAAAAGAGTGAGTCAAGACTAGCGCCCGTATTTGAAAAAAATCCTTAAATTACCACGGGTTAGTCAGAAACAACAAATGTTTTTTTCTCTAACTCCATATTTGAACGCTTGGATCTCTCTATGTTTTTATCGAATTACCAGATTTCTTTTTGTAAAATATTCTCCTTGTTGTCGAGTAACTGATATTCCGAGCGAATTTTGCATATTGGACACTTATTCAGAAAGAATATGATTTTTTGTTCTACTGACCTGATTGGGCCATGGGGAGAGCGAACATATTTGTCAACTTTTTCTTCAAATCTCATCAGACATGAGGGGTAGGCAAAGATAGGTTATTGTTATTTTGCATGTCTTGAGGAGATAGAAAAAAGAATGAGGCAAGAATAGTGCCCGTAGTCGAAAAAAATTCTTAAATTACCACGGGTTTGTCAGAAACAGCTTATGTTTTTTTATCTGACTCCAACTTTGAACGCTTGGATCTCTCTAAGTCTTTATCGAATTACCAGATTTCTTTTTGTAAAATATTCTCTTTGTTGTCGAGTAACAAATGTTCTGAGCGAATTTTGCATATTGGACCCTTATTCAGATAAAATATGACTTTTTGTTCTACTGACCTAATTGGGCCATGGGGAGAGCCAACATATTTGTCAACTTTTTCTTCAAATCTCATCAGACATGAGGGGTAGGCAAAGATAGGTTATTGTTATTTTGCATGTCTTGAGGAGATAGAAAAAAGAATGAGCCAAGAAAAGTGCCCGTAGTAGAAAAAAAATCCTTAAATTACCACGGGTTTGTTAGAAACAGCTTATGCTTTTTTATCTGACTCCTACTTTGAACGCTTGGATCTCTCTAAGTCTTTATCGAATTACCAGATTACTTTTTATAAAATATTCTCCTTGTTGTCGACTAACAGATGTTCTTGGCGAATTTTGCATATTGGACCCTTATTCAGATAGAATATCAATTTTTATTCTAGAGTCCAGATTCAGCCAAGGGGAGAGAGAACATATTTGTCAACTTTTTCTTCAAATCTCATCACACGTGAGGGGTAGAAAAAGATAGGTTATTGTTATATTGCATGTCTTGAGGAGATAGAAATAAGAATGAGCCAAGAATAGCGCCCGTACTTGAAAAAAATCATTAAATTACCACGGGTTGGTCAGAAACAGCCTATGTTTTTTTCCCTGACTCCATCTTTGAACGCTTTGATCTCTCTGAGTTTTTATCGAATTACTTGGTTTCTTTTTGTAAAATATTCTCCGTGTTGTCGACTTACAGATGTTCTTAGCAAATTTTACATATTGGACCCTTATTCAGATAACATATGATTTTTTGTTCTAGTGTCCAGATTCGGCCATGGGGAGAGAGAATATATTTGTTAACTTTTTCTTCAAATCTCATCACACGTGATGGGTAGGAAAAGATAGGTTATTGTTATTTTGCATGTCTTGACGAGATAGAAAAAAGAATGAGTCAAGAATAGCGCCCGTAGTCGAAACAAATCCTTAAATTACCACGGGTTAGTCAGAAACATCATATGTTTTTTTTTCTGACTCCATATTTGAACGCTTGTATCTCTCTGAGTTTTTATCGAATTACCAGATTTCTTTTTGTAAAATATTCTCCTTGTTGTCGACTAACAGATGTTCTGAGCGAATTTTCCGTATTGGACCCTTAATCAGATAGAATATGATTTTTTGTTCTACTGACCAGATTCGACCATGGGGAGAGAGAACATATTTGTCAACTTTTTCTTCAAATCTCATCAGACGTGAGGGGTAGGACAAGATCGGTTATTGTTATTTTGCATGTCTTGAGGAGATAGAAAAAAGAATGAGCCAAGAATAGTGCCCGTAGTTGAAAAAAATCCTTAAATTAACACGGGTTGGTCAGAAACAGCTTACGTCCTTTTATCTGACTCCAACTTTGAACGCTTGGATCTCTCTAAGTTTTTATCGAATTACCAGATGTCTTTTTGTAAAATATTCTCCTTGTTGTCGACTAACAGATGTTCTTAGCGAATTTTGCATATTGGACCCTTATTCAGATAGAATATGATTTTTTGTTCTACTTTCCAGATTCGGCAATGGGGAGAGAGAATATTTGTCAACTTTTCCTTCAAATCTCATCACACGTGATGGGTAGGAAAAGATAGGTTATTGTTATTTTGCATGTCTTGACGAGATAGAAAAAAGAGTGAGTCAAGACTAGCGCCCGTAGTTGAAAAAAATCCTTAAATTACCACGGGTCAGTCAGAAACAGCATATGTTTTTTTCTCTAACTCCATATTTGAACGCTTGGATCACTCTAAGTTTTTATCGAATTACCAGATTTCTTTTTGTAAATTATTCTCCTTGTTGTCGAGTAACAGATGTTCTGAGCGAATTTTGCATATTGGACCCTTATTCAGATAGAATATGATTTTTTGTTCTACTGACCTGATTCGGCATGGGGAGAGCGAACATATTTGTCAACTTTCTCTTCAAATCTCATCAGACATGAGGGGTAGGCAAAGATAGGTTATTGTTATTTTGCATGTCTTGAGGAGATAGAAAAAAGAATGAGGCAAGAATAGTGCCCGTAGTCGAAAAAAAACCTTAAATTACCACGGGTTTGTCTGAAACAGCTTATGTTTTTTTATCTGACTCCAACTTGGAACGCTTGGATCTCTCTAAGTCTTTATCGACTTACCAGATTTCTTTTTGTTAAATATTCTCCTTGTTGTCGAGTAACAGATGTTCTGAGCGAATTTTCCGTATTGGACCCTTAATCCGATAGAATATGATTTTTTGTTCTACAAACCAGATTCGGCCATGGGGAGAGAGAACATATTAGTCAACTTTTTCTTCAAATCTCATCAAACGTGAGGGGTAGGCAAAGTTCGGTTATTGTTATTTTGCATGTCTTGAGGAGATAGAAAAAAGAATGAGCAAGAATAGTGCCCGTAGTTGAAATTTTTTTTTAAAATTAACACGGGTTGGTCAGAAACAGCTTATGTCCTTTTATCTGACTCCAACTTTGAACGCTTGGATCTATCTAAGTTTTTATCGAATTACCAATTTCTTTTTATAAAATATTCTCCTTGTTGTCGACTAAGAGATGTTCTTAGCGAATTTTGCATATTGGACCCTTATTCAGATAGAATATGATTTTTTATTCTAGCGTCCAGATTCGGCCAAGGGGAGAGAGAACACATTTGTCAACTTTTTCTTCAAATCTCATCACACGTGAGGGGTAGAAAAAGATAGGTTAATGTTATTTTGCATGTCTTGAGGAGATAGAAAAAAGAATGAGCCAAGAATAGTGCCCGTAGTTGAAAAAAATCATGAAATTATCACGGGTTGGTCATAAACAGCTTATGTTTTTTTCTCTGACTCCATCTTTGAACGCTTGGATCTCTCTAAGTCTTTATCCAATTACCAGATTTCTTTTTATAAAATATTCTCCTTGTTGTCGACTAACAGATGTTCTTGGCGAATTTTGCATATTGGACACTTATTCCGATAGAATATGATTTTTTATTCTAGAGTCCAGATTCAGCCAAGGGGAGAGAGAACATATTTGTCAACTTTTGCTTCAAATCTCATCACACGTGAGGGGTAGAAAAAGATAGGTTATTGTTATATTGCTTGTCCTGAGTAGATAAAAAAAAAGAATGAGCCAAGAATAGCGCCCGCAGTTGAAAAAAATCATGAAATTACCACGGGTTGGTCAGAAACAGCTTAATTTTTTTTCCCTGACTCCGTCTTTGAACGCTTAGATCTCTCTAAGTTTTTCTCGAATTACTAGATTTTTTTTTGTAAAATATTCTCCTTGTTGTCGACTAACAGATGTTCTTAGCGAATTTTGCATATTGGACCCTTATTCAGATAGAATATGATTTTTTGTTTTACTGTCCAGATTCGGCCAAGGGGAGAGAGAACATAATTGTCAACTTCTCCTTCAAATCTCATCACACGTGATGGGTAGGAAAAGATGGGTTATTGTTATTTTGCATGTCTTGACGAGATAGAAAAAAGAATGAGTCAAGGCTAGCACCCGTAGTTGAAAAAAATCCTTAAATTACCACGGGTTAGTCAGAAACAGCATATGTTTTTTTCTCTAACTCAATATTTGAACGCTTGGATCTCTCTAAGTTTTTATCGAATTACCAGATTTCTTTTTGTAAAATATTCTCCTTATTGTCGAGTAACAGATGTTCTGAGCGAATTTTGCATATTGGACCCTTATTCAGATAGAATATGATTTTTTGTTCTACTGACCTGATTCGGCCATGGGGAGAGAGAACATATTTGTCAACTTTTTCTTCAAATCTCATCAGACATGAGGGGTAGGCAAAGATAGGTTATTGTTATTTTGCATGTCTTGAGAAGATAGAAAAAAGAATGAGCCAAGAATAGTGCCCGTAGTTGAAAAAAATCCTTAAATTACCACGGGTTTGTCAGAAACAGCTTATGTTTTTTTATCTGACTCCAACTTTGAACGCTTTGATCTCTCTAAGTCTTTATCGAATTACCAGATTTCTTTTTACAAAATATTCTCCTTATTGTCGACAAACAGTTGTTCTTGGCGAATTTTGCATATCGGACCCTTATTCAGATAGAATATGATTTTTTATTCTAGAGTCCAGACTCAGCCAAGGGGAGAGAGAACATATTTGTCAACTTTTTCTTCAAATCTCATCACACGTGAGGGTAGAAAAAGATAGGTTATTGTTATATTGCATGTCTTGAGGAGACAGAAAAAAGAATGAGGCAAGAATAGCGCCCGTAGTAGAAAAAAATCATTAAATAACCACGGGTTGGTCGGAAACAGCTTATGTTTTTTTCTCTGACTCCATCTTTGAACGCTTGGATCTCTCTGAGTTTTTATGAAATTACTTGGTTTCTTTTTGTAAAATATTCTCCTTGTTGTCGACTCAAAGATGTTCTTAGCGAATTTTACATATTGGTCCCTTATTCAGATAGAATATGATTTTTTGTTCTACTGTCCAGATTCGGCCAAGGGGAGAGCGAACATATTTGTCAACTTTTTCTTCAAATCTCGTCACACGTGATGGGTAGGAAAAGATAGGTTATTCTTATTTTGCATGTCTTGACGAGATAGAAAAAAGAATGAGTCAAGAATTGCGCCCGTAGTTGAAACAAATCCTTAAATTACCACGGGTTAGTCAGAAACATCATATGTTTTTTCTCTGACTCCATATTTGAACGCTTGGATCTCTCTAAGTTTTTATCGAATTACCAGATTTCTTCTTGTAAAATATTCTTCTTGTTGTCGACTAACAGATGTTCTGAGGAAATTTTGCATATTGGACCCTTAATCAGATAGAATTTGATTTTTTGTTCTACTCATCAGATTCGGCCATGGGGAGAGAGAACATATTTGCCAACTTTTTCTTCAAATCTCATCAGACGTGAGGGGTAGGCAAAGATCGGTTATTGTTATTTTGCATGTCTTGAGGAGATAAAAAAAGAATGAGCCAAGAATAGTGCTCGTAGTTGAAAAAAATCCTTAAATTAACACGGGTTGGTCAGAAACAGCTTATGTCTTTTTTTCTGACTCCAACTTTGAACGCTTGGATCTCTCTAAGTTTTTATCGAATTACCAGATTTCTTTTTATAAAATATTCTCCTTGTTGCTGACTAACAGATGTTCTTAGCGAATTTTGCATATTGGACCCTTATTCAGATAGAATATGATTTTTTATTCTAGCGTCCAGATTCGGCCAAGGGGAGAGAGAACATATTTGTCAACTTTTTCTTCAAATCTCATCACACGTGAGGGGTAGAAAAAGATGGGTTATTGTTATTTTGCATGTCTTGAGAAGATAGAAAATAGAATGAGCCAAGAATAGCGCCCGTAGTTGAAAAAAATCATGAAATTACCACGGGTTGGTCAGAAACAGCTTATGTTTTTTTCTCTGACTCCATCTTTGAACGCTTGGATCTCTCTGAGTTTTTATCGAATTACTAGATTTCTTATTGTAAAATATTCTCCTTGTTGTCGACTAACAGATGTTCTTAGCGAATTTTGCATATTGGACCCTTATTCAGATAGAATATGATTTTTTGT
The DNA here is from genome assembly GCA_027726005.1 of Juncus effusus. Taxonomy (NCBI): domain Eukaryota; kingdom Viridiplantae; phylum Streptophyta; class Magnoliopsida; order Poales; family Juncaceae; genus Juncus; species Juncus effusus. Next base: position 4,322,502 of record CM050906.1, on the reverse strand, counting down.
TTTACTGTCCAGATTCGGCCAAGAGGAGAGAGAACATAATTGTCAACTTTTCCTTCAAATCTCATCACACGTGATGGGTAGGAAAAGATGGGTTATTGTTATTTTGCATGTCTTGACGAGATAGAAAAAAGAATGAGTCAAAACTAGCGCCCGTAGTTGAAAAAAATCCTTAAATTACCACGGGTCAGTCAGAAACAGGATATGTTTTTTTTCTCTCACTCCATATTTGAACGCTTGGATCTCTCTATGTTTTTATCGAATTCCCGGATTTCTTTTCGTAAAATATTCTCCTTGTTGTCGACTAACAGATGTTCTGATCGAATTTTGCATATTGGACCCTTATTCAGATAGAATAGGATTTTTTGTTCTATTGACCAGATTCGCCAATGTGGAGAGAGAACAAATTTGTCAACTTTTTCTTCTAATCTCATCAGACGTGAGGGGTAGGCAAAAATCGGTTATTGTCATTTTGCATGTCTTGAGGAGATAGAAAAAAGAATGAGCCAAGAATAGTGGCCGTAGTCGAAAAAAATCATGAAATTACCACGGGTCGGTCAGAAACAGCTTATGTTTTTTTCTCTGACTCCATCTTTGAACGCTTGGATCTCTCTTATTTTTTATCGAATTACTAGATTTCTTTTTGTAAAATATTCTCCTGCTTGTCGACTAACAGATGTTCTTAGCGAATTTTGCATATTGGACCCTTATTCAGATAGAATAAGATTTTTTGTTCTACTGTCCAGCTTCGGCCAAGGTGAGAGAGATCATATTTATCAACTTTTTCTTCAAATCTCATCACACGTGATGGGTACGAAAAGATAGGTTATTGTTATTTTGCATGTCTTAACGAGATAGAAAAAAGAATGTGTCAAAACTAGCGCCCGTAGTTGAAAAAAATCCTTAAATTACCACGGGTTAGTCAGAAACAGCATATGTTTTTTTCTCTGACTCCATATTTGAACGCTTTGATCTCTCTATGTTTTTATCGAATTACCAGATTTCTTTATGTAAAATATTCTCCTTATTGTCGACGAACAGATGTTCTGATCGAATTTTGCATATTGGACCCTTATTCAGATAGAATATGATTTTTTCTTCTATTGACCAGATTCGGCCGTGGGGAGAGAGAACAAATTTGTCAACTTTTTCTTCAAATCTCATCAGACGTGAGGGGCAGGTAAAAATCGGTTATTGTTATTTTGCATGTCTTGAGGAGATAGATAAAAGAATGAGCCAAGAATAGTGCCCGTAGTTGAAAAAAATCCAAAAATTACCACGGGTTGGTCAGAAACAGCTTATGTTTTTTTATCCGACTCCAACTTTCAACGCTTGGATCTCTCTAAGTTTTTATCGAATTACCAGATTTCTTTTTATAAAATATTCTACTTGTTGTGGACTAACAAATGTTCTTAGTGAATTTTGCATATTGGAGCCTTATTCAGATAGAATATGATTTTTTATTCTAGAGTCCTGATTCGGCCAAGGGGAGCGAGAACATATTTGTCAACTTTTTCTTCAAATCTCATCACACGTGAGGGGTAGAAAAAGATAGGCTATTGTTATTTTGCATGTCTTGAGGAGACAGAAAAAAGAATGAGCCAAGAATAGCGCCCGTAGTCGAAAAAAATCATGAAATTACCACGGGTTGGTCAGAAACAGCTTATGTTTTTTTCTCTGACTCCATCTTTGAACGCTTGGATCTCTCTGATTTTTTATCGAATTACTAGATTTCTTTTTGTAAAATATTCTCCTGGTTGTCGACTAACAGATGTTCTTAGCGAATTTTGCATATTGGACCCTTATTCAGATAGAATAAGATTTTTTGTTCTACTGTCCAGATTCGGCCAAGGTGAGAGAGAACATATTTGTCAACTTTTTCTTCAAATCTCATCACACGTGATGGGTACGAAAAGATAGGTTATTGTTAGTTTGCATGTCTTAACGAGATAGAAAAAAGAATGAGTCAAAACTAGCGCCCGTAGTTGAAAAAAATCCTTAAATTACCACGGGTTAGTCAGAAACAGCATATGTTTTTTTCTCTGACTCCATATTTGAACGCTTTGATCTCTCTATGTTTTTATCGAATTACCAGATTTTTTTTTGTAAAATATTCTCCTTATTGTCGACTAACAGATGTTCTGATCGAATTTTGCATATTGGACACTTATTCAGATAGAATATGATTTTTTCTTCTATTGACCAGATTCGGCCGTGGGGAGAGAGAACAAATTTGTCAACTTTTTCTTCAAATCTCATCAGACGTGAGGGGTAGGCAAAAATCGGTTATTGTTATTTTGCATGTTTTGAGGAGATAGATAAAAGAATGAGCCAAGAATAGTGCCCGTAGTTGAAAAAAATCCTAAAATTACCACGGGTTGGTCGGAGTTATTTCCAAGAATTAGACTGCATTTCTTGTGGTTTTGGGAAAAACAATACAAATTTTGTTTTTCCCATGCAAAAGACTTCAATTTTGTGGCTTTGTTAAAAAAACAAAACTTATCTTTTTTCCACGTATTACACTTCAATTCAATTTTTGTGCTTTTGTGGAAATTATCAAGAACGGAGTAATTTCCAAGAAGTAGACTTCAGTTTTTGTGGTTTTGTGAAAAACAATACAAATTTTATTTTTTCCATGTAAAAGACTTCAATTGTGTGGCTTCGGTAAAGAAAGAAAACTTATCTTTTTTCCACGTATAATAGTTCAATTCAATTTTTGTGTTTTTGTGAAAATCAACAAGAACGGACTTATTTCCAAGAATTAGACTTCAGTTTTTGTTGTTTTGTGAAAACAATACAAATTTTATTTTTTCCATGTAAAAGACTTCCATTTTGTGGCTTCGGTAAAGAAACAAAACTTATCTTTTTTCCACGTATTACACTTCAATTCAATTTTTGTGCTTTTGTGGAAATTATCAAGAACGGAGTAATTTCCAAGAATTAGACTTCAGTTTTTGTGGTTTTGTGAAAACAATACAAATCTTTTTTTTCCACATAAAAGACTTCAATTTTGCGGCTTTGTTAAAAAAACAAAACTTATCTTCTTTCCACGTATTACACTTCAATTCAATTTTTATTTTTTTGTGAAAGTCAATAAGAAGGAAGTTATTTCCAAGAATTAGACTTCGGTATTTGTGGTTTTGTGAAAAACAATACAAATTTTTATTTTTCCATGTAAAAGACTTCAATTTTGTGGCTTTGTTAAAAAAACAATACTTATCTTTTTCCACGTATTACACTTCAATTCAATTCTTGTGTTTTTGTGAAAATCAACAAGAACGGAGTTATTTGAAAGAATTAGGCTTCATTTCTATTGGTTTTTTGAAAAACAATACAAATTTTATTTTTTCCAAGTAAAAGACTTCAATTTTGTGGCTTCGATAAAGAAACAAAACTTATCTTTTTTCCACTTATAACACTTCAATTCAATTTTTGTGTTTTTGTGAAAATCAACAAGAACGGAGTTATTTCCAATAATTAGACTTCAGTTTTTGTTGTTTTGTGAAAAACAATACAAATTTTTTTTTTCCACATAAATGACTTCAATTTTGCGGCTTTGTTAAAAAATCAAAACTTATCTTCTTTCCACGTATTACACTTCAATTCAATTTTTATTTTTTTGTGAAAGTCAATAAGAAGGAAGTTATTTCCAAGAATTAGACTTCGGTATTTGTGGTTTTGTGAAAAACAATACAAATTTTTTTTTCCATGTAAAAGACTTCAATTTTGTGGCTTTGTTAAAAAAACAATACTTATCTTTTTCCACGTATTACACTTCAATTCGATTCTTGTGTTTTTGTGAAAATCAACAAGAACGGAGTTATTTCAAAGAATTAGGCTTCATTTCTATTGGTTTTTTGAAAAATAATACAAATTTGGTTTTTTCCACATAAAAGACTTCAATTTTGTGGATTTGTTAAAAAAACAAAACTTATCTGCTTTCCACCTATTACACTTCAATTCAATTTTTGTGTTTTTGTGAAAATCAACAAGAACGGAGTTATTTCCAAGAATTAGACTTCAGTTTTTGTTGTTTTGTGAAAAACAATACAAATTTTATTTTTTCTATGTAAAAGACTTCAATTTTGTGGCTTTGTTAAAAAAACAAAACTTATCTTTTTCCCATGAGTTACACTTCAATTCAATTTTTGTGTTTTTGTGAAAATAAAGAATTAGACTTCATTTCAATTGGTTTTTTGAAAAATAATACAAATTTGGATTTTCCCACATAAAAGACTTCAATTTTATGGCTTTGTTAAAAAAAACAAAACTTATCTTTTTCCCATGAATTACACTTCAATTCAATTTTTGTGTTTTTGTGAAAATCAACAAGAACGGAGTTATTTCCAAGAATTAGACTTCAGTTTTTGTTGTTTTGTGAAAAACAATACAAATTTTATTTTTTCTATGTAAAAGACTTCAATTTTGTGGCTTTGTAAAAAAAAAACCAAACTTATCTTTTTGCCTTGAATTACACTTCAATTCCATTTTTGTGTTTTTGTGAAAATCAACAAGAACGGAGTTATTTCAATGAATTAGACTTCATTTCTTGTGGTTTTGTGAAAAACAATACAAATTTGATTATTTCGACATAAAAGACTTCAATTTTGTGGCTTTGTTAAAAAAACAAAACTTATCTTCTTTCCACGTATTACACTTCAATTCAATTTTTGTGTTTTTGTGAAAATCAATAAGAACGGAGTTATTTCCAAGAATTAGACTGCATTTCTTGTGGTTTTGTGAAAAACAATACAAATTTTGTTTTTCCCATGCAAAAGACTTCAGTTTTGTGGCTTTGTTAAAAAAACAAACTTATCTTTTTTCCACGTATTACACTTCAATTCAATTTTTGTGCTTTTGTGAAAATTAACAAGAACGGAGTAATTTCCAAGAATTAGACTTCAGTTTTTGTGGTTTTGTGAAAAACAATACAAATTTTATTTTTTCCATGTAAAAGACTTCAATTTTGTGGCTTCGGTAAAGAAACAAAACTTATCTTTTTTCCACGTATAATACTTCAATTCAATTTTTGTGTTTTTGTGAAAATCAACAAGAACGGACTTATTTCCAAGAATTAGACTTCAGTTTTTGTGGTTTTGTGAAAAACAATACAATTTTTTTTTTTCCACATAAAAGACTTCAATTTTGCGGCTTTGTCAAAAAAACAAAACTGATCATCTTTCCACGTATTACACTTCAATTCAATTTTTATTTTTTTGTGAAAGTCAATAAGAAGGAAGTTATTTCCAAGAATTAGACTTCGGTATTTGTGGTTTTGTGAAAAACAATACAAATTTTTATTTTTCCATGTAAAAGACTTCAATTTTGTGGCTTTGTAAAAAAAACAATACTTATCTTTTTCCATGTATTACACTTCAATTCAATTCTTGTGTTTTTGTGAAAATCAACAAGAACGGAGTAATTTCCAAGAATTAGACTTCAGTTTTTGTGGTTTTGTGAAAAACAATACAAATTTTATTTTTTCCATGTAAAAGACTTCAATTTTGTGGCTTCGGTAAAGAAACAAAACTTATCTTTTTTCCACGTATAATACTTCAATTCAATTTTTGTGTTTTTGTGAAAATCAACAAGAACGGAGTTATTTCCAAGAATTAGACTTCAGTTTTTGTTGTTTTGTGAAAAACAATACAAATTTTTTTTTTCCACATAAATGACTTCAATTTTGCGGCTTTGTTAAAAAAATCAAAACTTATCTTCTTTCCACGTATTACACTTCAATTCAATTTTTATTTTTTTGTGAAAGTCAATAAGAAGGAAGTTATTTCCAAGAATTAGACTTCGGTATTTGTGGTTTTGTGAAAAACAATACAAATTTTTTTTCCATCTAAAAGACTTCAATTTTGTGGCTTTGTTAAAAAAACAATACTTATCTTTTTCCACGTATTACACTTCAATTCGATTCTTGTGTTTTTGTGAAAATCAACAAGAACGGAGTTATTTCAAAGAATTAGGCTTCATTTCTATTGGTTTTTTGAAAAATAATACAAATTTGGTTTTTTCCACATAAAAGACTTCAATTTTGTGGATTTGTTAAAAAAACAAAACTTATCTGCTTTCCACGTATTACACTTCAATTCAATTTTTGTGTTTTTGTGAAAATCAACAAGAACGGAGTTATTTCCAAGAATTAGACTTCAGTTTTTGTTGTTTTGTGAAAAACAATTCAAATTTTATTTTTTCTATGTAAAAGACTTCAATTTTGTGGCTTTGTTAAAAAAACAAAACTTATCTTTTTCGCATGAATTACACTTCAATTCAATTTTTGTGTTTTTGTGAAAATAAAAAAGAACGGGGCTATTTCAAAGAATTAGACTTCATTTCTATTGGTTTTTTGAAAAATAATACAAATTTGGATTTTCCCACATAAAAGACTTCAATTTTATGGCTTTGTTAAAAAAAACAAAACTTATCTTTTTCCCATGAATTACACTTCAATTCAATTTTTGTGTTTTTGTGAAAATCAACAAGAACGGAGTTATTTCCAAGAATTAGACTTCAGTTTTTGTTGTTTTGTGAAAAACAATACAAATTTTATTTTTTCTATGTAAAAGACTTCAATTTTGTGGCTTTGTAAAAAAAAACCAAACTTATCTTTTTCCCATGAATTACACTTCAATTCCATTTTTGTGTTTTTGTGAAAATCAACAAGAACGGAGTTATTTCAATGAATTAGACTTCATTTCTTGTGGTTTTGTGAAAAACAATACAAATTTGATTATTTCGACACAAAAGACTTCAATTTTGTGGCTTTGTTAAAAAAACAAAACTTATCTTTTTTCCACGTATTACACTTCAATTCAATTTTTGTGTTTTTGTGAAAATCAATAAGAACGGAGTTATTTCCAAGAATTAGACTGCATTTCTTGTGGTTTTGTGAAAAACAATACAAATTTTGTTTTTCCCATGCAAAAGACTTCAATTTTGTGGCTTTGTTAAAAAAACAAAACTTATCTTTTTTCCACGTATTACACTTCAATTCAATTTTTGTGCTTTTGTGAAAATTAACAAGAACTGAGTAATTTCCAAGAATTATACTTCAGTTTTTGTGGTTTTGTGAAAAACAATACAAATTTTATTTTTTCCATGTAAAAGACTTCAATTTTGTGGCTTCGGTAAAGAAACAAAACTTATCTTTTTTCCACGTATAATACTTCAATTCAATTTTTGTGTTTTCGTGAAAATCAACAAGAACGGACTTATTTCCAAGAATTAGACTTCAGTTTTTGTGGTTTTGTGAAAAACAATACAAATTTTTTTTTTCCACATAAAAGACTTCAATTTTGCGGCTTTGTCAAAAAAACAAAACTTATCATCTTTCCACGTATTACACTTCAATTCAATTTTTATTTTTTTGTGAAAGTCAATAAGAAGGAAGTTATTTCCAAGAATTAGACTTCGGTATTTGTGGTTTTGTGAAAAACAATACAAATTTTTATTTTTCCATGTAAAAGACTTCAATTTTGTGGCTTTGTAAAAAAAACAATACTTATCTTTTTCCACGTATTACACTTCAATTCAATTCTTGTGTTTTTGTGAAAATCAACAAGAACGGAGTAATTTCCAAGAATTAGACTTCAGTTTTTGTGGTTTTGTGAAAAACAATACAAATTTTATTTTTTCCATGTAAAAGACTTCAATTTTGTGGCTTCGGTAAAGAAACAAAACTTATCTTTTTTCCACGTATAATACTTCAATTCAATTTTTGTGTTTTTGTGAAAATCAACAAGAACGGAGTTATTTCCAAGAATTAGACTTCAGTTTTTGTTGTTTTGTGAAAAACAATACAAATTTTTTTTTTCCACATAAATGACTTCAATTTTGCGGCTTTGTTAAAAAAATCAAAACTTATCTTCTTTCCACGTATTACACTTCAATTCAATTTTTATTTTTTTGTGAAAGTCAATAAGAAGGAAGTTATTTCCAAGAATTAGACTTCGGTATTTGTGGTTTTGTGAAAAACAATACAAATTTTTTTTTCCATCTAAAAGACTTCAATTTTGTGGCTTTGCTAAAAAAACAATACTTATCTTTTTCCACGTATTACACTTCAATTCGATTCTTGTGTTTTTGTGAAAATCAACAAGAACGGAGTTATTTCAATGAATTAGGCTTCATTTCTATTGGTATTTTGAAAAATAATACAAATTTGGTTTTTTCCACATAAAAGACTTCAATTTTGTGGATTTGTTAAAAAAACAAAACTTATCTGCTTTCCACGTATTACACTTCAATTCAATTTTTGTGTTTTTGTGAAAATCAACAAGAACGGAGTTATTTCCAAGAATTAGACTTCAGTTTTTGTTGTTTTGTAAAAAACAATACAAATTTTATTTTTTCTATGTAAAAGACTTCAATTTTGTGGCTTTGTTAAAAAAACAAAACTTATCTTTTTCGCATGAATTACAGTTCAATTCAATTTTTGTGTTTTTGTGAAAATGAAAAAGAACGGGGCTATTTCAAAGAATTAGACTTCATTTCTATTGGTTTTTTGAAAAATAATACAAATTTGGATTTTCCCACATAAAAGACTTCAATTTTATGGCTTTGTTAAAAAAAACAAAACTTATCTTTTTCCCATGAATTACACTTCAATTCAATTTTTGTGTTTTTGTGAAAATCAACAAGAACGGAGTTATTTCCAAGAATTAGACTTCAGTTTTTGTTGTTTTGTGAAAAACAATACAAATTTTATTTTTTCTATGTAAAAGACTTCAATTTTGTGGCTTTGTAAAAAAAAACCAAACTTATCTTTTTCCCATGAATTACACTTCAATTCCATTTTTGTGTTTTTGTGAAAATCAACAAGAACGGAGTTATTTCAATGAATTAGACTTCATTTCTTGTGGTTTTGTTAAAAACAATACAAATTTGATTATTTCGACATAAAAGACTTCAATTTTGTGGCTTTGTTAAAAAAACAAAACTTATCTTTTTTCCACGTATTACACTTCAATTCAATTTTTGTGTTTTTGTGAAAATCAATAAGAACGGAGTTATTTCCAAGAATTAGACTGCATTTCTTGTGGTTTTGTGAAAAACAATACAAATTTTGTTTTTCCCATGCAAAAGACTTCAATTTTGTGGCTTTGTTAAAAAAACAAAACTTATCTTTTTTCAACGTATTACACTTCAATTCAATTTTTGTGCTTTTGTGAAAATTAAGAAGAACGGAGTAATTTCCAAGAATTAGACTTCAGTTTTTGTGGTTTTGTGAAAAACAATACAAATTTTATTTTTTCCATGTAAATGACTTCAATTTTGTGGCTTCGGTAAAGAAACAAAACTTATCTTTTTTCCACGTATAATACTTCAATTCAATTTTTGTGTTTTTGTGAAAATCAACAAGAACGGACTTATTTCCAAGAATTAGACTTCAGTTTTTGTGGTTTTGTGAAAAACAATACAAATTTTTTTTTTCCACATAAAAGACTTCAATTTTGCGGCTTTGTCAAAAAAACAAAACTTATCATCTTTCCACGTATTACACTTCAATTCAATTTTTATTTTTTTGTGAAAGTCAATAAGAAGGAAGTTATTTCCAAGAATTAGACTTCGGTATTTGTGGTTTTGTGAAAAACAATACAAATTTTTATTTTTCCATGTAAAAGACTTCAATTTTGTGGCTTTGTTAAAAAAACAATACTTATCTTTTTCCACGTATTACACTTCAATTCAATTCTTGTGTTTTTGTGAAAATCAACAACAACGGAGTAATTTCCAAGAATTAGACTTCAGTTTTTGTGGTTTTGTGAAAAACAATACAAATTTTATTTTTTCCATGTAAAAGACTTCAATTTTGTGGCTTCGGTAAAGAAACAAAACTTATCTTTTTTCCACGTATAATACTTCAATTCAATTTTTGTGTTTTTGTGAAAATGAACAAGAACGGACTTATTTCCAAGAATTAGACTTCAGTTTTTGTTGTTTTGTGAAAAACAATACAATTTTTTTTTTCCACATAAATGACTTCAATTTTGCGGCTTTGTTAAAAAAACAAAACTTATCTTCTTTCCACGTATTACACTTCAATTCAATTTTTATTTTTTTGTGAAAGTCAATAAGAAGGAAGTTATTTCCAAGAATTAGACTTCGGTATTTGTGGTTTTGTGAAAAACAATACAAATTTTTATTTTTCCATGTAAAATACTTCAATTTTGTGGCTTTGTTAAAAAAACAATACTTATCTTTTTCCACGTATTAAACTTCAATTCAATTTTTGTGTTTTTGTGAAAATCAACAAGAACGGAGTTATTTCCAAGAATTAGACTTCAGTTTTTGTTGTTTTGTGAAAAACAAGACAAATTTTATTTTTTCTATGTAAAAGACTTCAATTTTGTGGCTTTGTTAAAAAAACAAAACTTATGTTTTTCCCATGAATTACACTTCAATTCAATTTTTGTATTTTTGTGAAAATAAAAAAGAACGGAGCTATTTCAAAGAATTAGACTTCATTTCTATTGGTTTTTTGAAAAATAATACAAATTTGGATTTTCCCACATAAAAGACTTCAATTTTGTGGCTTTGTAAAAAAAAACAAAACTTATCTTTTTCCCATGAATTACACTTCAATTCCATTTTTGTGTTTTTCTGAAAATCAACAAGAACGGAGTTATTTCAATGAATTAGACTTCATTTCTTGTGGTTTTGTGAAAAACAATAAAAATTTGATTATTTCCACATAAAAGACTTCAATTTTGTGGCTTTGTTAAAAAAACAAAACTTATTTTTTTTCCACGTATTACACTTCAATTCAATTTTTGTGTTTTTGTGAAAATCAACAAGAACGGAGCTATTTCAAAGAATTAGACTTCATTTCTATTGGTTTTTTGAAAAATAATACAAATTTGGTTTTTTCCACATAAAAGACTTCAATTTTGCGGCTTTGTTAAAAAACCAAAACTTATCTTCTTTCCACGTATTACACTTCAATTCAATTTTTATTTTTTTGTGAAAGTCAATAAGAAGGAAGTTATTTCCAAGAATTAGACTTCGGTATTTGTGGTTTTGTGAAAAACAATAAATTGAAGTGTAATACGTGGAAAAAAGATAAGTTTTGTTTTTTTACCAAAGCCACAAAATTGAAGTCTTTTATGTGGAAAAATCCGAATTTGTATTATTCTTCAAAGACTCAAAAGAAATGAAGTCTAATTTTTTGAAATAACTCCGTTCATGTTGATTTTCACAACAACACAAAAATTCAATTGAAGTGTAATACATGGGAAAAAGATAAGTTTTGTTTTTTTAACGAAGCCACAAAATTGAAGTCTTTTACATTGAAAAAATAAAATTTGTATTGTTTTTCACAAAACAACAAAAACTGAAGTCTAATTCTTGGAAATAACTCCGTTCTTGTTGATTTTAACAAAAACGCAAAAATTGAATTGAAGTGTAATTCATGGGAAAAAGATAAGTTTTGTTTTTTTAACAAAGCCACAAAATTGAAGTCTTTTACATTGCACAAATAAAATTTGTATTGTTTTTCACAAAACAACAAAAACTGAAGTCTAATTCTTGGAAATAACTCCGTTCTTGTTGATTTTCACAAAAAGACAAAAATTGAATTGAAGTGTAATACGTGGAAAAAAGATAAGTTTTGTTTTTTTTAACAAAGCCATAAAATTGAAGTCTTTTATGTGGAAAAATCCAAATTTGTATTATTTTTCAAAAAGCCAATAAAAATGAAGTCTAATTCTTTGAAATAACTCCGTTCTTGTTGATTTTCACAAAAACACAAAAATTGAATTGAAGTGTAATACGTGGAAAAAAGATAAGTTTTGTTTTTTTTAAGAAAGCCACAAAATTGAAGTCTTTTACATCGAAAAAATGAAATTTGTATTGTTTCTCACAAACCACAAGAAATGAAGTCTAATTCTTTGAAATAACTCCGTTCTTGTTGGTTTTCACGAAAACACAAAAATTGAATTGAAGTGTAATACATGGGAAAAGATAAGTTTTTTTTTTTAACGAAGCCACAAAATTGAAGTCTTTTACATAGAAAAAAAAAATTTGTATTGTTTTTCACAAAATAACAAAAACTGAAGTCTAATTCTTGGAAATAACTCCGTTCTTGTTGATTTTCTCAAAAATTAAATTGAAGTGTAATACGTGGAAAGCAGATAAGTTTTGTTTTTTTAACAAATCCACAAAATTGAAGTCTTTTATGTGGAAAAAACCAAATTTGTATTATTTTTGAAATAACCAATAGAAATGAAGCCTAATTCTTTGAAATAACTCCGTTCTTGTTGAATTTCACAAAAACACAAGAATTGAATTGAAGTGTAATACGTGGAAAAAGATAAGTATTGTTTTTTTAACAACGCCACAAAATTGAAGTCTTTTACATGGAAAAATAAAAATTTGTATTGTTTTTCACAAAACCACAAATACCGAAGTCTAATTCTTGGAAATAACTTCCTTCTTATTGAATTTCACAAAAAAAAAAAAATTGAATTGAAGTGTAATACGTGGAAAAAAGATAAGTTTCTGTTTTTTAACAAAGCCGCAAAATTGAAGTCTTTTATGTGGAAAAAAAAAATTTGTATTGTTTTTCACAAAACAACGAAAACTGAAGTCTAATTCTTGGAAATAACTCCGTTCTTTATGATTTTCACAAAAACACAAAAATTTAATTGAAGTGTTGTACGTGGAAAGAAGATAAGTTTTGTTTCTTTACCGAAGCCACAAAATTGAAGTCTTTTACATGGAAAAAATAAAATTTGTATTGTTTTTCACAAAACGACAAAAACTGAAGTCTAATTCTTGAAAATAACTCCGTTCTTGTTGATTTTCACAAAAGCACAAAAATTGAATTGAAGTGTAATACGTGGAAAAAGATAAGTATTGTTTTTTTAACAAATCCACAAAATTCAAGTCTTTTATGTGGAAAAATCCGAATTTGTATTATTCTTCAAGAACTCAAAAGAAATGAAGTCTAATTCTTTGAAATAACTCCGTTCATGTTGATTTTCACAACAACACAAAAATTGAATTGAAGTTTAATACGTGGAAAAAAGGTATGTTTTGTTTTTTTAACAAAGCCACAAAATTGAAGTCTTTTGCATGGGAAAAACAAAATTTGTATTGTTTTTCACAAAACCACAAGAAATGAAGTCTCATTCTTCGAAATAACTCCGTTCTTATTGATTTTCACAAAAACACAAAAATTGAATTGAAATGTAATACGTGGAGAAAAGATAAGTTTTGTTTTTTTAACAAAGCCACAAAATTGAAGTCTTTTACATTGAAAAAATAAAATTTGTATTGTTTTTCACAAAACAACAAAAACTGAAGTCTAATTCTTGGAAATAACTCCGTTCTTGTTGATTTTCACAAAAACACAAAAATTGAATTGAAGTGTAATTCATGGGAAAAAGAAAAGTTTTGTTTTTTTAACAAAGCCACAAAATTGAAGTCTTTTACATTGCAAAAATATAATTTGTATTGTATTTCACAAAACAACAAAAACTGAAGTCTAATTCCTGGAAATAACTCCATTCTTGTTGATTTTCACAAAAACACAAAAATTGAATTGAAGTGTAATTCATGGGAAAAAGATAAGTTTTGTTTTTTTTAACAAAGCCATAAAATTGAAGTCTTTTACATAGAAAAAATAAAATTTGTATTGTTTTTCACAAAACAACAAAAACTGAAGTCTAATTCATGGAAATAACTCCGTTCTTGTTGATTTTCACAAAAACACAAAAATTGAATTGAAGTGTAATACGTGGAAAGCAGATAAGTTTTGTTTTTTTAACAAATCCTCAAAATTGAAGTCTTTTATGTGGAAAAAACCAAATTTGTATTATTTTTCAAAAAACCAATAGAAATGAAGCCTAATTCTTTGAAATAACTCCGTTCTTGTTGATTTTCACAAAAACACAAGAATTGAATTGAAGTGTAATACGTGGAAAAAGATAAGTATTGTTTTTTTAACAAAGCCACAAAATTGAAGTCTTTTACATGGAAAAATAAAAATTTGTATTGTTTTTCACAAAACCACAAATACCGAAGTCTAATTCTTGGAAATAACTTCCTTCTTATTGACTTTCACAAAAAAATAAAAATTGAATTGAAGTGTAATACGTGGAAAGAACATAAGTTTTGTTTTTTTAACAAAGCCCCAAAATTGAAGTCTTTTATGTGGAAAAAAAAAATTTGTATTGTTTTTCACAAAACAACAAAAACTGAAGTGTAATTCTTGGAAATAAGTCCGTTCTTGTTGATTTTCACAAAAACACAAAAATTGAATTGAAGTATTATACGTGGAAAAAAGATAAGTTTTGTTTCTTTACCGAAGCCACAAAATTGAAGTCTTTTACGTGGAAAAAATAAAATTTGTATTGTTTTTCACAAAACCACAAAAACTGAAGTCTAATTCTTGGAAATTACTCCGTTCTTGTGAATTTTCACAAAAGCACAAAAATTGAATTGAAGTGTAATACGTGGAAAAAAGATAAGTTATGTTTTTTTAACAAAGCCACAAAATTGAAGTCTCTTGCATGGGAAAAACAAAATTTGTATTGTTTTTCACAAAACCACAAGAAATGCAGTCTAATTCTTGGAAATTACTCCGTTCTTATTGATTTTCACAAAAACACAAAAATTGAATTGAAGTGTAATACGTGGAAAAAGATAAGTATTGTTTTTTTAACAAAGCCACAAAATTGAAGTCTTTTACATGGAAAACAAAATTTGTATTTATGTGGAAAAAAAAATTTGTATTGTTTTCACAAAACAACAAAAACTGAAGTCTAATTCTTGGAAATTCCCATGAATTACACTTCAATTCAATTTTTGTGTTTTTGTGAAAATCAACAAGAACGGAGTTATTTCCAAGAATTAGACTTCAGTTTTTGTTGTTTTGTGAAAAACAATACAAATTTTATTTTTTCTATGTAAAAGACTTCAATTTTGTGGCTTTGTAAAAAAAAACCAAACTTATCTTTTTCCCATGAATTACAGTTCAATTCCATTTTTGTGTTTTTCTGAAAATCAACAAGAACGGAGTTATTTCAATGAATTAGACTTCATTTCTTGTGGTTTTGTGAAAAACAATACAAATTTGATTATTTCCACATAAAAGACTTCAATTTTGTGGCTTTGTTAAAAAAACAAAACTTATCTTTTTTCCACGTATTACACTTCAATTCAATTTTTGTGTTTTTGTGTATTTTGCATGTCTTGAGGAGATAGAAAAAAGAATGAGCAGTCGAAAATAATCACGAAATTACCACGGGTCGGTCAGAAACAGCTTATGTTTTTTTCTATGACTCCATCTTTGAACGCTTGGATCTCTCTGATTTTTTATCGAATTACTAGATTTCTTTTTGTAAAATATTCTCCTGGTTGTCGACTAACAGATGTTCTTAGCGAATTTTGCATATTGGACCCTAATTCAGATAGAATATGATTTTTTGTTCTACTGTCCAGATTCGGCCAAGGGGAGAGAGAACATATTTGTCAACTTTTTCATCAAATCTCATCACAAGTGATGGGTAGGAAACGATAGGTTATTGTTATTTTGCATGGCTTGACGAGATAGAAAAAAGAATGAGTCAAGAATAGCGCCCGTAGTAGAAAAAAATCCTTAAATTACCACGGGTTAGTCAGAAACATCATATGTTTTTTTCTCTGACTCCTTATTTGAACGATTCGATCTCTCTAAGTTTTTATCGAATTACCAGATTTCTTTTTGTAAAGTATTCTCCTTGTTGTCGACTAACCGATGTTCCGAGCGAATTTTGCATATTGGACCCTTATTCAGATAGAATATGATTTTTTGTTCTACTGACCAGATTCGGCCATGGGGAGAGAGAACTTATTTGTCAACTTTTTCTTCAAATCTTATCAGACGTGAGGGGTAGGCAAAGATTGGTTACTGTTATTTTGCATGTCTTGAGGAGATAGAAAAAAGAATGAGCCGAGAATAGTGCCCGTAGTTGAAAAAAATCCTTAAATTAACACGGGTTGGTCAGAAACAGCTTATGTCTTTTTATCTGACTCCAACTTTGAACGCTTGGATCTCTCTATGTTTTAATCGAATTACCAGATTTCTTTTTATAAAATATTCTCCTTGTTGTCGACTAACAGATGATTTTAGCGAATTTTGCATATTGGACCCTTATTCAGATAGAATATGATTTTTTGTTCTACTGACCAGATTCGGCCATGGGGAGAGAGAACTTATTTGTCAACTTTTTCTTCAAATCTTATCAGACGTGAGGGGTAGGCAAAGATTGGTTATTGTTATTTTGCATGTCTTGAGGAGATAGAAAAAAGAATGAGGCGAGAATAGTGCCCGTAGTTGAAAAAAATCCTTAAATTAACACGGGTTGGTCAGAAACAGCTTATGTCTTTTTATCTGACTCCAACTTTGAACGCTTGGATCTCTCTATGTTTTAATCGAATTACCAGATTTCTTTTTATAAAATATTCTCCTTGTTGTCGACTAACAGATGATTTTAGCGAATTTTGCATATTGGACCCTTATTCAGATAGAATATGATTTTTTATTCTAGAGTCCAGATTCGGCCAAGGGGAGAGAGAACATATTTGTCAACTTTTTCTTCAAATCTCATCACACGTGAGGGGTAGAAAAAGATAGGTTATTGTTATTTTGCATGTCTTGAGAAGATAGAAAAAAGAATGAGCCAAGAATAGCGCCCGTAGTCGAAAAATATCATAAAATTACCACGGGTTGGTTAGAAACAGCTTATGTTTCTTTCTCTGACTCCATCTTTCAACGCTTGGATCTCTCTGAGTTTTTAGCGAATTACTAGATTTCTTTTTGTAAAATATTCTCCTGGTTGTCGACTAACAGATGTTCTTAGCGAATTTTGCATATTGGACCCTTATTCAGATAGAATATGATTTTTTGTTCTACTGTCCAGATTCGGCCAAGGGGAGAGAGAACATATTTGTCAACTTTTTCTTCAAATCTCATCACAAGTGATGGGTAGGAAACGATAGGTTATTATTATTTTGCATGTCTTGACGAGATAGAAAAAAGAATGAGTCAAGAATAGCGCCCGTAGTTGAAAAAAATCCTTAAATTACCACGGGTTAGTCAGAAACATCATATGTTTTTTTCTCTGACTCCTTATTTGAACGATTGGATCTCTCTAAGTTTTTATCGAATTACCAGATTTCTTTTTGTAAAATATTCTCCTTGTTGTCGACTAACCGATGTTCTGAGCGAATTTTGCATATTGGACCCTTATTCAGATAGAATATGATTTTTTGTTCTACTGACCAGATTCGGCCATGGGGAGAGAGAACTTATTTGTCAACTTTTTCTTCAAATCTTATCAGACGTGAGGGGTAGGCAAAGATAGGTTATTGTTATTTTGCACGTCTTGAGGAGATAGAAAAAAGAATGAGCCGAGAATAGTGCCCGTAGTTGAAAAAAAACCTTAAATTAACACGGGTTGGTCAGAAACAGCTTATGTCTTTTTATCTGACTCCAACTTTGAACGCTTGGATCTCTCTATGTTTTAATCGAATTACCAGATTTCTTTTTATAAAATATTCTCCATTTTGTCGACTAACAGATGATTTTAGCGAATTTTGCATATTGGACCCTTATTCAGATAGAATATGATTTTTTATTCTAGAGTCCAGATTCGGCCAAGGGGAGAGAGAACATATTTGTCAACTTTTTCTTCAAATCTCATCACAAGTGAGGGGTAGAAAAAGATAGGTTATTGTTATTTTGCATGTCTTGAGGAGATAGAAAAAAGAATGAGCCAAGAATAGCGCCCGTAGTCGAAAAATATCATAAAATTTCCACGGGTTGGTCAGAAATAGCTTATGTTTCTCTCTCTGACTCCATCTTTGAACGCTTGGATCTCTCTGAGTTTTTAGCGAATTACTAGATTTCTTTTTGTAAAATATTCTCCTGGTTGTCGACTAACAGATGTTCTTTGCGAATTTTGCATATTGGACCCTTATTCAGATAGAATATGATTTTTTGTTCTACTGTCCAGATTCGGCCAAGGTGAGAGAGAACATATTTGTCAACTTTTTCTTCAAATCTCATCACAAGTGATGGGTAGGAAACGATAGGTTATTGTTATTTTGCATGTCTTGACGAGATAGAAAAAAGAATGAGTCAAGAATAGCGCCCGTAGTTGAAAAAAATCCTTAAATTACCACGGGTTAGTCAGAAACATCATATGTTTTTTTCTCTGACTCCTTATTTGAACGATTGGATCTCTCTAAGTTTTTATCGAATTACCAGATTTCTTTTTGTCAAATATTCTCCTTGTTGTCGACTAACCGATGTTCTGAGCGAATTTTGCATATTGGACCCTTATTCAGATAGAATATGATTTTTTGTTCTACTGACCAGATTCGGCCATGGGGAGAGAGAACTTATTTGTCAACTTTTTCTTCAAATCTTATCAGACGAGAGGGGTAGGCAAAGATCGGTTATTGTTATTTTGCATGTCTTGAGGAGATAGAAAAAAGAATGTGCCGAGAATAGTGCCCGTAGTTGAAAAAAATCCTTAAATTAACACGGGTTGGTCAGAAACAGCTTATGTCTTTTTATCTGACTCCAACTTTGAACGCTTGGATCTCTCTATGTTTTAATCGAATTATGAGATTTCTTTTTATAAAATATTCTCCTTGTTGTCGACTAACAAATGATTTTAGCGAATTTTGCATATTGGACCCTTATTCAGATAGAATATGATTTTTTATTCTAGAGTCCAGATTCGGCCAAGGGGAGAGAGAACATATTTGTGAACTTTTTCTTCAAATCTTATCAGACGTGAGGGGTAGGCAAAGATTGGTTACTGTTATTTTGCATGTCTTGAGGAGATAGAAAAAAGAATGAGCCGAGAATAGTGCCCGTAGTTGAAAAAAATCCATAAATTAACACGGGTTGGTCAGAAACAGCTTATGTCTTTTTATCTGACTCCAACTTTGAACGCTTGGATCTCTCTATGTTTTAATCGAATTACCAGATTTCTTTTTATAAAATATTCTCCTTGTTGTCGACTAACAGATGATTTTAGCGAATTTTGCATATTGGACCCTTATTCAGATAGAATATGATTTTTTGTTCTACTGACCAGATTCGGCCATGGGGAGAGAGAACTTATTTGTCAACTTTTTCTTCAAATCTTATCAGACGTGAGGGGTAGGCAAAGATTGGTTATTGTTATTTTGCATGTCTTGAGGAGATAGAAAAAAGAATGAGGTGAGAATAGTGCCCGTAGTTGAAAAAAATCCTTAAATTAACACGGGTTGGTCAGAAACAGCTTATGTCTTTTTATCTGACTCCAACTTTGAACGCTTGGATCTCTCTATGTTTTAATCGAATTACCAGATTTCTTTTTATAAAATATTCTCCTTGTTGTCGACTAATAGATGATTTTAGCGAATTTTGCATATTGGACCCTTATTCAGATAGAATATGATTTTTTATTCTAGAGGCCAGATTCGGCCAAGGGGAGAGAGAACATATTTGTCAACTTTTTCTTCAAATCTCATCACACGTGAGGGGTAGAAAAAGATAGGTTATTGTTATTTTGCATGTCTTGAGAAGATAGAAAAAAGAATGAGCCAAGAATAGCGCCCGTAGTCGAAAAATATCATAAAATTACCACGGGTTGGTCAGAAACAGCTTATGTTTCTTTCTCTGACTCCATCTTTCAACGCTTGGATCTCTCTGTGTTTTTAGCGAATTACTTGATTTCTTTTTGTAAAATATTCTCCTGGTTGTCGACTAACAGATGTTCTTAGCGAATTTTGCATATTGGACCCTTATTCAGATAGAATATGATTTTTTATTCTACTGTCCAGATTCGGCCAAGGGGAGAGAGAACATATTTGTCAACTTTTTCTTCAAATCTCATCACAAGTGATGGGTAGGAAACGATAGGTTATTGTTATTTTGCATGTCTTGACGAGATAGAAAAAAGAATGAGTCAACAATAGCGCCCGTAGTTGAAAAAAATCCTTAAATTACCACGGGTTAGTCAGAAACATCATATGTTTTTTTCTCTGACTCCTTATTTGAACGATTGGATCTCTCTATGTTTTTATCGAATTACCAGATTTCTTTTTGTAAAATATTCTCCTTGTTGTCGACTAACCGATGTTCTGAGCGAATTTTGCATATTGGACCCTTATTCAGATAGAATATGATTTTTTGTTCTACTGACCAGATTCGGCCATGGGGAGAGAGAACTTATTTGTCAACTTTTTCTTCAAATCTTATCAGACGTGAGGGGTAGGCAAAGATAGGTTATTGTTATTTTGCATGTCTTGAGGAGATAGAAAAAAGAATGAGCCGAGAATAGTGCCCGTAGTTGAAAAAAATCCTTAAATTAACACGGGTTGGTCAGAAACAGCTTATGTCTTTTTATCTGACTCCAACTTTGAACGCTTGGATCTCTCTATGTTTTAATCGAATTACCAGATTTCTTTTTATAAAATGTTCTCTATTTTGTCGACTAACAGATGATTTTAGCGAATTTTGCATATTGGACCCTTATTCAGATAGAATATGGTTTTTTATTCTAGAGTCCAGATTCGGCCAAGGGGAGAGAGAACATATTTGTCGACTTTTTCTTCAAATCTCATCACACGTGAGGGGTAGAAAAAGATAGGTTATTGTTATTTTGCATGTCTCGAGGAGATAGAAAAAAGAATGAGCCAAGAATAGCGCCCGTAGTCGAAAAATATCATAAAATTACCACGGGTTGGTCAGAAACAGCTTATGTTTCTTTCTCTGACTCCATCTTTGAACGCTTGGATCTCTCTGAGTTTTTAGCGAATTACTAGATTTCTTTTTGTAACATATTCTCCTTGTTGTCGACTAACAGATGTTCTTAGCGAATTTTGCATATTGGACCCTTATTCAGATAGAATATGATTTTTTGTTCTACTGTCCAGATTCGGCCAAGTGGAGAGAGAACATAAAATTAGACTTCAGTTTTTGTCGTTTTGTGAAAAACAATACAAATTTTATTTTTTCCATGTAAAAGACTTCAATTTTGTGGCTTCGGTAAAGAAACAAAACTTATCTTCTTTCCACGTATGACAATTCAATTCAATTTTTGTGTTTTTGTGAAAATCAACAAGAACGGAGTTATTTCCAAGAATTAGACTTCAGTTTTTGTTGTTTTGTGAAAAACAATACAAATTTTTTTTTTCCACATAAAAGACTTCGATTTTGCGGCTTTGTTAAAAAAACAAAACTTATCTTTTTTCCACGTATTACACTTCAATTCAATTTTTATTTTATTGTGAAATTCAATAAGAAGGAAGTTATTTCCAAGAATTAGACTTCGGTATTTGTGGTTTTGTGAAAAACAATACAAATTTTTTGTTTTCCATTTAAAAGACTTCAATTTTGTGGCTATGTTAAAAAAACAATACTTACCTTTTTCCACGCATTACTCTTCAATTCAATTCCTGTGTTTTTGTGAAAATCAACAAGAACGGAGTTATTTCAAAGAATTAGACTTCATTTCTATTGGTTTTTTGAAAAATAATACAAATTTGGTTTTTTCCACATAAAAGACTTCAATTTTAGTGGATTTGTTAAAAAAACAAAACTTATCTGCTTTCCACGTATAACACTTCAATTCAATTTTTGTGTTTTCGTGAAAATCAACAAGAACGGAGTTATTTCCAAGAATTAGACTTCAGTTTTTGTTGTTTTGTGAAAAACAATACAAATTTTATTTTTTTCTATGTAAAAGATTTCAATTTTGTGGCTTTGTTAAAAAAACAAAACTTATCTTTTTCCCATGAATTAAACTTCAATTCAATTTTTGTGTATTTGTGAAAATCAACAAGAACGGAGTTATTTCAATGAATTAGACTTCATTTCTTGTGGTTTTGTGAAAAACAATACAAATTTGATTATTTCCACATAAAAGACTTCAATTTTGTGGCTTTGGTAAAAAAACAAAACTTACCTTTTTTCCACGTATTAAACTTCAATTCAATTATTGTGTTTTTGTGAAAATCGACAAGAACGGAGTTATTTCCAAGAATTAGACTTCAGTTTTTGTTGTTTTGTGAAAAACAATACAAATTTTTTTTTTCCACATAAAAGACTTCGATTTTACGGCTTTGTAAAAAAAACAAAACTTATCTTTTTTCCACGTATTACACTTCAATTCAATTTTTATTTTTTTGTGAAATTCAATAAGAAGGAAGTTATTTCCAAGAATTAGACTTCGGTATTTGTGGTTTTGTGAAAAACCATACAAATTTTTTGTTTTCCATTTAAAAGACTTCAATTTTGTGGCTTTGTAACAAAAAACAATACTTATGTTTTTCCACGTATTACTCTTCAATTCAATTCCTTTGTTTTTGTGAAAATCAACAAGAACGGAGTTATTTCAAAGAATTAGACTTCATTTCTATTGGTTTTTTGAAAAAGAATACAAATTTGGTTTTTTCCACATAAAAGACTTCAATTTTGTGGCTTTGTTAAAAAAACAAAACTTATCTGCTTTCCACGTATTACACTTCAATTCAATTTTTGTGTTTTCGTGAAAATCAACAAGAACGGAGTAATTTCCAAGAATTAGACTTCAGTTTTTGTTGTTTTGTGAAAAAAAATACAAATTTTATTTTTTTCTATGTAAAAGACTTCAATTTTGTGGCTTTGTTAAAAAAACAAAACTTATCTTTTTCCCATGAATTACACTTCAATTCAATTTTTGTTTTTTTGTGAAAATCAACAAGAACGGAGTTATTTCCATGAATTAGACTTCATTTCTTGTTGTTTTATGAAAAACAATACAAATTTGATTATTTCCACATAAAAGACTTCAATTTTGTGGCTTTGTTAAAAAAAACAAAACTTATCTTTTTTCCACGTATTACACTTCAATTCAATTTTTGTGTTTTTGAGAAAATCAATAAGAACGGAGTTATTTCCAAGAATTAGACTTCATTTCTTGTGGTTTTGTGAAAAACAATACAAATTTTGTTTTTCCCCTGCAAAAGACTTCAATTTTGTGGCTTTGTTAAAAAAACAAAACTTACCTTTTTTCCACGTATTAAACTTCAATTCAATTTTTGTGTCGTTGTGAAAATCAACATGAACGGAGTTATTTCAAAAATTAGACTTCATTTCTTTTGAGTCTTTGAAGAATAATACAAATTCGGATTTTTCCATATAAAATACTTCAATTTTGTGGCTTTGGTAAAAAAACAAAACTTATCTTTTTTCCACGTATTACACTTCAATTCAATTTTTGTGCTTTTGTGAAAATCAACAAGAACGGAGTTAATTCCAAGAATTAGACTTCAGTTTTTGTGGTTTTGTGAAAAACAATACAAATTTTATTTTTTCCATGCAAAAGACTTCAATTTTGTGGCTTTGTTAATAAAACAAAACTTACCTTTTTTCCACGTATTACACTTCAATTCAATTTTTGTGTTTTCGTGAAGATCAACAAGAACGGAGTTATTTCCAAGAATTAGACTTCAGTTTTTGTTGTTTTGTGAAAAACAATACAAATTTTATTTTTTCCATGCAAAAGACTTCAATTTTGTGGCTTTGGTAAAAAAACAAAACTTATGTTTTTTCCACGTATTACACTTCAATTCAATTTTTGTGTTTTCGTGAAGATCAACAAGAACGGAGTTTTTTCCAAGAATTAGACTTCAGTTTTTGTTGTTTTGTGAAAAACAATACAAATTTTATTTTTTCTATGTAAAAGACTTCAATTTTGTGGCTTTGTTAAAAAAACAAAACTTATCTTTTTCCCATGAATTACACTTCAATTCAATATTTGTGTTTTTGTGAAAATCAACAGGAACGGAGTTATTTCAATGAATTAGACTTCATTTCTTGTGGTTTTGTGAAAAACAATACAAATTTGATTATTTCCACATAAAAGACTTCAATTTTGTGGCTTTGTTAAAAAAACAAAACTTATCTTTTTTCCACGTATTACACTTCAATTCAATTGTTGTGTTTTTGAGAAAATCAGTAAGAACGGAGTTATTTCCAAGAATTAGACTTCATTTCTTGTGGTTTTGTGAAAAACAATACAAATTTTGTTTTTCCCCTGCAAAAGACTTCAATTTTGTGGCTTTGTTAAAAAAACAAAACTTACCTTTTTTCCACGTATTAAACTTCAATTCAATTTTTGTGTTGTTGTGAAAATCAACATGAACGGAGTTATTTCAAAAAATTAGACTTCATTTCTTTTGAGTCTTTGAAGAATAATACAAATTCGGATTTTTCCACATAAAAGACTTCAATTTTGTGGCTTTGGTAAAAAAACAAAACTTATCTTTTTTCCACGTATTACACTTCAATTCAATTTTTGTGCTTTTGTGAAAATCAACAAGAACGGAGTTATTTCCAAGAATTAGACTTCAGTTTTTGTCGTTTTGTGAAAAACAATACAAATTTTATTTTTTTCATGTGAAAGACTTCAATTTTGTGGCTTCGGTAAAGAAACAAAACTTGTCTTCTTTCCACGTATAACACTTCAATTCAATTTTTGTGTTTTTGTGAAAATCAACAAGAACGGAGTTATTTCCAAGAATTAGACTTCAGTTTTTGTTGTTTTGTGAAAAACAATACAAATTTTTTTTTCCACATAAAAGACTTCGATTTTGCGGCTTTGTTAAAAAAATAAAACTTATCTTTTTTCCACGTATTACACTTCAATTCAATTTTTATTTTATTGTGAAATTCAATAAGAAGGAAGTTATTTCCAAGAATTAGACTTCGGTATTTGTGGTTTTGTGAAAAACAATACAAATTTTTTGTTTTCCATTTAAAAGACTTCAATTTTGTGGCAATGTTAAAAAAACAATACTTATCTTTTTCCACGCATTACTCTTCAATTCAATTCCTGTGTTTTTGTGAAAATCAACAAGAACGGAGTTATTTCAAAGAATTAGACTTCATTTCTATTGGTTTTTTGAAAAATAATACAAATTTGGTTTTTTCCACATAAAAGACTTCAATTTTAGTGGATTTGTTAAAAAAACAAAACTTATCTGCTTTCCACGTATTACACTTCAATTCAATTTTTGTGTTTTCGTGAAAATCAACAAGAACGGAGTTATTTCCAAGAATTAGACTTCAGTTTTTGTTGTTTTGTGAAAAACAATACAAACTTTATTTTTTCTATGTAAAAGACTTCAATTTTGTGGGTTCGTTAAAAAAACAAACTTAACTTTTTCCCATGTATTACACTTCAATTCAATTTTTGTGTTTTTGTGAAAACCAACAAGAACGAAGTTATTTCAAAGATTTAGACTTCATTTCTTGTTGTTTTATGAAAAACAATACAAATTTGATTGTTTCCACATAAAAGACTACAATTTTGTGGCTTTCTTAAAAAAACAAAACTTATCTTTTTTCCACGTATTACACTTCAATTCAATTTTTGTGTTTTTGTGAAAATCGACAAGAACGGAGCTATTTCAAAGAATTAGACTTCATTTCTATTGGTTTTGTGAAAAACAATACAAATTTTGTTTTTTTCCTGCAAAAGACTTCAATTTTGTGACTTTGTTAAAAAAACAAAACTTACCTTTTTTCCACGTATTAAACTTCAATTCAATTTTTGTGTTGTTGTGAAAATCAACATGAACGGAGTTATTTCAAAAAATTAGACTTCATTTCTTTTGAGTCTTTGAAGAATAATACAAATTCGGATTTTTCCACATAAAAGACTTCAATTTTGTGGCTTTGGTAAAAAAACAAAACTTATCTTTTTTCCACGTATTAAACTTCAATTCAATTTTTGTGTTTTTGTGAAAATCAACAAGAACGGAGTTATTTCCAAGAATTAGACTTCAGTTTTTGTGGTTTTGTGAAAAACAATACAAATTTTATTTTTTCCACATAAAAGACTTCGATTTTACGGCTTTGTTAATAAAACAAAACTTACCTTTTTTCCACGTATTACACTTCAATTCAATTTTTATTTTATTGTGAAATTCAATAAGAAGGAAGTGATTTCCAAGAATTAGACTTCGGTATTTGTGGTTTTGTGAAAAACAATACAAATTTTTTTTTTCCACATAAAAGACTTCGATTTTGCGGCTTTGTTAAAAAAACAAAACTTATCTTTTTTCCACGTATTACACTTCAATTTAATTTTTATTTTATTGTGAAATTCAATAAGAAGGAAGTAATTTCCAAGAATTAGACTTCGGTATTTGTGGTTTTGTGAAAAACAATACAAATTTTTTGTTTTCCATTTAAAAGACTTCAATTTTGTGGCAATGTTAAAAAAACAATACTTATCTTTTTCCACGCATTACTCTTCAATTCAATTCCTGTGTTTTTGTGAAAATCAACAAGAACGGAGTTATTTCAAAGAATTAGACTTCATTTCTATTGGTTTTTTGAAAAATAATACAAATTTTATTTTTTCCACATAAAAGACATCAATTTTAGTGGATTTGTTAAAAAAAACAAAACTTATCTTTTTTCCACGTATTAAACTTCAATTCAATTTTTGTGTTTTCGTGAAAATCAACAAGAACGGAGTTATTTCCAAGAATTAGACTTCAGTTTTTGTTGTTTTGTGAAAAACAATACAAATTTTATTTTTTCTATGTAAAAGAATTCAATTTTGTGGCTTTGTTAAAAAAACAAAACTTATCTTTTTCCCATGAATTACACTTCAATTCAATATTTTTGTTTTTGTGAAAATCGACAAGAACGGAGTTATTTCAATGAATTAGACTTCATTTCTTGTGGTTTTGTGAAAAACAATACAAATTTGATTATTTCCACATAAAAGACTTCAATTTTGTGGCTTTGTTAAAAAAACAAAACTTATCTTTTTTCCACGTATTACACTTCAATTCAATTTTTGTGTTTTTGAGAAAATCAATAAGAACGGAGTTAGTTCCAAGAATTAGACTTCATTTCTTGTGGTTTTGTGAAAAACAATACAAATTTTGTTTTTCCTCTGCAAAAGACTTCAATTTTGTGGCTTTGTTAAAAAAACAAAACTTATCTTTTTTCCACGTATTACACTTCAGTTCAATTTTTGTGCTTTTGTGAAAATCAACAAGAACGGAGTTATTTCCAAGAATTAGACTTCAGTTTTTGTTGTTTTGTGAAAAACAATACAAATTTTATTTTTTCCATGTAAAAGACTTCAATTTTGTGGCTTCGGTAAAGAAACAAAACTTATCTTCTTTCCACGTATAACACTTCAATTCAATTTTTGTGTTTTTGTGAAAATCAACAAGAACGGAGTTATTTCCAAGAATTAGACTTCAGTTTTTGTTGTTTTGTGAAAAACAAAACAAATTTTTTTTTTCCACATAAAAGACTTCGATTTTGCGGCTTTGTTAAAAAAACAAAACTTATGTTTTTTCCACGTATTACACGTCAATTCAATTTTTATTTTATTGTGAAATTCAATAAGAAGGAAGTTATTTCCAAGAATTAGACTTCGGTATTTGTGGTTTTGTGAAAAACAATACAAATTTTTTGTTTTCCATTTAAAAGACTTCAATTTTGTGGCAATGTTAAAAAAACAATACTTATCTTTTTCCACGCATTACTCTTCAATTCAATTCCTGTGTTTTTGTGAAAAACAACAAGAACGGAGTTATTTCAAAGAATTAGACTTCATTTCTATTGGTTTTTTGAAAAATAATACAAATTTGGTTTTTTCCACATAAAAGACTTCAATTTTAGTGGATTTGTTAAAAAAACAAAACTTATCTGCTTTCCACGTATTACACTTCAATTCAATTTTTGTGTTTTCGTGAAAATCAACAAGAACGGAGTTATTTCCAAGAATTAGACTTCAGTTTTTGTTGTTTTGTGAAAAACAATACAAATTTTATTTTTTCTATGTAAAAGACTTCAATTTTGTGGGTTCGTTAAAAAAACAAACTTAACTTTTTCCCATGTATTACACCTCAATTCAATTTTTGTGTTTTTGTGAAAACCAACAAGAACGAAGTTATTTCAAAGATTTAGACTTCATTTCTTGTGATTTTGTGAAAAACAATACAAATTTGATTGTTTCCATGTAAAAGACGACAATTTTGTGGCTTTCTTAAAAAAACAAAACCTATCTTTTTTCCACGTATTACACTTCAATTCAATTTTTGTGTTTTTGTGAAAATCGACAAGAACGGAGCTATTTCAAAGAATTAGACTTCATTTCTTTTGGTTTTGTGAAAAACAATACAAATTTTGTTTTTCCCTGCAAAAGACTTCAATTTTGTGGCTTTGTTAAAAAAACAAAACTTACCTTTTTTCTACGTATTAAACTTCAATTCAATTTTTGTGTTGTTGTGAAAATCAACATGAACGGAGTTATTTCAAAAAATTAGACTTCATTTCTTTTGAGTCTTTGAAGAATAATACAAATTCGGATTTTTCCACATAAAAGACTTCAATTTTGTGGCTTTGGTAAAAAAACAAAACTTATCTTTTTTCCACGTATTAAACTTCAATTCAATTTTTGTGCTTTTGTGAAAATCAACAAGAACGGAGTTATTTCCAAGAATTAGACTTCAGTTTTTGTCGTTTTGTGAAAAACAATACAAATTTTATTTTTTCCATGTGAAAGACTTCAATTTTGTGGCTTCGGTAAAGAGACAAAACTTGTCTTCTTTCCACGTATAACACTTCAATTCAATTTTTGTGTTTTTGTGAAAATCAACAAGAACGGAGTTATTTCCAAGAATTAGACTTCAGTTTTTGTTGTTTTGTGAAAAACAATACAAATTTTTTTTTTCCACATAAAAGACTTCGATTTTGCGGCTTTGTTAAAAAAACAAAACTTATCTTTTTTCCACGTATTACACTTCAATTCAATTTTTATTTTATTGTGAAATTCAATAAGAAGGAAGTTATTTCCAAGAATTAGACTTCGGTATTTGTGGTTTTGTGAAAAACAATACAAATTTTTTGTTTTCCATTTAAAAGACTTCAATTTTGTGGCTTTGTAACAAAAAACAATACTTATCTTTTTCCACGCATTACTCTTCAATTCAATTCCTGTGTTTTTCTGAAAATCAACAAGAACGGAGTAATTTCAAAGAATTAGACTTCATTTCTATTGGTTTTTTGAAAAATAATACAAATTTGGTTTTTTCCACATAAAAGACTTCAATTTTAGTGGATTTGTTAAAAAAATAAAATTTATCTGCTTTCCACGTATTTCACTTCAATTCAATTTTTGTGTTTTCGTGAAAATCAACAAGAACGGAGTTATTTCCAAGAATTAGACTTCAGTTTTTGTTGTTTTGTGAAAAACAATACAAATTTTATTTTTTCTATGTAAAAGACTTCAATTTTGTGGCTTTGTTAAAAAAACAAAACTTATCTTTTTCCCATGAATTACACTTCAATTCAATATTTGTGTTTTTGTGAAAATCAACAAGAACGGACTTATTTCAATGAATTAGACTTCATTTCTTGTGGTTTTGTGAAAAACAATACAAATTTGATTATTTCCACATAAAAGACTTCAATTTTGTGGCTTTGTTAAAAAAACAAAACTTATCTTTTTTCCACGTATTACACTTCAATTCAATTTTTGTGTTTTTGAGAAAATCAATAAGAACGGAGTTATTTCCAAGAATTAGACTTCATTTCTTGTGGTTTTGTGAAAAACAATACAAATTTTGTTTTTCCCCTGCAAAAGACTTCAATTTTGTGGCTTTGGTAAAAAAACAAAACTTATCTTTTTTCCACGTATTACACTTCAATTCAATTTTCGTGCTTTTGTGAAAATCAACAAGAACGGAGTTATTTCCAAGAATTAGACTTCAGTTTTTGTGGTTTTGTGAAAAACAATACAAATTTTATTTTTTCCATGCAAAAGACTTCAATTTTGTGGCTTCGGTAAAGAAACAAAACTTATCTTCTTTCCACGTATAACACTTCAATTCAATTTTTGTGTTTTTGTGAAAATCAACAAGAACGGAGTTATTTCCAAGAATTAGACTTCAGTTTTTGTTGTTTTGTGAAAAACAATACAAATTTTTTTTTTCCACATAAAAGACTTCGATTTTACGGCTTTGTTAAAAAAACAAAACTTATCTTTTTTCCACGTATTACACTTCAATTCAATTTTTATTTTATTGTGAAATTCAATAAGAAGGAAGTGATTTCCAAGATTTAGACTTCGGTATTTGTGGTTTTGTCAAAAACAATACAAATTTTTTGTTTTCCATTTAATAGACTTCAATTTTGTGGCTTTGTAACAAAAAACAATACTTATCTTTTTCCACGCATTACTCTTCAATTCAATTCCTGTATTTTTGTGAAAATCAACAAGAACGGAGTAATTTCAAAGAATTAGACTTCATTTCTATTGGTTTTTTGAAAAATAATACAAACTTGGTTTTTTCCACATAAAAGACTTCAATTTTAGTGGATTTGTTAAAAAAACAAAACTTATCTGCTTTCCACGTATTACACTTCAATTCCATTTTTGTGTTTTCGTGAAAATCAACAAGAACGGAGTTATTTCCAAGAATTAGACTTCAGTTTTTGTTGTTTTGTGAAAAACAATACAAATTTTATTTTTTCTATGTAAAAGACTTCAATTTTGTGGGTTCGTTAAAAAAACAAACTTAACTTTTTCCCATGTATTGCACCTCAATTCAATTTTTGTGTTTTTGTGAAAACCAACAAGAACGAAGTTATTTCAAAGATTTAGACTTCATTTCTTGTGGTTTTGTGAAAAACAATACAAATTTGATTGTTTCCATGTAAAAGACTACAATTTTGTGGCTTTCTTAAAAAAACAAAACTTATCTTTTTTCCACGTATTACACTTCAATTCAATTTTTGTGTTTTTGTGAAAATCGACAAGAACGGAGCTATTTCAAAGAATTAGACTTCATTTCTATTGGTTTTGTGAAAAACAATACAAATTTGATTATTTCCACATAAAAGACTTCAATTTTGTGGCTTTGTTAAAAAAACAAAACTTATCTTTTTTCCACGTATTACACTTCAATTCAATTTTTGTGTTTTTGAGAAAATCAATAAGAACGGAGTTAGTTCCAAGAATTAGACTTCATTTCTTGTGGTTTTGTGAAAAACAATACAAATTTTGTTTTTCCCCTGCAAAAGACTTCAATTTTGTGGCTTTGGTAAAAAAACAAAACTTATCTTTTTTCCACGTATTACACTTCAGTTCAATTTTTGTGCTTTTGTGAAAATCAACAAGAACGAAGTTATTTCCAAGAATTAGACTTCAGTTTTTGTCGTTTTGTGAAAAACA
The DNA here is from genome assembly GCA_027726005.1 of Juncus effusus. Lineage (NCBI taxonomy): Eukaryota > Viridiplantae > Streptophyta > Magnoliopsida > Poales > Juncaceae > Juncus > Juncus effusus. The sequence continues at coordinate 4,291,264 of CM050906.1, read as the reverse complement.
ATACAAATTTTATTTTTTCCGTGTAAAAGACTTCAATTTTGTGGCTTCGGTAAAGAAACAAAACTTATCTTCTTTCCACGTATAACACTTCAATTCAATTTTTGTGTTTTTGTGAAAATCAACAAGAACGGAGTTATTTCCAAGAATTAGACTTCAGTTTTTGTTGTTTTGTGAAAAACAATACAAATTTTTTTTTTCCACATAAAAGACTTCGATTTTGCGGCTTTGTTAAAAAAACAAAACTTATCTTTTTTCCACGTATTACACTTCAATTCAATTTTTATTTTATTGTGAAATTCAATAAGAAGGAAGTTATTTCCTAGAATTAGACTTCGGTATTTGTGGTTTTGTGAAAAACAATACAAATTTTTTGTTTTCCATTTAAAAGACTTCAATTTTGTGGCTTTGTAACAAAAAACAGTACTTATCTTTTTCCACGCATTACTCTTCAATTCAATTCCTGTGTTTTTGTGAAAATCAACAAGAACGGAGTTATTTCAAAGAATTAGACTTCATTTCTATTGGTTTTTTGAAAAATAATACAAATTTGGTTTTTTCCACATAAAAGACTTCAATTTTAGTGGATTTGTTAAAAAAACAGAACTTATCTGCTTTCCACGTATTACACTTCAATTCAATTTTTGTGTTTTCGTGAAAATCAACAAGAACGGAGTTATTTCCAAGAATTAGACTTCAGTTTTTGTTGTTTTGTGAAAAACAATACAAATTTTATTTTTTCTATGTAAAAGACTTCAATTTTGTGGGTTCGTTAAAAAAACAAACTTAACTTTTTCCCATGTATTACACCTCAATTCAATTTTTTTGTTTTTGTGAAAACCAACAAGAACGAAGTTATTTCAAAGATTTAGACTTCATTTCTTGTTGTTTTGTGAAAAACAATACAAATTTGATTGTTTCCATGTAAAAGACTACAATTTTGTGGCTTTCTTAAAAAAACAAAACTTCTCTTTTTTCCACGTATTACACTTCAATTCAATTTTTGTGTTTTTGTGAAAATCGACAAGAACGGAGCTATTTCAAAGAATTAGACTTCATTTCTATTGGTTTTGTGAAAAACAATACAAATTTTGTTTTTCCCCTGCAAAAGACTTCAATTTTGTGGCTTTGTTAAAAAAACAAAACTTTCCTTTTTTCCACGTATTAAACTTCAATTCAATTTTTGTGTTGTTGTGAAAATCAACATGAACGGAGTTATTTCAAAAAATTAGACTTCATCTAATTCAGTATACACAAATGTTATGACCTCTCATTCTACCCTATTTTTTGTCACTTAATCTTATTTTTATTACTAAATTTTCTCTTAACTATATGATTAATATGTCATATCAGAGTCGTAATCCATTCAACCAAAGAGGAGGAGACCAAAGGTCATTAGAATTAGCCTTCCATCAAAAGCATCGTAAAATGGTGCATGATTTTTACATACCACACGTGATTCACGAGGCGGCAAAAATCAGGAGTAAGTCTAGAGAGAGGCGGTTGTACACAAACCGTGCTACCTATCCAGGAGACGATCATCACCGACCTTGGTCGTCCCACACATTCGCGCATCCGTCAACTTTTGACACTCTGGCGGTCCATCCGGCTTTAAGGGAGGAAATTAGAAATGATTTGTTGCGGTTTTCTGATAGGCAGGATCATTATTCGTGTGTCGGTCGCGCTTGGAAACGCGGGTAAGTTTTCAAATTTAAATACCGCATATTTTATCAAATTTGTGTGAATTCTTAGAGTGATTGATTTGTCCTATAAGATCATCTTGTTGCATCATAAGTTTCTTTGATTAGGCATCATTAGCTGAATTGAGATTTTTAATCATGGTCCATATTTGTTTTGACAGATATTTGTTACATGGGCCGCCAGGAACTGGCAAGACAAGTCTGGTTGCAGCCATAGCGAACCTACTCGATTTTGACGTGTACGATTTGGAGCTAACAACCTCTTTTGAGTCTTTGAAGAATAATACAAATTCGGATTTTTCCACATAAAAGACTTCAATTTTGTGGCTTTGGTAAAAAAACAAAACTTATCTTTTTTCCACGTATTACACTTCAATTCAATTTTTGTGCTTTTGTGAAAATCAACAAGAACGGAGTTATTTCCAAGAATTAGACTTCAGTTTTTGTGGTTTTGTGAAAAACAATACAAATTTTATTTTTTCCATGCAAAAGACTTCAATTTTGTGGCTTTGTTAAAAAAACAAAACTTACCTTTTTTCCACGTATTAAACTTCAATTCAATTTTTGTGTTTTTGTGAAAATCAACAAGAACGGAGTTATTTCCAAGAATTAGACTTCAGTTTTTGTTGTTTTGTGAAAAACAATACAAATATTTTTTTTCCACATAAAAGACTTCGATTTTGCGGCTTTGTTAAAAAAACAAAACTTATCTTTTTTCCACGTATTACACTTCAATTCAATTTTTATTTTATTGTGAAATTCAATAAGAAGGAAGTTATTTCCAAGAATTAGACTTCGGTATTTGTGGTTTTGTGAAAAACAATACAAATTTTATTTTTTCCATTTAAAAGACTTCAATTTTGTGGAAATGTTAAAAAAACAATACTTATCTTTTTCCACGCATTACTCTTCAATTCAATAACTGTGTTTTTGTGAAAATCAACAAGAACGGAGTTATTTCAAAGAATTAGACTTCATTTCTATTGGTTTTTTGAAAAATAATACAAATTTGGTTTTTTCCACATAAAAGACTTCAATTTTAGTGGATTTGTTAAAAAAACAAAACTGATCTGCTTTCCACGTATTACACTTCAATTCAATTTTTGTATTTTCGTGAAAATCAACAAGAACGGAGTTATTTCCAAGAATTAGACTTCAATTTTTGTTGTTTTGTGAAAAACAATACAAATTTTATTTTTTCTATGTAAAAGACTTCAATTTTGTGGGTTCGTTAAAAAAACAAACTTAACTTTTTCCGATGTATTACACCTCAATTCAATTTTTGTGTTTTTGTGAAAACCAACAAGAACGAAGTTATTTCAAAGATTTAGACTTCATTTCTTGTTGTTTTGTGAAAAACAATACAAATTTGATTGTTTCCATGTAAAAGACTACAATTTTGTGGCTTTCTTAAAAAAACAAAACTTATCTTTTTTCCACGTATTACACTTCAATTCAATTTTTGTGTTTTTGTGGAAATCGACAAGAACGGAGCTATTTCAAAGAATTAGACTTCATTTCTATTGGTTTTGTGAAAAACAATACAAATTTTGTTTTTCCCCTGCAAAAGACTTCAATTTTGTGGCTTTGTTAAAAAAACAAAACTTACCTTTTTTCCACGTATTAAACTTCAATTCAATTTTTGTGTTGTTGTGAAAATCAACATGAACGGAGTTATTTCAAAAAATTAGACTTCATTTCTTTTGAGTCTTTGAAGAATAATACAAATTCGGATTTTTCCACATAAAAGACTTCAATTTTGTGGCTTTGGTAAAAAAACAAAACTTATCTTTTTTCCACGTATTACACTTCAATTCAATTTTTATTTTATTGTGAAATTCAATAAGAAGGAAGTTATTTCCAAGAATTAGACTTCGGTATTTGTGGTTTTGTGAAAAACAATACAAATTTTTTGTTTTCCATTTGAAAGACTTCAATTTTGTGGCAATGTTAAAAAAACAATACTTATCTTTTACCACGCATTACTCTTCAATTCAATAACTGTGTTTTTGTGAAAATCAACAAGAACGGAGTAATTTCAAAGAATTAGACTTCATTTCTATTGGTTTTTTGAAAAATAATACAAATTTGGTTTTTTCCACATAAAAGACTTCAATTTTAGTGGATTTGTTAAAAAAACAGAACTTATCTACTTTCCACGTATTACACTTCAATTCAATTTTTGTGTTTTCGTGAAAATCAACAAGAACGGAGTTATTTCCAAGAATTAGACTTCAGTTTTTGTTGTTTTGTGAAAAACAATACAAATTTTATTTTTTCTATGTAAAAGACTTCAATTTTGTGGCTTTGTTAAAAAAACAAAACTTATCTTTTTCCCATGAATTACACGTCAATTCAATATTTGTGTTTTTGTGAAAATCAACAAGAACGGAGTTATTTCAATGAATTAGACTTCATTTCTTGTGGTTTTGTGAAAAACAATACAAATTTGATTGTTTCCATGTAAAAGACTACAATTTTGTGGCTTTCTTAAAAAAAAAAAACTTATCTTTTTTCCACGTATTACACTTCAATTCAATTTTTGTGTTTTTGTGAAAATCGACAAGAACGGAGCTATTTCAAAGAATTAGACTTCATTTCTATTGGTTTTGTGAAAAACAATACAAATTTTGTTTTTCCCCTGCAAAAGACTTCAATTTTGTGGCTTTGTTAAAAAAACAAAACTTACCTTTTTTCCACGTATTAAACTTCAATTCAATTTTTGTGTTGTTGTGAAAATCAACATGAACGGAGTTATTTCAAAAAATTAGACTTCATCTAATTCAGTATACACAAATTTTATAACCTCTCATTCTACCCTATTTTTTGTCACTTAATCTTATTTTTATTACCAAATTTTCTCTTAACTATATGATTAATATGTCATATCAGAGTCGTAATCCATTCAACCAAAGAGGAGGAGACCAAAGGTCATTAGAATTAGCCTTCCATCAAAAGCATCGTAAAATGGTGCATGATTTTTACATACCACACGTGATTCACGAGGCGGCAAAAATCAGGAGTAAGTCTAGAGAGAGGCGGTTGTACACAAACCGTGCTACCTATCCTGGAGACGATCATCACCGACCTTGGTCGTCCCACACATTCGCGCATCCGTCAACTTTTGACACTCTGGCGGTCCATCCGGCTTTAAGGGAGGAAATTAGAAATGATTTGTTGCGGTTTTCTGATAGGCAGGATCATTGTTCGCGTGTCGGTCGCGCTTGGAAACGCGGGTAAGTTTTCAAATTTAAATACCGCATATTTTATCAAATTTGTGTGAATTCTTAGAGTGATTGATTTGTCCTATATGATCATCTTGTTGCATCATAAGTTTCTTTGATTAGGCATCATTAGCTGAATTGAGATTTTTAATCATGGTCCATATTTGTTTTGACAGATATTTGTTACATGGGCCGCCAGGAACTGGCAAGACAAGTCTGGTTGCAGCCATAGCGAACCTACTCGATTTTGACGTGTACGATTTGGAGCTAACAACCTCTTTTGAGTCTTTGAAGAATAATACAAATTCGGATTTTTCCACATAAAAGACTTCAATTTTGTGGCTTTGGTAAAAAAACAAAACTTATCTTTTTTCCACGTATTACACTTCAATTCAATTTTTGTGCTTTTGTGAAAATCAACAAGAACGGAGTTATTTCCAAGAATTAGACTTCAGTTTTTGTGGTTTTGTGAAAAACAATACAAATTTTATTTTTTCCATGCAAAAGACTTCAATTTTGTGGCTTTGTTAAAAAAACAAAACTTACCTTTTTTCCACGTATTAAACTTCAATTCAATTTTTGTGTTTTTGTGAAAATCAACAAGAACGGAGTTATTTCCAAGAATTAGACTTCAGTTTTTGTTGTTTTGTGAAAAACAATACAAATTTTTTTTTTCCACATAAAAGACTTCGATTTTGCGGCTTTGTTAAAAAAACAAAACTTATCTTTTTTCCACGTATTACACTTCAATTCAATTTTTATTTTATTGTGAAATTCAATAAGAAGGAAGTTATTTCCAAGAATTAGACTTCGGTATTTGTGGTTTTGTGAAAAACAATACAAATTTTTTGTTTTCCATTTAAAAGACTTCAATTTTGTGGCAATGTTAAAAAAACAATACTTATCTTTTTCCACGCATTACTCTTCAATTCAATAACTGTGTTTTTGTGAAAATCAACAAGAACGGAGTTATTTCAAAGAATTAGACTTCATTTCTATTGGTTTTTTGAAAAATAATACAAATTTGGTTTTTTCCACATAAAAGACTTCAATTTTAGTGGATTTGTTAAAAAAACAAAACTGATCTGCTTTCCACGTATTACACTTCCATTCAATTTTTGTATTTTCGTGAAAATCAACAAGAACGGAGTTATTTCCAAGAATTAGACTTCAGTTTTTGTTGTTTTGTGAAAAACAATACAAATTTTATTTTTTCTATGTAAAAGACTTCAATTTTGTGGGTTCGTTAAAAAAACAAACTTAACTTTTTCCCATGTATTACACCGCAATTCAATTTTTGTGTTTTTGTGAAAACCAACAAGAACGAAGTTATTTCAAAGATTTAGACTTCATTTCTTGTTGTTTTGTGAAAAACAATACAAATTTGATTGTTTCCATGTAAAAGACTACAATTTTGTGGCTTTCTTAAAAAAACAAAACTTATCTTTTTTTCACGTATTACACTTCAATTCAATTTTTGTGTTTTTGTGAAAATCGACAAGAACGGAGCTATTTCAAAGAATTAGACTTCATTTCTATTGGTTTTGTGAAAAACAATACAAATTTTGTTTTTCCCCTGCAAAAGACTTCAATTTTGTGGCTTTGTTAAAAAAACAAAACTTACCTTTTTTCCACGTATTAGACTTCAATTCAATTTTTGTGTTGTTGTGAAAATCAACATGAACGGAGTTATTTAAAAAATTAGACTTCATTTCTTTTGAGTCTTTGAAGAATAATACAAATTCGGATTTTTCCACATAAAAGACTTCAATTTTGTGGCTTTGGTAAAAAAACAAAACTTATCTTTTTTCCACGTATTACACTTCAATTCAATTTTTGTGCTTTTGTGAAAATCAACAAGAACGGAGTTATTTCCAAGAATTAGACTTCAGTTTTTGTGGTTTTGTGAAAAACAATACAAATTTTATTTTTTCCATGCAAAAGACTTCAATTTTGTGGCTTTGTTAAAAAAACAAAACTTACCTTTTTTCCACGTATTAAACTTCAATTCAATTTTTGTGTTTTTGTGAAAATCAACAAGAACGGAGTTATTTCCAAGAATTAGACTTCAGTTTTTGTTGTTTTGTGAAAAACAATAAAAAAAAAAATTTCCACATAAAAGACTTCGATTTTGCGGCTTTGTTAAAAAAACAAAACTTATCTTTTTTCCACGTATTACACTTCAATTCAATTTTTATTTTATTGTGAAATTCAATAAGAAGGAAGTTATTTCCAAGAATTAGACTTCGGTATTTGTGGTTTTGTGAAAAACAATACAAATTTTTTGTTTTCCATTTAAAAGACTTCAATTTTGTGGCTTTGTAACAAAAAACAGTACTTATCTTTTTCCACGCATTACTCTTCAATTCAATTCCTGTGTTTTTGTGAAAATCAACAAGAACGGAGTAATTTCAAAGAATTAGACTTCATTTCTATTGGTTTTTTGAAAAATAATACAAATTTGGTTTTTTCCACATAAAAGACTTCAATTTTAGTGGATTTGTTAAAAAAACAGAACTTGTCTACTTTCCACGTATTACACTTCAATTCAATTTTTGTGTTTTCGTGAAAATCAACAAGAACGGAGTTATTTCCAAGAATTAGACTTCATTTCTATTGGTTTTGTGAAAAACAATACAAATTTTATTTTTTCTATGTAAAAGACTTCAATTTTGTGGCTTTGTTAAAAAAACAAAACTTATCTTTTTCCCATGAATTACACTTCAATTCAATATTTGTGTTTTTGTGAAAATCAACAAGAACGGAGTTATTTCAATGAATTAGACTTCATTTCTTGTGGTTTTGTGAAAAACAATACAAATTTGATTATTTCCACATAAAAGACTTCAATTTTGTGGCTTTGTTAAAAAAACAAAACTTATCTTTTTTCCACGTATTACACTTCAATTCAATTTTTGTGTTTTTGAGAAAATCGATAAGAACGGAGTTATTTCCAAGAATTAGACTTCATTTCTTGTGGTTTTGTGAAAAACAATACAAATTTTGTTTTTCCCCTGCAAAAGACTTCAATTTTGTGGCTTTGTTAAAAAAACAAAACTTACCTTTTTTCCACGTATTAGACTTCAATTCAATTTTTGTGTTGTTGTGAAAATCAACATGAACGGAGTTATTTCAAAAAATTAGACTTCATTTCTTTTGAGTCTTTGAAGAATAATACAAATTCGGATTTTTCCACATAAAAGACTTCAATTTTGTGGCTTTGGTAAAAAAACAAAACTTATCTTTTTTCCACGTATTACACTTCAATTCAATTTTTGTGCTTTTGTGAAAATCAACAAGAACGGAGTTATTTCCAAGAATTAGACTTCAGTTTTTGTGGTTTTGTGAAAAACAATACAAATTTTATTTTTTCCATGCAAAAGACTTCAATTTTGTGGCTTTGTTAAAAAAACAAAACTTACCTTTTTTCCACGTATTAAACTTCAATTCAATTTTTGTCTTGTTGTGAAAATCAACATGAACGGAGTTATTTCAAAAAATTAGACTTCATTTCTTTTGAGTCTTTGAAGAATAATACAAATTCGGATTTTTCCACATAAAAGACTTCAATTTTGTGGCTTTGGTAAAAAAACAAAACTTATCTTTTTTCCACGTATTACACTTCAATTCAATTTTTATTTTATTGTGAAATTCAATAAGAAGGAAGTTATTTCCAAGAATTAGACTTCGGTATTTGTGGTTTTGTGAAAAACAATACAAATTTTTTGTTTTCCATTTGAAAGACTTCAATTTTGTGGCAATGTTAAAAAAACAATACTTATCTTTTTCCACGCATTACTCTTCAATTCAATAACTGTGTTTTTGTGAATATCAACAAGAACGGAGTTATTTCAAAGAATTAGACTTCATTTCTATTGGTTTTTTGAAAAATAATACAAATTTGGTTTTTTCCACATAAAAGACTTCAATTTTAGTGGATTTGTTAAAAAAACAAAACTTATCTGCTTTCCACGTATTACACTTCAATTCAATTTTTGTATTTTCGTGAAAATCAACAAGAACGGAGTTATTTCCAAGAATTAGACTTCAGTTTTTGTTGTTTTGTGAAAAACAATACAAATTTTATTTTTTCTATGTAAAAGACTTCAATTTTGTGGGTTCGTTAAAAAAACAAACTTAACTTTTTCCCATGTATTACACCTCAATTCAATTTTTGTGTTTTTGTGAAAACCAACAAGAACGAAGTTATTTCAAAGATTTAGACTTCATTTCTTGTTGTTTTGTGAAAAACAATACAAATTTGATTGTTTCCATGTAAAAGACTACAATTTTGTGGCTTTCTTAAAAAAACAAAACTTATCTTTTTTCCACGTATTACACTTCAATTCAATTTTTGTGTTTTTGTGAAAATCGACAAGAACGGAGCTATTTCAAAGAATTAGACTTCATTTCTATTGGTTTTGTGAAAAACAATACAAATTTTGTTTTTCCCCTGCAAAAGACTTCAATTTTGTGGCTTTTTTAAAAAAACAAAACTTTCCTTTTTTCCACGTATTAAACTTCAATTCAATTTTTGTGTTGTTGTGAAAATCAACATGAACGGAGTTATTTCAAAAAATTAGACTTCATCTAATTCAGTATACACAAATTTTATAACCTCTCATTCTACCCTATTTTTTGTCACTTAATCTTATTTTTATTACCAAATTTTCTCTTAACTATATGATTAATATGTCATATCAGAGTCGTAATCCATTCAACCAAAGAGGAGGAGACCAAAGGTCATTAGAATTAGCCTTCCATCAAAAGCATCGTAAAATGGTGCATGATTTTTACATACCACACGTGATTCACGAGGCGGCAAAAATCAGGAGTAAGTCTAGAGAGAGGCGGTTGTACACAAACCGTGCTACCTATCCTGGAGACGATCATCACCGACCTTGGTCGTCCCACACATTCGCGCATCCGTCAACTTTTAACACTCTGGCGGTCCATCCGGCTTTAAGGGAGGAAATTAGAAATGATTTGTTGCGGTTTTCTGATAGGCAGGATCATTATTCGCGTGTCGGTCGCGCTTGGAAACGCGGGTAAGTTTTCAAATTTAAATACCGCATATTTTATCAAATTTGTGTGAATTCTTAGAGTGATTGATTTGTCCTATAAGATCATCTTGTTGCATCATAAGTTTCTTTGATTAGGCATCATTAGCTGAATTGAGATTTTTAATCATGGTCCATATTTGTTTTGACAGATATTTGTTACATGGGCCGCCAGGAACTGGCAAGACAAGTCTGGTTGCAGCCATAGCGAACCTACTCGATTTTGACGTGTACGATTTGGAGCTAACAACCTCTTTTGAGTCTTTGAAGAATAATACAAATTCGGATTTTTCCACATAAAAGACTTCAATTTTGTGGCTTTGGTAAAAAAACAAAACTTATCTTTTTTCCACGTATTACACTTCAATTCAATTTTTGTGCTTTTGTGAAAATCAACAAGAACGGAGTTATTTCCAAGAATTAGACTTCAGTTTTTGTGGTTTTGTGAAAAACAATACAAATTTTATTTTTTCCATGCAAAAGACTTCAATTTTGTGGCTTTGTTAAAAAAACAAAACTTACCTTTTTTCCACGTATTAAACTTCAATTCAATTTTTGTGTTTTTGTGAAAATCAACAAGAACGGAGTTATTTCCAAGAATTAGACTTCAGTTTTTGTTGTTTTGTGAAAAACAATACAAATTTTTTTTTTCCACATAAAAGACTTCGATTTTGCGGCTTTGTTAAAAAAACAAAACTTATCTTTTTTCCACGTATTACACTTCAATTCAATTTTTATTTTATTGTGAAATTCAATAAGAAGGAAGTTATTTCCAAGAATTAGACTTCGGTATTTGTGGTTTTGTGAAAAACAATACAAATTTTTTGTTTTCCATTTAAAAGACTTCAATTTTGTGGCAATGTTAAAAAAACAATACTTATCTTTTTCCACGCATTACTCTTCAATTCAATAACTGTGTTTTTGTGAAAATCAACAAGAACGGAGTTATTTCAAAGAATTAGACTTCATTTCTATTGGTTTTTTGAAAAATAATACAAATTTGGTTTTTTCCACATAAAAGACTTCAATGTTAGTGGATTTGTTAAAAAAACAAAACTGATCTGCTTTCCACGTATTACACTTCCATTCAATTTTTGTATTTTCGTGAAAATCAACAAGAACGGAGTTATTTCCAAGAATTAGACTTCAATTTTTGTTGTTTTGTGAAAAACAATACAAATTTTATTTTTTCTATGTAAAAGACTTCAATTTTGTGGGTTCGTTAAAAAAACAAACTTAACTTTTTCCCATGTATTACACCTCAATTCAATTTTTGTGTTTTTGTGAAAACCAACAAGAACGAAGTTATTTCAAAGATTTAGACTTCATTTCTTGTTGTTTTGTGAAAAACAATACAAATTTGATTGTTTCCATGTAAAAGACTACAATTTTGTGGCTTTCTTAAAAAAACAAAACTTATCTTTTTTCCACGTATTACACTTCAATTCAATTTTTGTGTTTTTGTGAAAATCGACAAGAACGGAGCTATTTCAAAGAATTAGACTTCATTTCTATTGGTTTTGTGAAAAACAATACAAATTTTGTTTTTCCCCTACAAAAGACTTCAATTTTGTGGCTTTGTTAAAAAAACAAAACTTACCTTTTTTCCACGTATTAAACTTCAATTCAATTTTTGTGTTGTTGTGAAAATCAACATGAACGGAGTTATTTCAAAAAATTAGACTTCATTTCTTTTGAGTCTTTGAAGAATAATACAAATTCGGATTTTTCCACATAAAAGACTTCAATTTTGTGGCTTTGGTAAAAAAACAAAACTTATCTTTTTTCCACGTATTACACTTCAATTCAATTTTTATTTTATTGTGAAATTCAATAAGAAGGAAGTTATTTCCAAGAATTAGACTTCGGTATTTGTGGTTTTGTGAAAAACAATACAAATTTTTTGTTTTCCATTTGAAAGACTTCAATTTTGTGGCAATGTTAAAAAAACAATACTTATCTTTTTCCACGCATTACTCTTCAATTCAATAACTGTGTTTTTGTGAATATCAACAAGAACGGAGTTATTTCAAAGAATTAGACTTCATTTCTATTGGTTTTTTGAAAAATAATACAAATTTGGTTTTTTCCACATAAAAGACTTCAATTTTAGTGGATTTGTTAAAAAAACAAAACTTATCTGCTTTCCACGTATTACACTTCAATTCAATTTTTGTATTTTCGTGAAAATCAACAAGAACGGAGTTATTTCCAAGAATTAGACTTCAGTTTTTGTTGTTTTGTGAAAAACAATACAAATTTTATTTTTTCTATGTAAAAGACTTCAATTTTGTGGGTTCGTTAAAAAAACAAACTTAACTTTTTCCCATGTATTACACCGCAATTCAATTTTTGTGTTTTTGTGAAAACCAACAAGAACGAAGTTATTTCAAAGATTTAGACTTCATTTCTTGTTGTTTTGTGAAAAACAATACAAATTTGATTGTTTCCATGTAAAAGACTACAATTTTGTGGCTTTCTTAAAAAAACAAAACTTATCTTTTTTTCACGTATTACACTTCAATTCAATTTTTGTATTTTTGTGAAAATCGACAAGAACGGAGCTATTTCAAAGAATTAGACTTCATTTCTATTGGTTTTGTGAAAAACAATACAAATTTTGTTTTTCCCCTGCAAAAGACTTCAATTTTGTGGCTTTGTTAAAAAAACAAAACTTACCTTTTTTCCACGTATTAGACTTCAATTCAATTTTTGTGTTGTTGTGAAAATCAACATGAACGGAGTTATTTCAAAAAATTAGACTTCATTTCTTTTGAGTCTTTGAAGAATAATACAAATTCGGATTTTTCCACATAAAAGACTTCAATTTTGTGGCTTTGGTAAAAAAACAAAACTTATCTTTTTTCCACGTATTACACTTCAATTCAATTTTTGTGCTTTTGTGAAAATCAACAAGAACGGAGTTATTTCCAAGAATTAGACTTCAGTTTTTGTGGTTTTGTGAAAAACAATACAAATTTTATTTTTTCCATGCAAAAGACTTCAATTTTGTGGCTTTGTTAAAAAAACAAAACTTATCTTTTTTCCACGTATTACACTTCAATTCAATTTTTGTGTTTTTGAGAAAATCGATAAGAACGGAGTTATTTCCAAGAATTAGACTTCATTTCTTGTGGTTTTGTGAAAAACAATACAAATTTTGTTTTTCCCCTGCAAAAGACTTCAATTTTGTGGCTTTGTTAAAAAAACAAAACTTATCTTTTTTCCACGTATTACACTTCAATTCAATTTTTGTGCTTTTGTGAAAATCAACAAGAATGGAGTTATTTCCAAGAATTAGACTTCAGTTTTTGTCGTTTTGTTAAAAACAATACAAATTTTATTTTTTCCATGTAAAAGACTTCAATTTTGTGGCTTCGGTAAAGAAACAAAACTTATCTTCTTTCCACGTATAACACTTCAATTCAATTTTTGTGTTTTTGTGAAAATCAACAAGAACGGAGTTATTTCAAAGAATTAGACTTCAGTTTTTGTTGTTTTGTGAAAAACAATACAAATTTTTTTTTTCCACATAAAAGACTTCGATTTTGTAGCTTTGTTAAAAAAACAAAACTTATCTTTTTTCCACGTATTACACTTCAATTCAATTTTTATTTTATTGTGAAATTCAATAAGAAGGAAGTTATTTCCAAGAATTAGACTTCGGTATTTGTGGTTTTGTGAAAAACAATACAAATTTTTTGTTTTCCATTTAAAAGACTTCAATTTTGTGGCTATGTTAAAAAAACAATACTTATCTTTTTCCACGCATTACTCTTCAATTCAATTCCTGTGTTTTTGTGAAAATCAACAAGAACGGAGTTATTTCAAAGAATTAGACTTCACTTCTATTGGTTTTTTGAAAAATAATACAAATTTGGTTTTTTCCATATAAAAGACTTCAATTTTAGTGGATTTGTTAAAAAAACAAAACTTATCTGCTTTCCACGTATTACACTTCAATTCAATTTTTGTGTTTTCGTGAAAATCAACAAGAACAGAGTTATTTCCAAGAATTAGACTTTAGTTTTTGTTGTTTTGTTAAAAACAATACAAATTTTATTTTTTCTATGTAAAAGACTTCAATTTTGTGGGTTCGTTAAAAAAACAAAACTTAACTTTTTCCCATGTATTACACTTCAATTCAATTTTTGTGTTTTTGTGAAAACCAACAAGAACGAAGTTATTTCAATGATTTAGACTTCATTTATTGTGGTTTTGTGAAAAACAATACAAATTTGATTGTTTCCATGTAAAAGACTACAATTTTGTGGCTTTCTTAAAAAAACAAAACTTATCTTTTTTCCACGTATTACACTTCAATTCAATTTTTGTGTTTTTGTGAAAATCGACAAGAACGGAGCTATTTCAAAGAATTAGACTTCATTTCTATTGGTTTTGTGAAAAACAATACAAATTTTGTTTTTCCCCTGCAAAAGACTTCAATTTTGTGGCTTTGTTAAAAAACAAAACTTACCTTTTTTCCACGTATTAAACTTCAATTCAATTTTTGTGTTGTTGTGAAAATCAACATGAACGGAGTTATTTCAAAAAATTAGACTTCATTTCTTTTGAGTCTTTGAAGAATAATACAAATTCGGATTTTTCCACATAAAAGACTTCAATTTTGTGGCTTTGGTAAAAAAACAAAACTTATCTTCTTTCCACGTATAACACTTCAATTCAATTTTTGTGTTTTTGTGAAAATCAACAAGAACAGAGTTATTTCCAAGAATTAGACTTCAGTTTTTGTTGTTTTGTGAAAAACAATACAAATTTTTTTTTTCCACATAAAAGACTTCGATTTTGCGGCTTTGTTAAAAAAACAAAACTTATCTTTTTTCCACGTATTACACTTCAATTCAATTTTTATTTTATTGTGAAATTCAATAAGAAGGAAGTTATTTCCAAGAATTAGACTTCGGTATTTGTGGTTTTGTGAGAAACAATACAAATTTTTTGTTTTCCATTTAAAAGACTTCAATTTTGTGGCTATGTTAAAAAAACAATACTTATCTTTTTCCACGCATTACTCTTCAATTCAATTCCTGTGTTTTTGTGAAAATCAACAAGAACGGAGTTATTTCAAAGAATTAGACTTCATTTCTATTGGTTTTTTGAAAAATAATACAAATTTGGTTTTTTCCATATAAAAGACTTCAATTTTAGTGGATTTGTTAAAAAAACAAAACTTATCTGCTTTCCACGTATTACACGTCAATTCAATTTTTGTGTTTTCGTGAAAATCAACAAGAACGGAGTTATTTCCAAGAATTAGACTTCAGTTTTTGTTGTTTTGTTAAAAACAATACAAATTTTATTTTTTCTATGTAAAAGACTTCAATTTTGTGGGTTCGTTAAAAAAACAAAACTTAACTTTTTCCCATGTATTACACTTCAATTCAATTTTTATGTTTTTGTGAAAACCAACAAGAACGAAGTTATTTCAAAGATTTAGACTTCATTTATTGTGGTTTTGTGAAAAACTATACAAATTTGATTGTTTCCATGTAAAAGACTACAATTTTGTGGCTTTCTTAAAAAAACAAAACTTATCTTTTTTCCACGTATTACACTTCAATTCAATTTTTGTGTTTTTGTGAAAATCGACAAGAACGGAGCTATTTCAAAGAATTAGACTTCATTTCTATTGGTTTTGTGAAAAACAATACAAATTTTGTTTTTCCCCTGCAAAAGACTTCAATTTTGTGGCTTTGTTAAAACACAAAACTTACCTTTTTTCCACGTATTAAACTTCAATTCAATTTTTGTGTTGTTGTGAAAATCAACATGAACGGAGTTATTTCAAAAAATTAGACTTCATTTCTTTTGAGTCTTTGAAGAATAATACAAATTCGGATTTTTCCACATAAAAGACTTCAATTTTGTGGCTTTGGTAAAAAAAACAAAACTTATCTTCTTTCCACGTATAACACTTCAATTCAATTTTTGTGTTTTTGTGAAAATCAACAAGAACGGAGTTATTTCCAAGAATTAGACTTCAGTTTTTGTTGTTTTGTGAAAAACAATACAAATTCTATTTTTTCTATGTAAAAGACTTCAATTTTGTGGCTTTGTTAAAAAAACAAAACTTATCTTTTTCCCATGAATTACACTTCAATTCAATATTTGTGTTTTTGTGAAAATCAACAAGAACGGAGTTATTTCAATGAATTAGACTTCATTTCTTGTGGTTTTGTGAAAAACAATACAAATTTGATTGTTTCCATGTAAAAGACTACAATTTTGTGGCTTTCTTAAAAAAACAAAACTTATCTTTTTTCCACGTATTACACTTCAATTCAATTTTTGTGTTTTTGTGAAAATCGACAAGAACGGAGCTATTTCAAAGAATTAGACTTCATTTCTATTGGTTTTGTGAAAAACAATACAAATTTTGTTTTTCCCCTGCAAAAGACTTCAATTTTGTGGCTTTGTTAAAAAAACAAAACTTTCCTTTTTTCCACGTATTAAACTTCAATTCAATTTTTGTGTTGTTGTGAAAATCAACATGAACGGAGTTATTTCAAAAAATTAGACTTCATCTAATTCAGTATACACAAATTTTATAACCTCTCATTCTACCCTATTTTTTGTCACTTAATCTTATTTTTATTACCAAATTTTCTCTTAACTATATGATTAATATGTCATATCAGAGTCGTAATCCATTCAACCAAAGAGGAGGAGACCAAAGGTCATTAGAATTAGCCTTCCATCAAAAGCATCGTAAAATGGTGCATGATTTTTACATACCACACGTGATTCACGAGGCGGCAAAAATCAGGAGTAAGTCTAGAGAGAGGCGGTTGTACACAAACCGTGCTACCTATCCTGGAGACGATCATCACCGACCTTGGTCGTCCCACACATTCGCGCATCCGTCAACTTTTGACACTCTGGCGGTCCATCCGGCTTTAAGGGAGGAAATTAGAAATGATTTGTTGCGGTTTTCTGATAGGCAGGATCATTATTCGCGTGTCGGTCGCGCTTGGAAACGCGGGTAAGTTTTCAAATTTAAATACCGCATATTTTATCAAATTTGTGTGAATTCTTAGAGTGATTGATTTGTCCTATAAGATCATCTTGTTGCATCATAAGTTTCTTTGATTAGGCATCATTAGCTGAATTGAGATTTTTAATCATGGTCCATATTTGTTTTGACAGATATTTGTTACATGGGCCGCCAGGAACTGGCAAGACAAGTCTGGTTGCAGCCATAGCGAACCTACTCGATTTTGACGTGTACGATTTGGAGCTAACAACCTCTTTTGAGTCTTTGAAGAATAATACAAATTCGGATTTTTCCACATAAAAGACTTCAATTTTGTGGCTTTGGTAAAAAAACAAAACTTATCTTTTTTCCACGTATTACACTTCAATTCAATTTTTGTGCTTTTGTGAAAATCAACAAGAACGGAGTTATTTCCAAGAATTAGACTTCAGTTTTTGTGGTTTTGTGAAAAACAATACAAATTTTATTTTTTCCATGCAAAAGACTTCAATTTTGTGGCTTTGTTAAAAAAACAAAACTTACCTTTTTTCCACGTATTAAACTTCAATTCAATTTTTGTGTTTTTGTGAAAATCAACAAGAACGGAGTTATTTCCAAGAATTAGACTTCAGTTTTTGTTGTTTTGTGAAAAACAATACAAATTTTTTTTTTCCACATAAAAGACTTCGATTTTGCGGCTTTGTTAAAAAAACAAAACTTATCTTTTTTCCACGTATTACACTTCAATTCAATTTTTATTTTATTGTGAAATTCAATAAGAAGGAAGTTATTTCCAAGAATTAGACTTCGGTATTTGTGGTTTTGTGAAAAACAATACAAATTTTTTGTTTTCCATTTAAAAGACTTCAATTTTGTGGCAATGTTAAAAAAACAATACTTATCTTTTTCCACGCATTACTCTTCAATTCAATAACTGTGTTTTTGTGAAAATCAACAAGAACGGAGTTATTTCAAAGAATTAGACTTCATTTCTATTGGTTTTTTGAAAAATAATACAAATTTGGTTTTTTCCACATAAAAGACTTCAATTTTAGTGGATTTGTTAAAAAAACAAAACTGATCTGCTTTCCACGTATTACACTTCCATTCAATTTTTGTATTTTCGTGAAAATCAACAAAAACGGAGTTATTTCCAAGAATTAGACTTCAATTTTTGTTGTTTTGTGAAAAACAATACAAATTTTATTTTTTCTATGTAAAAGACTTCAATTTTGTGGGTTCGTTAAAAAAACAAACTTAACTTTTTCCCATGTATTACACCTCAATTCAATTTTTGTGTTTTTGTGAAAACCAACAAGAACGAAGTTATTTCAAAGATTTAGACTTCATTTCTTGTTGTTTTGTGAAAAACAATACAAATTTGATTGTTTCCATGTAAAAGACTACAATTTTGTGGCTTTCTTAAAAAAACAAAACTTATCTTTTTTCCACGTATTACACTTCAATTCAATTTTTGTGTTTTTGTGAAAATCGACAAGAACGGAGCTATTTCAAAGAATTAGACTTCATTTCTATTGGTTTTGTGAAAAACAATACAAATTTTGTTTTTCCCCTACAAAAGACTTCAATTTTGTGGCTTTGTTAAAAAAACAAAACTTACCTTTTTTCCACGTATTAAACTTCAATTCAATTTTTGTGTTGTTGCGAAAATCAACATGAACGGAGTTATTTCAAAAAATTAGACTTCATTTCTTTTGAGTCTTTGAAGAATAATACAAATTCGGATTTTTCCACATAAAAGACTTCAATTTTGTGGCTTTGGTAAAAAAACAAAACTTATCTTTTTTCCACGTATTACACTTCAATTCAATTTTTATTTTATTGTGAAATTCAATAAGAAGGAAGTTATTTCCAAGAATTAGACTTCGGTATTTGTGGTTTTGTGAAAAACAATACAAATTTTTTGTTTTCCATTTGAAAGACTTCAATTTTGTGGCAATGTTAAAAAAACAATACTTATCTTTTTCCACGCATTACTCTTCAATTCAATAACTGTGTTTTTGTGAATATCAACAAGAACGGAGTTATTTCAAAGAATTAGACTTCATTTCTATTGGTTTTTTGAAAAATAATACAAATTTGGTTTTTTCCACATAAAAGACTTCAATTTTAGTGGATTTGTTAAAAAAACAAAACTTATCTGCTTTCCACGTATTACACTTCAATTCAATTTTTGTATTTTCGTGAAAATCAACAAGAACGGAGTTATTTCCAAGAATTAGACTTCAGTTTTTGTTGTTTTGTGAAAAACAATACAAATTTTATTTTTTCTCTGTAAAAGACTTCAATTTTGTGGGTTCGTTAAAAAAACAAACTTAACTTTTTCCCATGTATTACACCTCAATTCAATTTTTGTGTTTTTGTGAAAACCAACAAGAACGAAGTTATTTCAAAGATTTAGACTTCATTTCTTGTTGTTTTGTGAAAAACAATACAAATTTGATTGTCTCCATGTAAAAGACTACAATTTTGTGGCTTTCTTAAAAAAACAAAACTTATCTTTTTTCCACGTATTACACTTCAATTCAATTTTTGTGTTTTTGTGAAAATCGACAAGAACGGAGCTATTTCAAAGAATTAGACTTCATTTCTATTGGTTTTGTGAAAAACAATACAAATTTTGTTTTTCCCCTGCAAAAGACTTCAATTTTGTGGCTTTGTTAAAAAAACAAAACTTACCTTTTTTCCACGTATTAAACTTCAATTCAATTTTTGTGTTGTTGTGAAAATCAACATGAACGGAGTTATTTCAAAAAATTAGACTTCATTTCTTTTGAGTCTTTGAAGAATAATACAAATTCGGATTTTTCCACATAAAAGACTTCAATTTTGTGGCTTTGGTAAAAAAACAAAACCTATCTTTTTTCCACGTATTACACTTCAATTCAATTTTTGTGCTTTTGTGAAAATCAACAAGAACGGAGTTATTTCCAAGAATTAGACTTCAGTTTTTGTGGTTTTGTGAAAAACAATACAAATTTTATTTTTTCCATGCAAAAGACTTCAATTTTGTGGCTTTGTTAAAAAAACAAAACTTACCTTTTTTCCACGTATTAAACTTCAATTCAATTTTTGTGTTTTTGTGAAAATCAACAAGAACGGAGTTATTTCCAAGAATTAGACTTCAGTTTTTGTTGTTTTGTGAAAAACAATAAAAAAAAAAAATTTCCACATAAAAGACTTCGATTTTGCGGCTTTGTTAAAAAAACAAAACTTATCTTTTTTCCACGCATTACACTTCAATTCAATTTTTATTTTATTGTGAAATTCAATAAGAAGGAAGTTATTTCCAAGAATTAGACTTCGGTATTTGTGGTTTTGTGAAAAACAATACAAATTTTTTGTTTTCCATTTAAAAGACTTCAATTTTGTGGCTTTGTAACAAAAAACAGTACTTATCTTTTTCCACGCATTACTCTTCAATTCAATTCCTGTGTTTTTGTGAAAATCAACAAGAACGGAGTAATTTCAAAGAATTAGACTTCATTTCTATTGGTTTTTTGAAAAATAATACAAATTTGGTTTTTTCCACATAAAAGACTTCAATTTTAGTGGATTTGTTAAAAAAACAGAACTTGTCTACTTTCCACGTATTACACTTCAATTCAATTTTTGTGTTTTCGTGAAAATCAACAAGAACGGAGTTATTTCCAAGAATTAGACTTCAGTTTTTGTTGTTTTGTGAAAAACAATACAAATTTTATTTTTTCTATGTAAAAGACTTCAATTTTGTGGCTTTGTTAAAAAAACAAAACTTATCTTTTTCCCATGAATTACACTTCAATTCAATATTTGTGTTTTTGTGAAAATCAACAAGAACGGAGTTATTTCAATGAATTAGACTTCATTTCTTGTGGTTTTGTGAAAAACAATACAAATTTGATTATTTCCACATAAAAGACTTCAATTTTGTGGCTTTGTTAAAAAAACAAAACTTATCTTTTTTCCACGTATTACACTTCAATTCAATTTTTGTGTTTTTGAGAAAATCGATAAGAACGGAGTTATTTCCAAGAATTAGACTTCATTTCTTGTGGTTTTGTGAAAAACAATACAAATTTTGTTTTTCCCCTGCAAAAGACTTCAATTTTGTGGCTTTGTTAAAAAAACAAAACTTATCTTTTTTCCACGTATTACACTTCAATTCAATTTTTGTGCTTTTGTGAAAATCAACAAGAATGGAGTTATTTCCAAGAATTAGACTTCAGTTTTTGTCGTTTTGTTAAAAACAATACAAATTTTATTTTTTCCATGTAAAAGACTTCAATTTTGTGGCTTCGGTAAAGAAACAAAACTTATCTTCTTTCCACGTATAACACTTCAATTCAATTTTTGTGTTTTTGTGAAAATCAACAAGTACGGAGTTATTTCAAAGAATTAGACTTCAGTTTTTGTTGTTTTGTGAAAAACAATACAAATTTTTTTTTTCCACATAAAAGACTTCGATTTTGTGGCTTTGTTAAAAAAACAAAACTTATCTTTTTTCCACGTATTACACTTCAATTCAATTTTTATTTTATTGTGAAATTCAATAAGAAGGAAGTTATTTCCAAGAATTAGACTTCGGTATTTGTGGTTTTGTGAAAAACAATACAAATTTTTTGTTTTCCATTTAAAAGACTTCAATTTTGTGGCTATGTTAAAAAAACAATACTTATCTTTTTCCACGCATTACTCTTCAATTCAATTCCTGTGTTTTTGTGAAAATCAACAAGAACGGAGTTATTTCAAAGAATTAGACTTCACTTCTATTGGTTTTTTGAAAAATAATACAAATTTGGTTTTTTCCATATAAAAGACTTCAATTTTAGTGGATTTGTTAAAAAAACAAAACTTATCTGCTTTCCACGTATTACACTTCAATTCAATTTTTGTGTTTTCGTGAAAATCAACAAGAACAGAGTTATTTCCAAGAATTAGACTTTAGTTTTTGTTGTTTTGTTAAAAACAATACAAATTTTATTTTTTCTATGTAAAAGACTTCAATTTTGTGGGTTCGTTAAAAAAACAAAACTTAACTTTTTCCCATGTATTACACTTCAATTCAATTTTTGTGTTTTTGTGAAAACCAACAAGAACGAAGTTATTTCAAAGATTTAGACTTCATTTATTGTGGTTTTGTGAAAAACAATACAAATTTGATTGTTTCCATGTAAAAGACTACAATTTTGTGGCTTTCTTAAAAAAACAAAACTTATCTTTTTTCCACGTATTACACTTCAATTCAATTTTTGTGTTTTTGTGAAAATCGACAAGAACGGAGCTATTTCAAAGAATTAGACTTCATTTCTATTGGTTTTGTGAAAAACAATACAAATTTTGTTTTTCCCCTGCAAAAGACTTCAATTTTGTGGCTTTGTTAAAAAACAAAACTTACCTTTTTTCCACGTATTAAACTTCAATTCAATTTTTGTGTTGTTGTGAAAATCAACATGAACGGAGTTATTTCAAAAAATTAGACTTCATTTCTTTTGAGTCTTTGAAGAATAATACAAATTCGGATTTTTCCACATAAAAGACTTCAATTTTGTGGCTTTGGTAAAAAAACAAAACTTATCTTCTTTCCACGTATAACACTTCAATTCAATTTTTGTGTTTTTGTGAAAATCAACAAGAACGGAGTTATTTCCAAGAATTAGACTTCGGTTTTTGTTGTTTTGTGAAAAACAATACAAATTTTTTTTTTCCACATAAAAGACTTCGATTTTGCGGCTTTGTTAAAAAAACAAAACTTATCTTTTTTCCACGTATTACACTTCAATTCAATTTTTATTTTATTGTGAAATTCAATAAGAAGGAAGTTATTTCCAAGAATTAGACTTCGGTATTTGTGGTTTTGTGAAAAACAATACAAATTTTTTGTTTTCCATTTAAAAGACTTCAATTTTGTGGCTATGTTAAAAAAACAATACTTATCTTTTTCCACGCATTACTCTTCAATTCAATTCCTGTGTTTTTGTGAAAATCAACAAGAACGGAGTTATTTCAAAGAATTAGACTTCATTTCTATTGGTTTTTTGAAAAATAATACAAATTTGGTTTTTTCCACATAAAAGACTTCAATTTTAGTGGATTTGTTAAAAAAACAAAACTTATCTGCTTTCCACGTATTACACTTCAATTCAATTTTTGTGTTTTCGTGAAAATCAACAAGAACGGAGTTATTTCCAAGAATTAGACTTCAGTTTTTGTTGTTTTGTGAAAAACAATACTAATTTTATTTTTTCTATGTAAAAGACTTCAATTTTGTGGGTTCGTTAAAAAAACAAAACTTAACTTTTTCCCATGTATTACACTTCAATTCAATTTTTGTGTTTTTGTGAAAACCAACAAGAACGAAGTTATTTCAAAGATTTAGACTTCATTTCTTGTGGTTTTGTGAAAAACAATACAAATTTGATTGTTTCCATGTAAAAGACTACAATTTTGTGGCTTTCTTAAAAAAACAAAACTTATCTTTTTTCCACGTATTACACTTCAATTCAATTTTTGTGCTTTTGTGAAAATCGACAAGAACGGAGCTATTTCAAATAATTAGACTTCATTTCTATTGGTTTTTTCAAAAATAATACAAATTTGGTTTTTTCCACATAAAAGACTTCAATTTTATGGCTTTGTTAAAAAAAACAAAACTTATCTTTTTTCCACGTATTACACTTCAATTCAATTTTTGTGTTTTTGTGAAAATCAACAAGAACGGAGTTGTTTCCAAGAATTAAACTTCAGTTTTTGTAGTTTTGTGAAAAACAATACAAATTTTATTTTTTCAATGTAAAGGACTTCAATTTTGTGGCTTTGTAAAAAAACAAAACTTATCTTTTTCCCATGTATTACACTTCAATTCAATTTTTGTGTTTTTGTGAAAACCTACAAGAACGGAGTTATTTCCAAGAATTAGATTTCAGTTTTTGTTGTTTTGTGAAAAACAATACAAATTTTTTTTTTCCACATAAAAGACTTCGATTTTGCGGCTTTGTTAAAAAAACAAAACTTATCTTTTTTCCACATATTACACTTCAATTAAATTTTTATTTTTTTGTGAAATTCAATTTGAAGGAAGTTATTTCCAAGAATTAGACTTCGGTATTTGTGGTTTTGTGAAAAACAATACAAATTTTTTGTTTTCCATTTAAAAGACTTCAATTTTGTGGCTTTGTTAAAAAAACAAAACTTATCTTTTTCCCATGAATTACACTTCAATTCAATTTTTGTGTTTTTGTGAAAATCAACAAGAACGGAGTTATTTCCAAGAATTAGACTTCAGTTTTTGTTGTTTTGTGAAAAACAATACAAATTTTATTTTTTCTATGTAAAAGACTTCAATTTTGTGGCTTCGTTAAAAAAACAAAACTTATCTTTTTCCCATGTATTACACTTCAATTGAATTTTTGTGTTTTTGTGAAAACCAACAAGAACGGAGTTATTTCATAGAATTAGACTTCATTTCTATTGGTTTTTTCAAAAATAATACAAATTTGGTTTTTTCCATATAAAAAACTCCAATTTTATGGCTTTGTTAAAAAAACAAAACTTATCTTTTTCCCATGAATTACACTTCAATTCAATTTTTGTGTTTTTGTGAAAATCAACATGAACGGAGTTATTTCAAAGAATTAGACTTCATTTCTTTTGAGTCTTTGAAGAATAATACAAATTCGGATTTTTCCACATAAAAGACTTCAATTTTGTGGCTTTGGTAAAAAAACAAAACTTATCTTTTTTCCACGTATTACACTTCAATTCAATTTTTGTGCTTTTGTGAAAATCAACAAGAACGGAGTTATTTCCAAGAATTAGACTTCAGTTTTTGTGGTTTTGTGAAAAACAATACAAATTTTATTTTTTCCATGTAAAAGACTTATATTTTGTGGCTTCGGTAAAGAAACAGAACTTATCTTCTTTCCACGTATAACACTTCAATTCATTTTTTGTGTTTTTGTGAAAATCAACAAGAACGGAGTTATTTCCAAGAATTAGACTTCTGTTTTTGTTGTTTTGTGAAAAACAATACAAATTTTATTTTTGCAATGTAAAAGACTTACTTTTTGTGGCTTTGTTAAAAAAACAAAACTTATCTTTTTCCCATAAATTACACTTCAATTCAATTTTTGTAAATCAACAAGAACGGAGTTATTTCTAAGAATTAGACTTCAGTTTTTGTTGTTTTGTGAAAAACAATACAAATTTTATTTTTTCAATGTAAAAGACTTCAATTTTGTGGCTTTGTTAAAAAAACAAAACTTATCTTTTTCCCATGAATTACACTTCAATTCAATTTTTGTGTTTTTGTGAAAATCAACAAGAACGGAGTTATTTCAATGAATTAGACTTCATTTCTTGTGGTTTTGTGAAAAACAATACAAATTTGATTATTTCCACATAAAAGACTTCAATTTTGTGGATTTGTTAAAAAAACAAAACTTATCTGCTTTCCACGTATTACACTTCAATTCAATTTTTGTGAAAATCAACAAGAACGGAGTTATTTCCAAGAATTAGACTTCAGTTTTTGTTATTTTGCGAAAAACAATACAAATTTTTTTTTTCTATGTAAAAGACTTCAATTTTGTGGCTTCGGTAAAGAAACCAAACTTATCTTCTTTCCACGTATAACACTTCAATTCAATTTTTGTGTTTTTGTGAAAATCAACAAGAACGGAGTTATTTCCAAGAATTAGACTTCAGTTTTTGTGGCTTTGGTAAAAAAACAACACTTATCTTTTTTCCACGTATTACACTTCAATTCAATTTTTGTGCTTTCGTGAAAATCAACAAGAACGGAGTTATTTCCGAGAATTAGACTTCAGTTTTTGTGGTTTTGTGAAAAACAATACAAATTTTATTTTTTCCATGTAAAAGACTTCAATTTTGTGGCTTCGGTAAAGAAACAAAACTTATCTTCTTTCCACGGATAACACTTCAATTCAATTTTTGTGTTTTTGTGAAAATCAACAAGAACGGAGTTATTTCCAAGAATTAGACTTCAGTTTTTGTCGTTTTGTGAAAAACAATACAAATTTTTTTTTTCCACATAAAAGACTTCGATTTTGCGGCTTTGTTAAAAAAACAAAACTTATCTTTTTTCCACGTATTACACTTCAATTCAATTTTTATTTTTTTGTGAAATTCAATAAGAAGGAAGTTATTTCCAAGAATTAGACTTCGGTATTTGTGGTTTTGTGAAAAACAATACAAATTTTTTGTTTTCCATTTAAAAGACTTCAATTTTGTGGCTATGTTAAAAAAACAATACTTATCTTTTTCCACGCATTACTCTTCAATTGAATTCCTGTGTTTTTGTGAAAATCAACAAGAACGGAGTTATTTCAAAGAATTCGACTTCATTTCTATTGGTTTTTTGAAAAATAATACAAATTTGGTTATTTCCACATAAAAGACTTCAATTTTGTGGATTTGTTAAAAAAACAAAACTTATCTGTTTTCCACGTGTTACACTTCAATTCAATTTTTGTGTTTTCGTGAAAATCAACAAGAACGGAGTTATTTCCAAGAATTAGACTTCAGTTTTTGTTGTTTTGTGAAAAACAATACAAATTTTATTTTTTTTTCTATGTAAAAGACTTCAATTTTGTGGCTTTGTTAAAAAAACAAAACTTATCTTTTTCCCATGAATTACACTTCAATTCAATTTTTGTTTTTTTGTGAAAATCAACAAGAACGGAGTTATTTCAATGAATTAGACTTCATTTCTTGTGGTTTTGTGAAAAACAATACAAATATGATTATTTCCACATAAAAGACTTCAATTTTGTGGTTTTGTTAAAAAAACAAAACTTATCTTTTTTCCACGTATTACACATCAATTCAATTTTTGTGTTTTTGAGAAAATGAATAAGAACGGAGTTATTTCCAAGAATTAGACTTCATTTCTTGTGGTTTTGTGAAAAACAATACAAATTTTGTTTTTCCCCTGCAAAAGACTTCAATTTTGTGGCTTTGTTAAAAAAACAAAACTTACATTTTTTTCACGTATTAAACTTCAATTCAATTTTTGTGTTGTTGTGAAAATCAACATGAACGGAGTTATTTCAAAAAATTAGACTTCATTTCTTTTGAGTCTTTGAAGAATAATACAAATTCGGATTTTTCCACATAAAAGACTTCAATTTTGTGGCTTCGGTAAAGAAACAAAACTTATCTTCTTTCCACGTATAACACTTCAATTCAATTTTTGTGTTTTTGTGAAAATCAACAAGAACGGACTTATTTCAAAGAATTAGACTTCAGTTTTTGTTGTTTTGTGAAAAACAATACAAATTTTTTTTTCCACATAAAAGACTTCGATTTTGCGGCTTTGTTAGAAAAACAAAACTTATCTTTTTTCCACGTATTACACTTCAATTCAATTTTTATTTTATTGTGAAATTCAATAAGAAGGAAGTTATTTCCAAGAATTAGACTTCGGTATTTGTGGTTTTGTGAAAAACAATACAAATTTTTTGTTTTCCATTTAAAAGACTTCAATTTTGTGGCTATGTTAAAAAAACA
Organism: Juncus effusus; assembly: GCA_027726005.1. Classification (NCBI taxonomy): domain Eukaryota; kingdom Viridiplantae; phylum Streptophyta; class Magnoliopsida; order Poales; family Juncaceae; genus Juncus; species Juncus effusus. The sequence goes on along the minus strand of CM050906.1, from coordinate 4,263,759 downwards.
ATACTTATCTTTTTCCTCGCATTACTCTTCAATTCAATTCCTGTGTTTTTCTGAAAATCAACAAGAACGGAGTTATTTGAAAGAATTAGACTTCATTTCTATTGGTTTTTTTGAAAAATAATACAAATTTGGTTTTTTCCACATAAAAGACTTCAATTTTAGTGGATTTGTTAAAAAAACAAAACTTATCTGCTTTCCACGTATTACACTTCAATTCAATTTTTGTGTTTTCGTGAAAATCAACAAGAACGGAGTTATTTCCAAGTATTAGACTTCAGTTTTTGTTGTTTTGTGAAAAACAATACAAATTTTTTTTTTCTATGTAAAAGACTTCAATTTTACGGCTTTGTTAAAAAAAACAAAACTTAACTTTTTCCCATGTATTACACTTCAATTCAATTTTTGTGTTTTTGTGAAAACCAACAAGAACGAAGTTATTTCAAAGATTTAGACTTCATTTCTTGTGGTTTTGTGAAAAACAATACAAATTTGATTGTTTCCATGTAAAAGACTTCAATTTTGTGGCTTTCTTAAAAAAACAAAACTTATCTTTTTTCCACGTATTACACTTGAATTCAATTTTTGTGTTGTTGTGAAAATCGACAAGAACGGAGCTATTTCAAAGAATTAGACTTCATTTCTATTGGCTTTTTCAAAAATAATACAAATTTGGTTTTTTCCACATAAAAGACTTCAATTTTACGGCTTTGTTAAAAAAAACAAAACTTATCTTTTTTCCACGTATTACACTTCAATTCAATTTTTGTGTTTTTGTGAAAATCAACAAGAACGGAGTTATTTCCAAGAATTAGACTTCAGTTTTTGTTGTTTTGTGAAAAACAATACAAATTTTATTTTATCTATGTAAAAGACTTCAATTTTGTGGCTTCGTTAAAAAAACAAAACTTGTTTTTTTTCCACGTATTACACTTCAATTAAATTTTTGTGTTTTTGTGAAGACCAACAAGAACGGAGTTATTTCAAAGAATTAGACTTCATTTCTTGTGGTTTTGTGAAAAACAATACAAATTTGCTTTTTTCCACATAAAAGACTTCGATTTTGCGGCTTTGTTAAAAAAACAAAACTTATCTTTTTTCCACGTATTACACTTCAATTCAATTTTTATTTTTTTGTGAACATCAACAAGAATGGAGCTATTTCAAAGAATTAGACTTCATTTCTATTGGTTTTTTCAAAAATAATACAAATTTGGTTTTTTCAACATAAAAGACCTCAATTTTATGGCTTTGTTAAAAAAAACAAAACTTACCTTTTTTCCATGTATTACACTTCAATTCATTTTTCGTGTTTTTGTGAAAATCAACAAGAACGGAGTTATTTCCAAGAATTAGACTTCAGTTTTTGTTGTTTTGTGAAAAACAATAAAAAAAAAAATTTCCACATAAAGAACTTCAATTTTGCGGCTTTGTTAAAAAAACAAAACTTATCTTTTTTCCACGTATTACACTTCAATTCAATTTTTGTGTTTTTATGAAAATCAATAAGAACGGAGTTATTTCCAAGAATTAGACTTCATTTCTTGTGGTTTTGCGAAAAACAGTACAAATTTGGTTTTTCCCATGCAAAAGACTTCAATTCTGTGGCTTTGTTAAAAAAACAAAACTTACCTTTTTTCCACGTATTACACTTCAATTCAATTTTTGTGTTGTTGTGAAAATCAATAAGAACGGAGTTATTTCCAAGAATTAGACTTCATTTCTTGTGGTTTTGCGAAAAACAATACAAATTTGGTATTTCCCATGCAAAAGACTTCAATTTTGTGGCTTTGTTAAAAAAACAATACTTACCTTTTTTCCACGTATTACACTTCAATTCAATTTTTGTGTTGTTGTGAAAATCAATATGAACGGAGTTATTTCAAAGAATTAGACTTCATTTCTTTTGGTTTTTTGAAAATTAATACAAATTTGGTTTTTTCCACATAAAAGACTTCATTTTTGTGGCTTTGTTAAAAAGACAAAACTTATCCTTTTTCCACGTATTACACTTCAATTCAATTTTTGTGTTTTTGTGAAAATCAACAAGAACGGAGTTATTTCCAAGAATTAGACTTCAGTTTTTTTGGTTTTGTGAAAAAAAATACAAATTTTATTTTTTCCACATAAAAGACTTCAATTTTGTGGATTTGTTAAAAAAACAAAACTTACCTTTTTTCCACGTATTACACTTCAATTCAATTTTTGTGGTGTTGTGAAAATCAATATGAACGGAGTTATTTCAAAGAATTAGACTTCATTTCTTTTGGTTTTTTGAAAAATAATACAAATTTGGTTTTTTCCACATAAAAGACTTCATTTTTGTGGCTTTGTTAAAAAGACAAAACTTATCCTTTTTCCACGTATTACACTTCAATTCAATTTTTGTGTTTTTGTGAAAATCAACAAGAACGGAGTTATTTCCAAGAATTAGACTTCAGTTTTTTTGGTTTTGTGAAAAAAAATACAAATTTTATTTTTTCCATGTAAAAGACTTCAATTTTGTGGCTTTGGTAAAAAAACAAAACTTATCTTTTTTCCACGTATTACACTTCAATTCAAATTTTGTGTTGTTGTGAAAATCAATGTGAACGGAGTTATTTCAATGAATTAGACTTCATTTCTTTTGGTTTTTTGAAAAATAATACAAATTTGGTGTTTTCCACATAAAAGACTTTATTTTTGTGGCTTTGTTAAAAAAACAAAACTCATCCTTTTTCCACGTATTACACTTCAATTCAATTTTTGTGTTTTTGTGAAAATCAACAAGAACGGAGTTATTTCCAAGAATTAGACTTCAGTTTTTGTTGTTTTGTGAAAAACAATACAAATTTTTTTTTCCACATAAAAAACATCAATTTTGCGGCTTTGTTAAAAAAACAAAACTTATCTTTTTTCCACGTATTACACTTCAATTCAATTTTTATTTTTTTGTGAAATTCAATAAGAAGGAAGTTATTTCCAAGAATTAGACTTCAGTATTTGTGGTTTTGTGAAAAACAATACAAATTTTTTGTTTTCCATTTAAAAGACTTCAATTTTGTGGCTTTGTTAAAAAAACAATACTTATCTTTTTCCACGTATTACTCATCAATTCAATTCCTGTGTTTTTGTGAAAATCAACAAGAACGGAGTTATTTCAAAGAATTAGACTTCATTTCTATTGGTTTTTTGAAAAATAATACAAATTTGGTTTTTTCCACATAAAAGAATTAAATTTTGTGGATTTGTTAAAAAAACAAAACTTATCTGCTTTCCACGTATTACACTTCAATTCAATTTTTGTGTTTTCGTGAAAATCAACAAGAACGGAGTAATTTCCACGAATTAGACATCATTTCTTGTGGTTTTGTGAAAAACAATACAAATTTGATTTTTTCCAGGTAAAAGACTACAATTTTGTGGCTTTCTTTAAAAAACAAAACTTATCTTTTTTCCACGTATTACACTTCAATTGAATTTTTGTGTTTTTGTGAAAATCAACAAGAACGGAGCTATTTCAAAGAATTAGACTTCATTTCTATTGGTTTTTTCAAAAATAATACAAATTTGGTATTTTCCACATAAAAAACTCCAATTTTATGGCTTTGTTAAAAAAACAAAACTTATCTTTTTCCCAAGAATTACACTTCAATTCAATTTTTGTGTTTTTGTGAAAATCAACATGAACGGAGTTATTTCAAAGAATTAGACTTCATTTCTTTTGAGTCCTTGAAGAATAATACAAATTCGGATTTTTCCACATAAAAGACTTCAATTTTGTGGCTTTGGTAAAAAAACAAAACTTATCTTTTTTCCACGTATTACACTTCAATTCAATTTTTGTGCTTTTGTGAAAATCAACAAGAACGGAGTTATTTCCAAGAATTAGACTTCAGTTTTTGTGGTTTTGTGTTCAATTTTGTGGCTTCGGTAAAGAAACAGAACTTATCTTCTTTCCACGTATAACACTTCAATTAAATTTTTGTGTTTTTGTGAAAATCAACAAGAACGGAGTTATTTCCAAGAATTAAACTTCAGTTTTTGTTGTTTTGTGAAAAACAATACAAATTTTATTTTTGCAATGTAAAGGACTTCAATTTTGTGGCTTTGTTAAAAAAACAAAACTTATCTTTTTCCCATAAATTACACTTCAATTCAATTTTTTTGTTTTTGTTAAAATCAACAAGAACGGAGTTATTTCTAAGAATTAGACTTCAGTTTTTGTTGTTTTGTGAAAAACAATACAAATTTTATTTTTTCAATGTAAAAGACTTCAATTTTGTGGCTTTGTAAAAAAAACAAAACTTATCTTTTTCCCATGAATTACACTTCAATTCAATTTTTGTGTTTTTGTGAAAATCAACAAGAACGGAGTTATTTCAATGAATTAGACTTCATTTCTTGTGGTTTTGTGAGAAACAATACAAATTTGGTTTTTTGCATGTAAAAGACTTCAATTTTGTGGCTTCGTTAAAAAAACAAAACTTGTCTTTTTTCCACGTATTACACTTCAATTCAATTTTTGTGTTTTTGTGAAAATCAACAAGAACGGAGTTATTGCCAAGAATTAGACTTCAGTTTTTGTTGTTTTGTGAAAAACAATAAAAAAAAAAATTTCCACATAAAGAACTTCAATTTTGCGGCTTTTTTAAAAAAACAAAACTTATCTTTTTTCCACGTATTACACTTCAATTCAATTTTTGTGTTTTTATGAAAATCAATAAGAACGGAGTTATTTCCAAGAATTAGACTTCATTTCTTGTGGTTTTGCGAAAAACAGTACAAATTTGGTTTTTCCCATGCAAAAGACTTCAATTTTGTGGCTTTGTTAAAAAAACAAAACTTACCTTTTTTCCACGTATTACACTTCAATTCAATTTTTGTGTTGTTGTGAAAATCAATAAGAACGGAGTTATTTCCAAGAATTAGACTTCATTTCTTGTGGTTTTGCGAAAAACAATACAAATTTGGTATTTCCCATGCAAAAGACTTCAATTTTGTGGCTTTGTTAAAAAAAACAAAACTTACCTTTTTTCCACGTATTACACTTCAATTCAATTTTTGTGTTGTTGTGAAAATCAATATGAACGGAGCTATTTCAAAGAATTATTCTTCATTTCTTTTGGTTTTTTGAAAAATAATACAAATTTGGTTTTTTCCACATAAAAGACTTCATTTTTGTGGCTATGTTAAAAAGACAAAACATATCCTTTTTCCACGTATTACACTTCAATTCAATTTTTGTGTTTTTGTGAAAATCAACAAGAACGGAGTTATTTCCAAGAATTAGACTTCAGTGTTTTTGGTTTTGTGAAAAAAAATACAAATTTTATTTTTTCCATGTAAAAGACTTCAATTTTGTGGCTTTGGTAAAAAAACAAAACTTATCTTTTTTCCACGTATTACACTTCAATTCAATTTTTGTGTTGTTGTGAAAATCAATATGAACGGAGTTATTTCAAAGAATTAGAATTCATTTCTTTTGGTTTTTTGAAAAATAATACAAATTTGGTGTTTTCCACATAAAAGACTTCATTTTTGTGGCTTTGTTAAAAAAACAAAACTCATCCTTTTTCCACGTATTACACTTCAATTCAATTTTTGTGTTTTTGTGAAAATTAACAAGAACGGAGTTATTTCCAAGAATTAGACTTCAGTTTTTGTGGTCTTGTGAAAAAAAATACAAATTTTATTTTTACCACATAAAAGACTTCAATTTTGTGGATTTGTTAAAAAAAAATAACTTATCTTTTTTCCACGTATTGCACTTCAATTCAATTTTTGTGTTTTTGTGAAAATCAACAAGAACAGACTTATTTCCAAGAATTAGACTTCAGTTTTTGTTGTTTTGTGAAAAACAATACAAATTTTTTTTTCCACATAAAAGACATCAATTTTGCGGCTTTGTTAAAAAAACAAAACTTATCTTTTTTCCACGTATTACACTTCAATTCAATTTTTATTTTTTTGTGAAAATCAATAAGAAGGAAGTCATTTGCAAGAATTAGACTTCAGTTTTTGTGGTTTTGGGAAAAACAATACAAATTTTATTATTTCCATGTAAAATACTTCAATTTTGTGGCTATGTTAAAAAAACAAAACTTATCTTTTTTCCAACTATTACACTTCAATGCAATTTTTGTGTTTTTGTAAAAACCAACAAGAACGGAGTCATTTCAAAGAATTAAACTTCATTTCTTGTGGTTTTGTGAAAAACAATACAAATATGATTTTTTCCATGTAAAAGACTTCAATTTTGTGGCTTTCTTAAAAAAACAAAACTTATCTTTTTTCCATGTATTACACTTCAATTCAATTTTTGTGTTTTTGTGAAAATCAACATGAACGGAGTTATTTCCAAGAATTAGACTTATGTTTTTGTTGTTTTGTTAAAAACAATACAAATTTTTTTTTCCACATAAAAGACTTCAATTTTGCGGCTTTGTTAAAAAAACAAAACTTATCTTTTTTCCACGTATTACACTTCAATTCAATTTTTGTGTTTTTGTGAAATTCAACAAGAACGGAGTTATTTCCAAGAATTAGACTTCAGTTTTTGTTGTTTTGTGAAAAACAATACAAATTTTATTTTTTCTATGTAAAAGACTTCAATTTTGTGGGTTCGTTAAAAAAACAAAACTTGTCTTTTTTCCACGTATTACACTTCAATTAAATTTTTGTGTTTTTGTGAAGACCGACAAGAACGGAGTTATTTCAAAGAATTAGACTTCATTTCTTGTGGTTTTGTGAAAAACAATACAAATTTGCTTTTTTCCACATAAAAGACTTCGATTTTGCGGCTTTGTTAAAAAAACATAACTTATCTTTTTTCCACGTATTACACTTCAATTCAATTTTTATTTTTTTGTGAACATCAACAAGAATGGAGCTATTTCAAAGAATTAGACTTCATTTCTATTGGTTTTTTCAAAAATAATACACATTTTGGTTTTTTCAACATAAAAGACCTCAATTTTATGGCTTTGTTAAAAAAATCAAAACTTACCTTTTTTCCACGTATTACACTTCAATTCATTTTTCGTGTTTTTGTGAAAATCAACAAGAACGGAGTTATTGCCAAGAATTAGACTTCAGTTTTTGTTGTTTTGTGAAAAACAATAAAAAAAAAAATTTCCACATAAAGAACTTCAATTTTGCGGCTTTGTTAAAAAAACAAAACTTATCTTTTTTCCACGTATTACACTTCAATTCAATTTTTTGTGTTTTTATGAAAATCAATAAGAACGGAGTTATTTCCAAGAATTAGACTTAATTTCTTGTGGTTTTGTGAAAAACAGTACAAATTTGGTTTTTCCCATGCAAAAGACTTCAATTTTGTGGCTTTGTTAAAAAAACAAAACTTACCTTTTTTCCACGTATTACACTTCAATTCAATTTTTGTGTTGTTGTGAAAATCAATAAGAACGGGGTTATTTCCAAGAATTAGACTTCATTTCTTGTGGTTTTGCGAAAAACAATACAAATTTGGTATTTCCCATGCAAAAGACTTCAATTTTGTGGCTTTGTTAAAAAAACAAAACTTACCTTTTTTCCACGTATTACACTTCAATTCAATTTTTGTGTTGTTGTGAAAATCAATATGAACGGAGTTATTTCAAAGAATTAGACTTCATTTCTTTTGGTTTTTTGAAAAATAATACAAATTTGGTTTTTTCCACATAAAAGACTTCATTTTTGTGGCTTTGTTAAAAAGACAAAACTTATCCTTTTTCCACGTATTACACTTCAATTCAATTTTTGTGTTTTTGTGAAAATCAACAAGAACGGAGTTATTTCCAAGAATTAGACTTCAGTTTTTGTGGTTTTGTGAAAAAAAATACAAATTTTATTTTTTCCATTTAAAAGACTTCAATTTTGTGGCTTTGGTAAAAAAACAAAACTTATCTTTTTTCCACGTATTACACTTCAATTCAATTTTTGTGTTTTTGTGAAAATCAACAAGAACGGACTTATTTCCAAGAATTAGACTTCAGTTTTTGTTGTTTTGTGAAAAACAATACAAACTTTTTTTTTCCACATAAAAAACATCAATTTTGCGGCTTTGTTAAAAAGACAAAACTTTTTTTTTTCACGTATTACACTTCAATTCAATTTTTATGTTTTGGTAAAAACCAACAAGAACGGAGTAATTTCAAAGAATTAGACTTCATTTCTTGTGGTTTTGTGAAAAACAATACAAATATGATTTTTTCCATGTAAAAGACTTCAATTTTGTGGCTTTCTTAAAAAAACAAAACTTATATTTTTTCCATGTATTACACTTCAATTCAATTTTTGTGTTTTTGTGAAAATCAACAAGAACGGAGTAATTTCCAAGAATTAGACTTATGTTTTTGTTGTTTTGTGAAAAACAATACAAATTTTTTTTCCACATAAAAGACTTCAATTTTGCGGCTTTGTTAAAAAAACAAAACTTATCTTTTTTCCACGTATTACACTTCAATTGAATTTTTGTGTTTTTGTGAAAATCAACAGGAACGGAGTAATTTCCAAGAATTAGACTTCAGTTTTTGTTGTTTTGTGAAAAACAATAAAAAAAAAATTTCCACATAAAGGACTTCAATTTTGCGGCTTTGTTAAAAAAATAAAACTTATCTTTTTTCCACGTATTACACTTCAATTCAATTTTTGTGTTTTTATGAAAATCAATAAGAACGGAGTTATTTCCAAGAATTAGACTTCATTTCTTGTGGTTTTGTGAAAAACAATACAAATTTGGTTTTTCCAATGCAAAAGACTACAATTTTCTGGCTTTGTTAAAAAAACAATACTTATCTTTTTGCACGTATTACACTTCAATTCAATTCCTGTGTTTTTGTGAAAATCAACAAGAACGGAGTTATTTCAAAGAATTAGTCTTCATTTCTATTGGTTTTTTGAAAAATAATACAAATTTGGTTTTTTCCACATAAAAGACTTAAATTTTGTGGATTTGTTAAAAAAACAAAACTTATCTGCTCTTTCCACGTATTACAGTTCAATTCAATTTTTGTGTTTTTGTGAAAATCAACAAGAACGGAGTTATTTCCAAGAATTAGACTTCAGTTTTTGTTGTTTTGTGAAAAACAATACAAACTTTTTTTTTCCACATAAAAAACATCAATTTTGCGGCTTTGTTAAAAAGACAAAACTTTTTTTTTTTCACGTATTACACTTCAATTCAATTTTTATGTTTTGGTAAAAACCAACAAGAACGGAGTAATTTCAAAGAATTAGACTTCATTTCTTGTGGTTTTGTGAAAAACAATACAAATATGATTTTTTCCATGTAAAAGACTTCAATTTTGTGGCTTTCTTAAAAAAACAAAACTTATATTTTTTCCATGTATTACACTTCAATTCAATTTTTGTGTTTTTGTGAAAATCAACAAGAACGGAGTAATTTCCAAGAATTAGACTTATGTTTTTGTTGTTTTGTGAAAAACAATACAAATTTTTTTTCCACATAAAAGACTTCAATTTTGCGGCTTTGTTAAAAAAACAAAACTTATCTTTTTTCCACGTATTACACTTCAATTGAATTTTTGTGTTTTTGTGAAAATCAACAGGAACGGAGTAATTTCCAAGAATTAGACTTCAGTTTTTGTTGTTTTGTGAAAAACAATAAAAAAAAAATTTCCACATAAAGGACTTCAATTTTGCGGCTTTGTTAAAAAAATAAAACTTATCTTTTTTCCGCGTATTACACTTCAATTCAATTTTTGTGTTTTTATGAAAATCAATAAGAACGGAGTTATTTCCAAGAATTAGACTTCATTTCTTGTGGTTTTGTGAAAAACAATACAAATTTGGTTTTTCCAATGCAAAAGACTACAATTTTCTGGCTTTGTTAAAAAAACAATACTTATCTTTTTGCACGTATTACACTTCAATTCAATTCCTGTGTTTTTGTGAAAATCAACAAGAACGGAGTTATTTCAAAGAATTAGTCTTCATTTCTATTGGTTTTTTGAAAAATAATACAAATTTGGTTTTTTCCACATAAAAGACTTAAATTTTGTGGATTTGTTAAAAAAACAAAACTTATCTGCTCTTTCCACGTATTACAGTTCAATTCAATTTTTGTGTTTTTGTGAAAATCAACAAGAACGGAGTTATTTCCAAGAATTAGACTTATGTTTTTGTTGTTTTGTTAAAAACAATACAAATTTTTTTTTCCACATAAAAGACTTCAATTTTGCGGCTTTGTTAAAAAAACAAAACTTATCTTTTTTCCACGTATTACACTTCAATTCAATTTTTGTGTTTTTGTGAAATTCAACAAGAACGGAGTTATTTCCAAGAATTAGACTTCAGTTTTTGTTGTTTTGTGAAAAACAATACAAATTTTATTTTTTCTATGTAAAAGACTTCAATTTTGTGGGTTCGTTAAAAAAACAAAACTTGTCTTTTTTCCACGTATTACACTTCAATTAAATTTTTGTGTTTTTGTGAAGACCGACAAGAACGGAGTTATTTCAAAGAATTAGACTTCATTTCTTGTGGTTTTGTGAAAAACAATACAAATTTGCTTTTTTCCACATAAAAGACTTCGATTTTGCGGCTTTGTTAAAAAAACATAACTTATCTTTTTTCCACGTATTACACTTCAATTCAATTTTTATTTTTTTGTGAACATCAACAAGAATGGAGCTATTTCAAAGAATTAGACTTCATTTCTATTGGTTTTTTCAAAAATAATACACATTTTGGTTTTTTCAACATAAAAGACCTCAATTTTATGGCTTTGTTAAAAAAATCAAAACTTACCTTTTTTCCACGTATTACACTTCAATTCATTTTTCGTGTTTTTGTGAAAATCAACAAGAACGGAGTTATTGCCAAGAATTAGACTTCAGTTTTTGTTGTTTTGTGAAAAACAATAAAAAAAAAAATTTCCACATAAAGAACTTCAATTTTGCGGCTTTGTTAAAAAAACAAAACTTATCTTTTTTCCACGTATTACACTTCAATTCAATTTTTTGTGTTTTTATGAAAATCAATAAGAACGGAGTTATTTCCAAGAATTAGACTTAATTTCTTGTGGTTTTGTGAAAAACAGTACAAATTTGGTTTTTCCCATGCAAAAGACTTCAATTTTGTGGCTTTGTTAAAAAAACAAAACTTACCTTTTTTCCACGTATTACACTTCAATTCAATTTTTGTGTTGTTGTGAAAATCAATAAGAACGGGGTTATTTCCAAGAATTAGACTTCATTTCTTGTGGTTTTGCGAAAAACAATACAAATTTGGTATTTCCCATGCAAAAGACTTCAATTTTGTGGCTTTGTTAAAAAAACAAAACTTACCTTTTTTCCACGTATTACACTTCAATTCAATTTTTGTGTTGTTGTGAAAATCAATATGAACGGAGTTATTTCAAAGAATTAGACTTCATTTCTTTTGGTTTTTTGAAAAATAATACAAATTTGGTTTTTTCCACATAAAAGACTTCATTTTTGTGGCTTTGTTAAAAAGACAAAACTTATCCTTTTTCCACGTATTACACTTCAATTCAATTTTTGTGTTTTTGTGAAAATCAACAAGAACGGAGTTATTTCCAAGAATTAGACTTCAGTTTTTGTGGTTTTGTGAAAAAAAATACAAATTTTATTTTTTCCATTTAAAAGACTTCAATTTTGTGGCTTTGGTAAAAAAACAAAACTTATCTTTTTTCCACGTATTACACTTCAATTCAATTTTTGTGTTTTTGTGAAAATCAACAAGAACGGACTTATTTCCAAGAATTAGACTTCAGTTTTTGTTGTTTTGTGAAAAACAATACAAACTTTTTTTTTCCACATAAAAAACATCAATTTTGCGGCTTTGTTAAAAAGACAAAACTTTTTTTTTTTCACGTATTACACTTCAATTCAATTTTTATGTTTTGGTAAAAACCAACAAGAACGGAGTAATTTCAAAGAATTAGACTTCATTTCTTGTGGTTTTGTGAAAAACAATACAAATATGATTTTTTCCATGTAAAAGACTTCAATTTTGTGGCTTTCTTAAAAAAACAAAACTTATATTTTTTCCATGTATTACACTTCAATTCAATTTTTGTGTTTTTGTGAAAATCAACAAGAACGGAGTAATTTCCAAGAATTAGACTTATGTTTTTGTTGTTTTGTGAAAAACAATACAAATTTTTTTTCCACATAAAAGACTTCAATTTTGCGGCTTTGTTAAAAAAACAAAACTTATCTTTTTTCCACGTATTACACTTCAATTGAATTTTTGTGTTTTTGTGAAAATCAACAGGAACGGAGTAATTTCCAAGAATTAGACTTCAGTTTTTGTTGTTTTGTGAAAAACAATAAAAAAAAAATTTCCACATAAAGGACTTCAATTTTGCGGCTTTGTTAAAAAAATAAAACTTATCTTTTTTCCACGTATTACACTTCAATTCAATTTTTGTGTTTTTATGAAAATCAATAAGAACGGAGTTATTTCCAAGAATTAGACTTCATTTCTTGTGGTTTTGTGAAAAACAATACAAATTTGGTTTTTCCAATGCAAAAGACTACAATTTTCTGGCTTTGTTAAAAAAACAATACTTATCTTTTTGCACGTATTACACTTCAATTCAATTCCTGTGTTTTTGTGAAAATCAACAAGAACGGAGTTATTTCAAAGAATTAGTCTTCATTTCTATTGGTTTTTTGAAAAATAATACAAATTTGGTTTTTTCCACATAAAAGACTTAAATTTTGTGGATTTGTTAAAAAAACAAAACTTATCTGCTCTTTCCACGTATTACAGTTCAATTCAATTTTTGTGTTTTTGTGAAAATCAACAAGAACGGAGTTATTTCCAAGAATTAGACTTCAGTTTTTGTTGTTTTGTGAAAAACAATACAAATTTTGTGGCTTCGTTAAAAAAACAAAACTTGTCTTTTTTCCACGTATTACACTTCAATTAAATTTTTGTGTTTTTGTGAAGACCAAGAAGAACGGAGTGATTTCAAAGAATTAGACTTCATTTCTTGTGGTTTTGTGAGAAACAATACAAATTTGATTTTTTGCATGTAAAAGACTTCAATTTTGTGGCTTTCTTAAAAAAACAAAACTTATCTTTTTTCCCCGTATTACACTTCAATTCAATTTTTGTGTTTTTGTGAACATCAACAAGAATGGAGCTATTTCAAAGAATTAAACTTCATTTTTATTGGTTTTTCAAAAATAATACAAATTTGGTTTTTTCAACATAAAAGACCTCAATTTTATGGCTTTGTTAAAAAAAACAAAACTTACCTTTTTTCCACGTATTACACTTCAATTCATTTTTTGTGTTTTTGTGAAAATCAACAAGAACGGAGTTATTTCCAAGAATTAGACTTCAGTTTTTGTTGTTTTGTGAAAAACAGTACAAATTTGGTTTTTCCCATGCAAAAGACTTCAATTTTGTGGCTTTGTTAAAAAAACAAAACTTACCTTTTTTCCACGTATTACACTTCAATTCAATTTTTGTGTTGTTGTGAAAATCAATAAGAACGGAGTTATTTCCAAGAATTAGACTTCATTTCTTGTGGTTTTGCGAAAAACAATACAAATTTGGTATTTCCCATGCAAAAGACTTCAATTTTGTGGCTTTGTTAAAAAAACAAAACTTACCTTTTTTCCACGTATTACACTTCAATTCAATTTTTGTGTTGTTGTGAAAATCAATATGAACGGAGTTATTTCAAAGAACTAGACTTCATTTCTTTTGGTTTTTTGAAAAGTAATACAAATTTGGTTTTTTCCACATAAAAGACTTCATTTTTGTGGCTTTGTTAAAAAGACAAAACTTATCCTTTTTCCACGTATTACACTTCAATTCAATTTTTGTGTTTTTGTAAAAACCAACAAGAACGGAGTCATTTCAAAGAATTAGACTTCATTTCTTGTGGTTTTGTGAAAAACAATACAAATATGATTTTTTCCATGTAAAAGACATCAATTTTGTGGCTTTCTTAAAAAAACAAAACTTATATTTTTTCCATGTATTACACTTCAATTCAATTTTTGTGTTTTTGTGAAAATCAACAAGAACGGAGTAATTTCCAAGAATTAGACTTATGTTTTTGTTGTTTTGTGAAAAACAATACAAATTTTTTTTTCCACATAAAAGACTTCAATTTTGCGGCTTTGTTAAAAAAACAAAACTTATCTTTTTTCCACGTATTACACTTCAATTCAATTTTTGTGTTTTTGTGAAAATCAACAAGAACGGAGTTATTTCCAAGAATTAGACTTCAGTTTTTGTTGTTTTGTGAAAAACAATAAAAAAAAAAATTCCACATAAAGGACTTCAATTTTGCGGCTTTGTTAAAAAAACAAAACTTATCTTTTTTCCACGTATTACACTTCAATTCAATTTTTGTGTTTTTATGAAAATCAATAAGAACGGAGTTATTTCCAAGAATTAGACTTCATTTCTTGTGGTTTTGTGAAAAACAATACAAATTTGGTTTTTCCCATGCAAAAGACTACAATTTTCTGGCTTTGTTAAAAAAACAAAACTTATCTTTTTTCCACGTATTACACTTCAATTCAATTTTTGTGTTTTTGTTAAAATCAATAAGAACGGAGTTATTTCCAAGAATTAGACTTCATTTCTTGTGGTTTTGCAAAAAACAATACAAATTTGGTATTTCCCATGCAAAAGACTTCAATTTTGTGGCTTTGTTAAAAAAACAAAACTTACCTTTTTTCCACGTATTACACTTCAATTCAATTTTTGTGTTGTTGTGAAAATCAATATGAAGGGAGTTATTTCAAAGAATTAGACTTCATTTCTTTTGGTTTTTTGAAAAATAATACAAATTTGGTGTTTTCCACATAAAAGACTTCATATTTGTGGCTTTGTTAAAAAAACAAAACTCATCCTTTTTCCACGTATTACACTTCAATTCAATTTTTGTGTTTTTGTGAAAATCAACAAGAACGGAGTTATTTCCAAGAATTAGACTTCAGTTTTTGTGGTTTTGTGAAAACAAATACAAATTTTATTTTTTCCATGTAAAAGACTGCAATTTTGTGGCTTTGGTAAAAAAACAAAACTTATCTTTTTTCCACGTATTGCACTTCAATTCAATTTTTGTGTTTTTGTGAAAATCAACAAGAACGGACTTATTTCCAAGAATTAGACTTCAGTTTTTGTTGTTTTGTGAAAAACAATACAAATTTTTTTTTCCACATAAAAAACATCAATTTTGCGGCTTTGTTAAAAAAACAAAACTTATCTTTTTTCCACGTATTACACTTCAATTCAATTTTTATTTTTTTGTGAAAATCAATAAGAAGGAAGTCATTTGCAAGAATTAGACTTCAGTTTTTGTGGTTTTGTGAAAAACAATACAAATTTTATTTTTTCCATGTAAAAGACTTCAATTTTGTGGCTTTGTTAAAAAAACAAAACTTATCTTTTTTCCAACTATTACACTTCAATGCAATTTTTGTGTTTTTGTAAAAACCAACAAGAACGGAGTCATTTCAAAGAATTAGACTTCATTTCTTGTGGTTTTGTGAAAAACAATACAAATATGATTTTTTCCATGTAAAAGACTTCAATTTTGTGGCTTTCTTAAAAAAACAAAACTTATCTTTTTTCCATGTATTACACTTCAATTCAATTTTTGTGTTTTTGTGAAAATCAACATGAACGGAGTTATTTCCAAGAATTAGACTTATGTTTTTGTTGTTTTGTGAAAAACAATACAAAATTTTTTTTCCACATAAAAGACTTCAATTTTGCGGCTTTGTTAAAAAAACAAAACTTATCTTTTTTCCACGTATTACGCTTCAATTCAATTTTTATTTTTTTGTGAAAATCAATAAGAAGGAAGTCATTTGCAAGAATTAGACCTCAGTTTTTGTGGTTTTGTGAAAAACAATACAAATTTTCTTTTTTCCATGTAAAAGTCTTCAATTTTGTGGCCTGTTAAAAAAACAAAACTTATCTTTTTCCCATGTATTACACTTCAATTCAATTTTTGTGTTTTTGTGAAAATCAACAAGAACGGAGTTATTTCAATAAATTAGACTTCATTTCTTGTGATTTTGTGAAAAACAATACAAATTTGATTATTTCCACATAAAAGACTTCAATTTTGTGGCTTTGTTAAAAAAACAAAACTTTCCTTTTTTCCACGTATTACACTTCAATTCAATTTTTGTGTTGTTGTGAAAATCAATATGAACGGAGTTATTTCAAAGAATTAGACTTCATTTCTTTTGGTCTCTTGAAAAATAATACAAATTTGGTTTTTTCCACATAAAAGACTTTAATTTTGTGGATTTGTTAAAAAAACAAAACTTATCTGCTTTCCACGTATTACGCTTCAGTTCAATTTTTGTGTTCTTGTGAAAATCAACAAGAACGGAGTTATTTCCAAGAATTAGACTTCAGTTTTTGTTGTCTTATGAAAAACAATAAATTTTTTTTTTCCACATAAAAGACTTCAATTTTGCGGCTTTGTTAAAAAAACAAAACTTATCTTTTTTCCACGTAATACACTTCAATTCAATTTTTGTGTTTTTATGAAAATCAATAAGAACGGAGTTATTTCCAAGAATTAGACTTCATTTCTTGTGGTTTTGTGAAAAACAATACAAATTTGGTTTTTCCCATGCAAAACACTACAATTTTGTGGCTTTGTTAAAAAAACAAAACTTATCTTTTTTCCACGTATTAGACTTCAATTCAATTTTTGTGTTTTTGTGAAAATCAATAAGAACGGAGTTATTTCCAAGAATTAGACTTCATTTCTTTTGGTTTTTTGAAAAACAATACAAATTTGGTTTTTCCCATGCAAAAGACTACAATTTTCTGGCTTTGTTAAAAAAACAAAACTTATCTTTTTTCCACGTATTACACTTCAATTCAATTTTTGTGTTTTTGTGAAAATCAATAAGAACGGAGTTATTTCCAAGAATTAGACTTCATTTCTTGTGGTTTTGCGAAAAACAATACAAATTTGGTATTTCCCATGCAAAAGACTTCAATTTTGTGGCTTTGTTAAAAAAACAAAACTTACCTTTTTTCCACGTACTACACTTCAATTCAATTTTAGTGTTCTTGTGAAAATCAATATGAACGGAGTTATTTCAAAGAATTAGACTTCATTTCTTTTGGTTTTTTGAAAAATAATACAAATTTGGTTTTTTCCACATAAAAGACTTCATTTTTTTGGCTTTGTTAAAAAAACAAAACTTATCCTTTTTCCACGTATTACACTTCAATTCAATTTTTGTGTTTTTGTGAAAATCAACAAGAACGGAGTTATTTCCAAGAATTAGACTTCAGTTTTTGTGGTTTTGTGAAAAAAATACAAATTTTTTTTTTCCATGTAAAAGACTTCAATTTTGTGGCTTTGGTAAAAAAACAAAACTTATCTTTTTTCCACGTATTACACTTCAATTCAATTTTTGTGTTTTTGTGAAAATCAACAAGAACGGACTTATTTCCGAGAATTAGACTTCAGTTTTTGTTGTTTTGTGAAAAACAATACAAATTTTTTTTTCCACATAAAAAACATCAATTTTGCGGCTTTGTTAAAAAAACAAAACTTATCTTTTTTCCACGTATTACACTTCAATTCAATTTTTATTTTTTTGTGAAAATCAATAAGAAGGAAGTCATTTGCAAGAATTAGACTTCGGTTTTTGTGGTTTTGCGAAAAACAATACAAATTTTATTTTTTCCATGTAAAAGACTTCAATTTTGTGGATTTGTTAAAAAAACAAAACTTATCTTTTTTCCTACTATTACACTTCAATGCAATTTTTGTGTTTTTGTAAAAACCAACAAGAACGGAGTCATTCCAAAGAATTAGACTTCATTTCTTGTGGTTTTGTGAAAAACAATACAAATATGATTTTTTCCATGTAAAAGACTTCAATTTTGTGGCTTTCTTAAAAAAAAAAAACTTATCTTTTTTCCATGTATTACACTTCAATTCAATTTTTGTGTTTTTGTGAAAATCAACAAGAACGGAGTAATTTCCAAGAATTAGACTTATGTTTTTGTTGTTTTGTGAAAAACAATACAAATTTTTTTTTCCACATAAAAGACTTCAATTTTGCGGCTTTGTTAAAAAAACAAAACTTATCTTTTTTCCACGTATTACACTTCAATTCAATTTTTGTGTTTTTGTGAAATTCAACAAGAAAGGAGTTATTTCCAAGAATTAGACTTCAGTTTTTGTTGTTTTGTGAAAAACAATAAAAACAAAATTTCCACATAAAGGACTTCAATGTTGTGGCTTTGTTAAAAAAACAAAACTTATCTTTTTTCCACGTATTACACTTCAATTCAATTTTTGTGTTTTTATGAAAATCAATAAGAACGGAGTTACTTCCAAGAATTAGACTTCATTTCTTGTAGTTTTGTGAAAAACAATACAAATTTGGTTTTTCCCATGCAAAAGACTACAATTTTGTGGCTTTGTTAAAAAAACAAAACTTATCTTTTTTCCACGTATTAGACTTCAATTCAATTTTTGTGTTTTTGTGAAAATCAATAAGAACGGAGTTATTTCCAAGAATTAGACTTCATTTCTTTTGGTTTTTTGAAAAATAATACAAATTTTATTTTTTCCATGTAAAAGACTTCAATTTTATGGCTTTGGTAAAAAAACAAAACTTATCTTTTTTCCACGTATTACACTTCAATTCAATTTTTATGTTTTTGTGAAAATCAACAAGAACGGACTTATTTCCAAGAATTAGACTTCAGTTTTTGTTGTTTTGTGATAAACAATACAAATTTTTTTTCCACGTAAAAAACATCAATTTTGCGGCTTTGTTAAAAAAACAAAACTTATCTTTTTTCCACGTATTACACTTCAATTCAATTTTTGTGTTTTTTTAAAAACCAACAAGAACGGAGTCATTTCAAAGAATTAGACTTCATTTCTTGTGGTTTTGTGAAAAACAATACAAATATGATTTTTTCCATGTAAAAGACTTCAATTTTGTGGCTTTCTTAAAAAAACAAAACTTATATTTTTTCCATGTATTACACTTCAATTCAATTTTTGTGTTTTTGTGAAAATCAACAAGAACGGAGTAATTTCCAAGAATTAGACTTATGTTTTTGTTGTTTTGTGAAAAACAATAAAAAAAAAATTTTCCACATAAAAGACTTCAATTTTGCGGCTTTGTTAAAAAAACAAAACTTATCTTTTTTCCACGTATTACACTTCAATTCAATTTTTGTGTTTTTGTGAAAATCAACAAGAACGGAGTTATTTCCAAGAATTAGACTTCAGTTTTTGTTGTTTTGTGAAAAACAATAAAAAAAAAAATTCCACATAAAGGACTTCAATTTTGCGGCTTTGTTAAAAAAACAAAACTTATTTTTTTTTCCACGTATTACACTTCAATTCAATTTTTGTGTTTTTATGAAAATCTATAAGAACGGAGTTATTTCCAAGAATTAGACTTCATTTCTTGTGGTTTTGTGAAAAACAATACAAATTTGGTTTTTCCCATGCAAAAGACGACAATTTTCTGGCTTTGTTATAAAAACAAAACTTATCTTTTTTCCACGTATTACACTTCAATTCAATTTTTGTGTTTTTGTGAAAATCAATAAGAACGGAGTTATTTCCAAGAATTAGACTTCATTTCTTGTGGTTTTGCAAAAAACAATATAAATTTGGTATTTCCCATGCAAAAGACTTCAATTTTGTGGCTTTGTTAAAAAAACAAAACTTACCTTTTTTCCACGTATTGCACTTCAATTCAATTTTTGTGTTGTTGTGAAAATCAATATGAACGGAGTTATTTCAAAGAATTAGACTTCATTTCTTTTGGTTTTTTGAAAAATAATACAAATTTGGTGTTTTCCACATAAAAGACTTCATTTTTGTGGCTTTGTTAAAAAAACAAAACTTATCTTTTTTCCACGTATTACACTTCAATTCAATTTTTATTTTTTTGTGAAAATCAATAAGAAGGAAGTCATTTGCAAGAATTAGACTTCAGTTTTTGTGGTTTTGTGAAAAACAATACAAATTTTATTTTTTCCATGTAAAAGACTTCAATTTTGTGGCTTTGTTAAAAAAACAAAACTTATCTTTTTTCCAACTATTACACTTCAATGCAATTTTTGTGTTTTTGTGAAAACCAACAAGAACGGAGTCATTTCAAAGAATTAGACTTCATTTCTTGTGGTTTTGTGAAAAACAATACAAATATGATTTTTTCCATGTAAAAGACTTCAATTTTGTGGCTTTCTTAAAAAAACAAAACTTAACTTTTTTCCATGTATTACACTTCAATTCAATTTTTGTGTTTTTGTCAAAATCAACATGAACGGAGTTATTTCCAAGAATTAGACTTATATTTTTGTTGTTTTGTGAAAAACAATACAATTTTTTTTTTCCACATAAAAGACTTCAATTTTGCGGCTTTGTTAAAAAAACAAAACTTATCTTTTTTCCACGTATTACGCTTCAATTCAATTTTTATTTTTTTGTGAAAATCAATAAGAAGGAAGTCATTTGCAAGAATTAGACCTCAGTTTTTGTGGTTTTGTGAAAAACAATACAAATTTTCTTTTTTCCATGTAAAAGTCTTCAATTTTGTGGCTTTGTTAAAAAAACAAAACTTATCTTTTTCCCATGTATTACACTTCAATTCAATTTTTGTGTTTTTGTGAAAATCAACAAGAACGGAGTTATTTCAATGAATTAGACTTCATTTCTTGTGATTTTGTGAAAAACAATACAAATTTGATTATTTCCACATAAAAGACTTCAATTTTGTGGCTTTGGTAAAAAAACAAAACTTATCTTTTTTCCACGTATTACACTTCAATTCAATTTTTGTGTTTTTGTGAAAATCAACAAGAACGGACCTATTTCCAAGAATTAGACTTCAGTTTTTGTTGTTTTGTGAAAAACAATACAAATTTTTTTTTTCCACATAAAAAACATCAATTTTGCGGCTTTGTTAAAAAAACAAAACTTATCTTTTTTCCACGTATTACACTTCAATTGAATTTTTACTTTTTTGTGAAAATCAATAAGAAGGAAGTCATTTGCAAGAATTAGACTTCAGTTTTTGTGGTTTTGTGAAAAACAATACAAATTTTATTTTTTCCATGTAATAGACTTCAATTTTGTGGCTATGTTAAAAAAACAAAACTTATCTTTTTTCCACGTATTACACTTCAATTCAATTTTTATTTTTTTGTGAAATTCAATAAGAAGGAAGTAATTTCCAAGAATTGAATTCGGTAATTGTGGTTTTGTGAAAAACAATACAAATTTTTTGTTTTCCATTTAAAAGACTTCAATTTTGTGGCTTTGTTAAAAAAACAATACTTATCTTTTTGCACGTATTACACTTCAATTCAATTCCTGTGTTTTTGTGAAAATCAACAAGAACGGAGTTATTTCAAAGAATTAGACTTCATTTCTATTGGTTTTTTGAAAAATAATACAAATTTGGTTTTTTCCACATAAAAGACTTCAATTTTGTGGATTTGTTAAAAAAACAAAACTTTTCTGCTTTCCACGTATTATAGTTCAATTCAATTTTTGTGTTTTTGTGAAGACCAACAAGAACGGAGTTATTTCAAAGAATTAGACTTCATTTCTTGTGGTTTTGTGAAAAAAAATACAAATTTGCTTTTTTGCATGTAAAAGACTTCAATTTTGTGGCTTTCTTACAAAAACAAAACTTATCTTTTTTCCCCGTATTACACTTCAATTCAATTTTTGTGTTTTTGTGAACATCAACAAGAATGGAGCTATTTCAAAGAATTAGACTTCATTTCTATTGGTTTTTTCAAAAATAATACAAATTTGGTTTTTTCAACATAAAAGACCTCAATTTTATGGCTTTGTTAAAAAAAACAAAACTTACCTTTTTTCCACGTATTACACTTCAATTCATTTTTTGTGTTTTTGTGAAAATCAACAAGAACGGAGTTATTTCCAAGAATTAGACTTCAGTTTTTGTTGTTTTGTGAAAAACAATAAAAAAAAAATTTCCACATAAAGAACTTCAATTTTGCGGCTTTGTTAAAAAAACAAAACTTATCATTTTTCCACGTATTACACTTCAATTCAATTTTTGTGTTTTTATGAAAATCAATAAGAACGGAGTTATTTCCAAGAATTAGACTTCATTTCTTGTGGTTTTGTGAAAAACAGTACAAATTTGGTTTTTCCCATGCAAAAGACTTCAATTTTGTGGCTTTGTTAAAAAAACAAAACTTACCTTTTTTCCACGTATTACACTTCAATTCAATTTTCGTGTTGTTGTGAAAATCAATAAGAACGGAGTAATTTCCAAGAATTAGACTTCATTTCTTGTGGTTTTGCGAAAAACAATACAAATTTGGTATTTCCCATGCAAAAGACTTCAATTTTGTGGCTTTGTTAAAAAAACAAAACTTACCTTTTTTCCACGTACTACACTTCAATTCAATTTTTGTGTTCTTGTGAAAATCAATATGAACGGAGTTATTTCAAAAAATTAGACTTAATTTCTTTTGGTTTTTTGAAAAATAATACAAATTTGGTTTTTTCCACATAAAAGACTTCATTTTTTTGGCTTTGTTAAAAAAACAAAACTTATCCTTTTTCCACGTATTACACTTCAATTCAATTTTTGTGTTTTTGTGAAAATCAACAAGAACGGAGTTATTTCCAAGAATTAGACTTCAGTTTTTGTGGTTTTGTGAAAACAAATACAAATTTTATTTTTTCCATGTAAAAGACTTCAATTTTGTGGCTTTGGTAAAAAAAACAAAACTTATCTTTTTTCCACGTATTACACTTCAATTCAATTTTTATGTTTTTGTGAAAATCAACAAGAACGGACTTATTTCCGAGAATTAGACTTGAGCTTTTGTTGTTTTGTGAAAAACAATACAAATTTTTTTTTCCACATAAAAAACATCAATTTTGCGGCTTTGTTAAAAAAACAAAACTTATCTTTTTTCCACGTATTACACTTCAATTCAATTTTTATTTTTTTGTGAAAATCAATAAGAAGGAAGTCATTTGCAAGAATTAGACTTCAGTTTTTGTGATTTTGTGAAAAACAATACAAATTTTATTTTTTCCACGTAAAAGACTTCAATTTTGTGGCTTTGTTAAAAAAACAAAATATATCTTTTTTTCCAACTATTACACTTCAATGCAATTTTTGTGTTTTTGTAAAAACCAATAAGAACGGAGTCATTTCAAAGAATTAGACTTCATTTCTTGTGGTTTTGTGAAAAACAATACAAATATGATTTTTTCCATGTAAAAGACTTCAATTTTGTGGCTTTCTTAAAAAAACAAAACTTATCTTTTTTCCATGTATTACACTTCAATTCAATTTTTGTGTTTTTGTGAAAATCAACAAGAACGGAGTAATTTCCAAGAATTAGACTTATGTTTTTGTTGTTTTGTGAAAAACAATACAAATTTTTTTTTCCACATAAAAGACTTCAATTTTGCGGCTTTGTTAAAAAAACAAAACTTATCTTTTTTCCACGTATTACACTTCAATTCAATTTTTGTGTTTTTGTGAAATTCAACAAGAACGGAGTTATTTCCAAGAATTAGACTTCAGTTTTTGTTGTTTTGTGAAAAACAATAAAAAAAAAATTTCCACATAAAGGACTTCAATTTTGCGGCTTTGTTAAAAAAACAAAACTTATCTTTTTTCCACGTATTACACTTCAATTCAATTTTTGTGTTTTTATGAAAATCAATAAGAACGGAGTTATTTCCAAGAATTAGACTTCATTTCTTGTGGTATTGTGAAAAACAATACAAATTTAGTTTTTCCCATGCAAAAGACTACAATTTTGTGGCTTTGTTAAAAAAACAAAACTTATCTTTTTTCCACGTATTACACATCAATTCAATTTTTGTGTTTTTGTGAAAATCAATAAGAACGGAGTTATTTCCAAGAATTACACTTCATTTCTTGTGGTTTTGCGAAAAACAATACAAATTTGGTATTTCCCATGCAAAAGACTTCAATTTTGTGTCTTTGTTAAAAAAACAAAACTTTCGTTTTTTCCACGTATTACACTTCAATTCAATTTTTGTGTTGTTGTGAAAATC
Organism: Juncus effusus; assembly: GCA_027726005.1. Taxonomy (NCBI): domain Eukaryota; kingdom Viridiplantae; phylum Streptophyta; class Magnoliopsida; order Poales; family Juncaceae; genus Juncus; species Juncus effusus. The sequence continues at coordinate 4,239,716 of CM050906.1, read as the reverse complement.
AATATGAACGGAGTTATTTCAAAGAATTAGACTTCATTTCTTTTGGTTTTTTGAAAAATAATACAAATTTGGTGTTTTCCACATAAAAGACTTCATTTTTGTGGCTTTTGTTAAAAAGACAAAACTTATCCTTTTTCCACGTATTACACTTCAATTCAATTTTTGTGTTTTTCTGAAAATCAACAAGAACGGAGTTATTTCAAAGAATTAGACTTCAGTTTTTGTGGTTTTGTGAAAAAAAATACAAATTTTATTTTTTCCATGTAAAAGACTTCAATTTTGTGGCTTTGGTAAAAAAACAAAACTTATCTTTTTTCCACGTATTACACTTCAATTCAATTTTTGTGTTTTTGTGAAAATCAACAAGAACGGACTTATTTCCAAGAATTAGACTTCAGTTTTTGTTGTTTTGTGAAAAACAATACAAATTTTTTTTTCCACATAAAAAACATCAATTTTGCGGCTTTGTTAAAAAAACAAAACTTATCTTTTTTCCACGTATTACACTTCAATTCAATTTTTGTGTTTTTGTAAAAACCAACAAGAACGGAGTCATTTCAAAGAATTAGACTTCATTTCTTGTGGTTTTGTGAAAAACAATACAAATATGATTTTTTCCATGTAAAAGACTTCAATTTTGTGGCTTTCTTAAAAAAAACAAAACTTATATTTTTTCCATGTATTACACTTCAATTCAATTTTTGTGTTTTTGTGAAAATCAACAAGAACGGAGTATTTCCAAGAATTACACTTCAGTTTTTGTGGTTTTGTGAAAAACAATACAAATTTTATTTTTTCCATGTAAAGGACTTCAATTTTGTGGCTTTGGTAAAAAAACAAAACTTATCTTTTTTCCACGTATTACACTTCAATTCAATTTTTGTGCTTTTGTGAAAATCAACAAGAACGGAGTTATTTCCAAGAATTAGACTTATGTTTTTGTTGTTTTGTGAAAAACAATACAAATTTTTTTTCCACATAAAAGACTTCAATTTTGCGGCTTTGTTAAAAAAACAAAACTTATATTTTTTCCACGTATTACACTTCAATTCAATTTTTATTTTTTTGTGAAAATCAATAAGAAGGAAGTTATTTGCAAGAATTAGACTTCAGTTTTTGTGGTTTTGTGAAAAACAATACAAATTTTATTTTTTCCATGTAAAAGACTTCAATTTTGTGGCTTTGTTAAAAAAACAAAACTTATCTTTTTCCCATGTATTACACTTCAGTTCAATTTTTGTGTTTTTGTGAAAATCAACAAGAACGGTGTTATTTCAATGAATTAGACTTCATTTCTTGTGGTTTTGTGAAAAACAATACAAATTTGATTATTTCCACATAAAAGACTTCAATTTTGTGGCTTTGTTAAAAAAACAAAACATACCTTTTTTCCACGTATTACACTTCAATTCAATTTCTGTGTTGTTGTGAAAATCAGTATGAACGGAGTAATTTCAAAGAATTAGACTTCATTTCTTTTGGTTTTTTGAAAAATAATACAAATTTGGTTTTTTCCACATAGAAGACTTCAATTTTGCGGCTTTGTTAAAAAAACAAAACTTATCCTTTTCCACGTATTACACTTCAATTCAATTTTTGTGTTTTTGTGAAAATCAATAGGAACGGAGTTATTTCAAAGAATTAGACTTCATTTCTTGTGGTGCTGCGAAAAACAATACAAATTTGGTTTTTCCCATGCAAAAGACTTCAATTTTGTGGCTTTGTTAAAGAAACAAAACTTACCTCTTTTCCACGTATTACACTTCAAATCAATTTTTGTGTTGTTGTGAAAATCAATATGAACGGAGTTATTTCAAAGAATTAGACATCATTTCTTTTGGTTTTTTGAAAAATAATACAAATTTGGTTTTTTCCACATAAAAGACTTCATTTTTATGGCTTTGTTAAAAAAACAAAACTTATCTTTTTTCCACGTATTACACTTCAATTCAATTTTTGTGTTTTTGTGAAAATCAACAAGAACGGAGTTATTTCCAAGTATTAGACTTATGTTTTTGTTGTTTTGTGAAAAACAATACAATTTTTTTTTTCCACATAAAAGACTTCAATTTTGCGGCTTTGTTAAAAAAACAAAACTTATATTTTTTCCACGTGTTACACTTCAATTCAATTTTTATTTTTTTGTGAAAATCAATAAGAAGGAAGTTATTTGCAAGAATTAGACTTCAGTTTTTGTGGTTTTGTGAAACACAATACAAATTTTATTTTTTCCATGTAAAAGACTTCAATTTTGTGGCTTTTTTAAAAGAACAAAACTTATCTTTTTCCATGTATTACACTTCAATTCAATTTTTGTGTTTTTTGTGAAAATCAACAAGAACGGAGTTATTTCAATGAATTAGACTTCATTTCTTGTGATTTTGTGAAAAACAATACAAATTTGATTATTTCCAAATAAAAGACTTCAATTTTGTGGCTTTGTTAAAAAAACAAAACTTACCTTTTTTCCACGTATTACACATCAATTCAATTTTTGTGTTGTTGTGAAAATCAATATGAACGGAGTTATTTCAAAGAATTAGACTTCATTTCTTTTGGTTTTTTGAAAAATAATACAAATTTGGTTTTTTCCACATAAAAGAGTTCAGTTTTGTGGATTTGTTAAAAAAGCAAAACTTATCTGCTTTCCACGTATTACACTTCAATTCAATTTTTGTGTTTTTGTGAATATCAACAAGAACGGAGTTATTTCCAAGAATTAGACTTCAGTTTTTGTTGTCTTGTGAAAAACAATACAAATTTTTTTTTCCACATAAAAGACTTCAATTTTGCGGCTTTGTTAAAAAAACAAAACTTATATTTTTCCACGTATTACACTTCAATTCAATTTTTGTGTTTTTGTGAAAATCAATAAGAGCGGAGTTATTTCCAAGAATTAGACTTCATTTCTTGTGGTTTTGCGAAAAACAATACAAATTTGGTTTTTCCCGTGCAAAAGACTTCAATTTTGTGGCTTTGTTAAAAAAACAAAACATACCTTTTTTCCACGTATTACACTTCAATTCAATTTTTGTGTTGTTGTGAAAATCAATATGAACGGAGTTATTTCAAAGAATTAGACTTCATTTCTTTTGGTTTTTTGAAAAATAATACAAATTTGGTTTTTTCCACATAAAAGACTTCATTTTTGTGGCTTTGTTAAAAAAACAAAACTTATCTTTTTTCCACGTATTACACTTCAATTCAATTTTTGTGTTTTTGTGAAAATCAACAAGAACGGAGTTATTTCCAAGAATTAGACTTCAGTTTTTGTGGTTTTGTGAAAAACAATACAAATTTTATTTTTTCCATGTAAAAGACTTCAATTTTGTGGCTTTGGTAAAAAAAAAACAAAACTTATCTTTTTTCCACGTATTACACTTCAATTCAATTTTTGTGTTTTTGTGAAAATCAACAAGAACAGAGTTATTTCCAAGAATTAGACTTCAATTTCTGTTGTTTTGTGAAAAACAATACAAATTTTTTTTTCCACATAAAAAACATCAATTTTGCGGCTTTGTTAAAAAAACAAAACTTATCTTTTTTCCACGTATTACACTTCAATTCAATTTTTATTTTTTTGTGAAAATCAATAAGAAGGAAGTTATTTCCAAGAATTAGACTTCAGTTTTTGTGGTTTTGTGAAAAACAATACAAATTTTATTTTTTCCATGTAAAGGACTTCAATTTTGTGGCTTTCATAAAAAAAACAAAACTTATCTTTTTTCCAACTATTACACTTCAATTCAATTTTTGTGTTTTTGTAAAAACCAACAAGAACGGATTTCTTTCAAAGAATTAGACTTCATTCCTTGTGGTTTTGTGAAAAACAATACAAATTTGATTATTTCCACATAAAAGACTTCAATTTTGTGGCTTTGATAAAAAAACAAAACTTACCTTTTTTCCACGTATTACACTTCAATTCAATTTTTGTGTCGTTGTGAAAATCAATATGAACGGAGTTATTTCAAAGAATTAGACTTCATTTCTTTTGGTTTTTTGAAAAATAATAAAAATTTGGTTTTTTCCACATAAAAGACTTTATTTTTGTGGCTTTGTTAAAAAAACAAAACTTTTCTTTTTTCCACGTATTACACTTCAATTCAATTTTTGTGTTTTTGTGAAAATCAACAAGAACGGAGTTATTTCCAATAATTAGACTTATGTTTTTGTTGTTTTGTAAAAAACAATACAAATTTTTTTTCCGCCTAAAAGACTTCAATTTTGCGGCTTTGTTAAAAAAGCAAAACTTTTATTTTTTCCACGTATTACACATCAATTCAATTTTTATTTTTTTGTGAAAATCAATAAGAAGGAAGTTATTTGCAAGAATTAGACTCCAGTTTTTGTGGTTTGTGAAAAACAATACAAAATTTACTTTTTCCATGTAAAAGACTTCAATTTTGTGGCTTTGTTAAAAAAACAAAACTTATCTTTTTCCCATGTATTACACTTCAATTCAATTTTTGTGTTTTTGTGAAAATCAACAAGAACAGTGTTATTTCAATGAATTAGACTTCATTTCTTGTGATTTTGTGAAAAACAATACAAATTTGATTATTTCCACATAAAAGACTTCAATTTTGTGGCTTTGTTAAAAAAACAAAACTTATCTGCTTTCCACGTATTACACTTCAATTCAATTTTTGTGTTTTTGTGAAAATCAACAAGAACGGAGTTATTTCCTAGAATTAGACTTCAGTTTTTGTTGTTTTGTGAAAAACAATACAAATTTTTTTTCCACATAAAAGACTTCAATTTTGCGGCTTTGTTAAAAAAACAAAACTTATCTTTTTTCCACGTATTACACTTCAATTCAATTTTTGTATTTTTGTGACAATCAACAAGAACTGAGTTATATCCAAGAATTACACTTCAGTTTTGTGGTTTTGTGAAAAACAATACAAATTTTATTTTTTCCATGTAAAGGACTTCAATTTTGTGGCTTTGGTAAAAAAACAAAACTTATCTTTTTTCCACGTATTAAACTTCAATTCAATTTTTGTGCTTTTGTGAAAATCAACAAGAACGGAGTTATTTCCAAGAATTAGACTTATGTTTTTGTTGTTTTGTGAAAAACAATACAAATTTTTTTTCCACATAAAAGACTTCAATTTTGCGGCTTTGTTAAAAAACCAAACTTATATTTTTTCCACGTATTACACTTCAATTCAATTTTTATTTTTTTGTGAAAATCAATAAGAAGGAAGTTATTTGCAAGAATTAGACTTCAGTTTTTGTGGTTTTGTGAAAAACAATACAAATTTTATTTTTTCCACGTAAAAGACTTCTATTTTTTGGCTTTGTTAAAAAACCAAAACTTATCTTTTTCCCATTTATTACACTTCAGTTCAATTTTTGTGTTTTTGTGAAAATCAACAAGAACGGTGTTATTTCAATGAATTAGACTTCATTTCTTGTGGTTTTATGAAAAACAATACAAATTTGAATATTTCCACAAAAAAGACTTCAATTTTGTGGCTTTGTTAAAAAAACAAAACTTACCTTTTTTCCACGTATTACACTTCAATTCAATTTTTGTGTTGTTGTGAAAATCAATATGAACGGAGTAATTTGAAAGAATTAGACTTCATTTCTTTTGGTTTTTTGAAAAATAATACAAATTTGGTTTTTTCCACATAAAAGACTTCAATTTTGCGGCTTTGTTAAAAAAACAAAACTTATATTTTTTCCACGTATTACACTTCAATTCAATTTTTATGTTTTTGTGAAAATCAACAAGAACGGAGTTATTTCAATGAATTAGACTTCATTTCTTGTGATTTTGTGAAAAACAATACAAATTTGATTATTTCCACATAAGAGACTTCAATTTTGTGGCTTTGTTAAAAAAACAAAACTTACCTTTTTTCCACGTATTACACATCAATTCAATTTTTGTGTTGTTGTGAAAATCAATATGAACGGAGTTATTTCAAAGAATTAGACTTCATTTCTTTTGGTGTTTTGAAAAATAATACAAATTTGGTTTTTTCCACATAAAAGAGTTCAGTATTGTGGATTTGTTAAAAAAGCAAAACTTATCTGCTTTCCACGTATTACACTTCAATTCAATTTTTGTGTTTTTGTGAAAATCAACAAGAACAGTGTTATTTCAATGAATTAGACTTCATTTCTTGTGATTTTGTGAAAAACAATACAAATTTGATTATTTCCACATAAAAGACTTCAATTTTGTGGCTTTGTTAAAAAAGCAAAACTTATCTGCTTTCCACGTATTACACTTCAATTCAATTTTTGTGTTTTTGTGAAAATCAACAAGAACAGTGTTATTTCAATGAATTAGACTTCATTTCTTGTGATTTTGTGAAAAACAATACAAATTTGATTATTTCCACATAAAAGACTTCAATTTTGTGGCTTTGTTAAAAAAACAAAACTTATCTGCTTTCCACGTATTACACATCAATTCAATTTTTATTTTTTTGTGAAAATCAATAAGAAGGAAGTTATTTGCAAGAATTAGACTCCAGTTTTTGTGGTTTGTGAAAAACAATACAAAATTTACTTTTTCCATGTAAAAGACTTCAATTTTGTGGCTTTGTTAAAAAAACAAAACTTATCTTTTTCCCATGTATTACACTTCAATTCAATTTTTGTGTTTTTGTGAAAATCAACAAGAACAGTGTTATTTCAATGAATTAGACTTCATTTCTTGTGATTTTGTGAAAAACAATACAAATTTGATTATTTCCACATAAAAGACTTCAATTTTGTGGCTTTGTTAAAAAAACAAAACTTATCTGCTTTCCACGTATTACACTTCAATTCAATTTTTGTGTTTTTGTGAAAATCAACAAGAACGGAGTTATTTCCTAGAATTAGACTTCAGTTTTTGTTGTTTTGTGAAAAACAATACAAATTTTTTTTTCCACATAAAAGACTTCAATTTTGCGGCTTTGTTAAAAAAACAAAACTTATCTTTTTTCCACGTATTACACTTCAATTCAATTTTTTTATTTTTGTGACAATCAACAAGAACTGAGTTATATCCAAGAATTACACTTCAGTTTTGTTGTTTTGTGAAAAACAATACAAATTTTTTTTTCCACATAAAAAACATCAATTTTGCGGCTTTGTTAAAAAAACAAAACTTATCTTTTTTCCACGTATTACACTTCAATTCAATTTTTATTTTTTTGTGAAAATCAATAAGAAGGAAGTTATTTCCAAGAATTAGACTTCAGTTTTTGTGGTTTTGTGAAAAACAATACAAATTTTGTTTTTTCCATGTAAAGGACTTCAATTTTGTGGCTTTCATAAAAAAAACAAAACTTATCTTTTTTCCTACTATTACACTTCAATTCAATTTTTGTGTTTTTGTAAAAACCAACAAGAACGGAGTTCTTTCAAAGAATTAGACTTCATTCCTTGTGGTTTTGTGAAAAACAATACAAATTTGATTATTTCCACATAAAAGACTTCAATTTTGTGGCTTTGATAAAAAAACAAAACTTACCTTTTTTCCACGTATTACACTTCAATTCAATTTTTGTGTTGTTGTGAAAATCAATATGAACGGAGTTATTTCAAAGAATTAGACTTCATTTCTTTTGGTTTTTTGAAAAATAATAAAAATTTGGTTTTTTCCACATAAAAGACTTTATTTTTGTGGCTTTGTTAAAAAAACAAAACTTTTCTTTTTTCCACGTATTACACTTCAATTCAATTTTTGTGTTTTTGTGAAAATCAACAAGAACGGAGTTATTTCCAATAATTAGACTTATGTTTTTGTTGTTTTGTAAAAAACAATACAAATTTTTTTTCCGCCTAAAAGACTTCAATTTTGCGGCTTTGTTAAAAAAGCAAAACTTTTATTTTTTCCACGTATTACACATCAATTCAATTTTTATTTTTTTGTGAAAATCAATAAGAAGGAAGTTATTTGCAAGAATTAGACTCCAGTTTTTGTGGTTTGTGAAAAACAATACAAAATTTACTTTTTCCATGTAAAAGACTTCAATTTTGTGGCTTTGTTAAAAAAACAAAACTTATCTTTTTCCCATGTATTACACTTCAATTCAATTTTTGTGTTTTTGTGAAAATCAACAAGAACAGTGTTATTTCAATGAATTAGACTTCATTTCTTGTGATTTTGTGAAAAACAATACAAATTTGATTATTTCCACATAAAAGACTTCAATTTTGCGGCTTTGTTAAAAAAACAAAACTTATCTGCTTTCCACGTATTACACTTCAATTCAATTTTTGTGTTTTTGTGAAAATCAACAAGAACGGAGTTATTTCCTAGAATTAGACTTCAGTTTTTGTTGTTTTGTGAAAAACAATACAAATTTTTTTTTCCACATAAAAGACTTCAATTTTGCGGCTTTGTTAAAAAAACAAAACTTATCTTTTTTCCACGTATTACACTTCAATTCAATTTTTGTATTTTTGTGACAATCAACAAGAACTGAGTTATATCCAAGAATTACACTTCAGTTTTGTGGTTTTGTGAAAAACAATACAAATTTTATTTTTTCCATGTAAAGGACTTCAATTTTGTGGCTTTGGTAAAAAAACAAAACTTATCTTTTTTCCACGTATTACACTTCAATTCAATTTTTGTGCTTTTGTGAAAATCAACAAGAACGGAGTTATTTCCAAGAATTAGACTTATGTTTTTGTTGTTTTGTGAAAAACAATACAAATTTTTTTTCCACATAAAAGACTTCAATTTTGCGGCTTTGTTAAAAAACCAAACTTATATTTTTTCCACGTATTACACTTCAATTCAATTTTTATTTTTTTGTGAAAATCAATAAGAAGGAAGTTATTTGCAAGAATTAGACTTCAGTTTTTGTGGTTTTGTGAAAAACAATACAAATTTTATTTTTTCCACGTAAAAGACTTCTATTTTTTGGCTTTGTTAAAAAACCAAAACTTATCTTTTTCCCATTTATTACACTTCAGTTCAATTTTTGTGTTTTTGTGAAAATCAACAAGAACGGTGTTATTTCAATGAATTAGACTTCATTTCTTGTGGTTTTATGAAAAACAATACAAATTTGAATATTTCCACAAAAAAGACTTCAATTTTGTGGCTTTGTTAAAAAAACAAAACTTACCTTTTTTCCACGTATTACACTTCAATTCAATTTTTGTGTTGTTGTGAAAATCAATATGAACGGAGTAATTTGAAAGAATTAGACTTCATTTCTTTTGGTTTTTTGAAAAATAATACAAATTTGGTTTTTTCCACATAAAAGACTTCAATTTTGCGGCTTTGTTAAAAAAACAAAACTTATATTTTTTCCACGTATTACACTTCAATTCAATTTTTATGTTTTTGTGAAAATCAACAAGAACGGAGTTATTTCAATGAATTAGACTTCATTTCTTGTGATTTTGTGAAAAACAATACAAATTTGATTATTTCCACATAAGAGACTTCAATTTTGTGGCTTTGTTAAAAAAACAAAACTTACCTTTTTTCCACGTATTACACATCAATTCAATTTTTGTGTTGTTGTGAAAATCAATATGAACGGAGTTATTTCAAAGAATTAGACTTCATTTCTTTTGGTGTTTTGAAAAATAATACAAATTTGGTTTTTTCCACATAAAAGAGTTCAGTATTGTGGATTTGTTAAAAAAGCAAAACTTATCTGCTTTCCACGTATTACACTTCAATTCAATTTTTGTGTTTTTGTGAAAATCAACAAGAACAGTGTTATTTCAATGAATTAGACTTCATTTCTTGTGATTTTGTGAAAAACAATACAAATTTGATTATTTCCACATAAAAGACTTCAATTTTGTGGCTTTGTTAAAAAAGCAAAACTTATCTGCTTTCCACGTATTACACTTCAATTCAATTTTTGTGTTTTTGTGAAAATCAACAAGAACAGTGTTATTTCAATGAATTAGACTTCATTTCTTGTGATTTTGTGAAAAACAATACAAATTTGATTATTTCCACATAAAAGACTTCAATTTTGTGGCTTTGTTAAAAAAACAAAACTTATCTGCTTTCCACGTATTACACATCAATTCAATTTTTATTTTTTTGTGAAAATCAATAAGAAGGAAGTTATTTGCAAGAATTAGACTCCAGTTTTTGTGGTTTGTGAAAAACAATACAAAATTTACTTTTTCCATGTAAAAGACTTCAATTTTGTGGCTTTGTTAAAAAAACAAAACTTATCTTTTTCCCATGTATTACACTTCAATTCAATTTTTGTGTTTTTGTGAAAATCAACAAGAACAGTGTTATTTCAATGAATTAGACTTCATTTCTTGTGATTTTGTGAAAAACAATACAAATTTGATTATTTCCACATAAAAGACTTCAATTTTGTGGCTTTGTTAAAAAAACAAAACTTATCTGCTTTCCACGTATTACACTTCAATTCAATTTTTGTGTTTTTGTGAAAATCAACAAGAACGGAGTTATTTCCTAGAATTAGACTTCAGTTTTTGTTGTTTTGTGAAAAACAATACAAATTTTTTTTTCCACATAAAAGACTTCAATTTTGCGGCTTTGTTAAAAAAACAAAACTTATCTTTTTTCCACGTATTACACTTCAATTCAATTTTTGTATTTTTGTGACAATCAACAAGAACTGAGTTATATCCAAGAATTACACTTCAGTTTTGTTGTTTTGTGAAAAACAATACAAATTTTTTTTTCCACATAAAAAACATCAATTTTGCGGCTTTGTTAAAAAAACAAAACTTATCTTTTTTCCACGTATTACACTTCAATTCAATTTTTATTTTTTTGTGAAAATCAATAAGAAGGAAGTTATTTCCAAGAATTAGACTTCAGTTTTTGTGGTTTTGTGAAAAACAATACAAATTTTATTTTTTCCATGTAAAGGACTTCAATTTTGTGGCTTTCATAAAAAAAACAAAACTTATCTTTTTTCCTACTATTACACTTCAATTCAATTTTTGTGTTTTTGTAAAAACCAACAAGAACGGAGTTCTTTCAAAGAATTAGACTTCATTCCTTGTGGTTTTGTGAAAAACAATACAAATTTGATTATTTCCACATAAAAGACTTCAATTTTGTGGCTTTGATAAAAAAACAAAACTTACCTTTTTTCCACGTATTACACTTCAATTCAATTTTTGTGTTGTTGTGAAAATCAATATGAACGGAGTTATTTCGAAGAATTAGACTTCATTTCTTTTGGTTTTTTGAAAAATAATAAAAATTTGGTTTTTTCCACATAAAAGACTTTATTTTTGTGGCTTTGTTAAAAAAACAAAACTTTTCTTTTTTCCACGTATTACACTTCAATTCAATTTTTGTGTTTTTGTGAAAATCAACAAGAGCGGAGTTATTTCCAATAATTAGACTTATGTTTTTGTTGTTTTGTAAAAAACAATACAAATTTTTTTTCCGCCTAAAAGACTTCAATTTTGCGGCTTTGTTAAAAAAGCAAAACTTTTATTTTTTCCACGTATTACACATCAATTCAATTTTTATTTTTTTGTGAAAATCAATAAGAAGGAAGTTATTTGCAAGAATTAGACTCCAGTTTTTGTGGTTTGTGAAAAACAATACAAAATTTACTTTTTCCATGTAAAAGACTTCAATTTTGTGGCTTTGTTAAAAAAACAAAACTTATCTTTTTCCCATGTATTACACTTCAATTCAATTTTTGTGTTTTTGTGAAAATCAACAAGAACAGTGTTATTTCAATGAATTAGACTTCATTTCTTGTGATTTTGTGAAAAACAATACAAATTTGATTATTTCCACATAAAAGACTTCAATTTTGTGGCTTTGTTAAAAAAACAAAACTTATCTGCTTTCCACGTATTACACTTCAATTCAATTTTTGTGTTTTTGTGAAAATCAACAAGAACGGAGTTATTTCCTAGAATTAGACTTCAGTTTTTGTTGTTTTGTGAAAAACAATACAAATTTTTTTTTCCACATAAAAGACTTCAATTTTGCGGCTTTGTTAAAAAAACAAAACTTATCTTTTTTCCACGTATTACACTTCAATTCAATTTTTGTATTTTTGTGACAATCAACAAGAACTGAGTTATATCCAAGAATTACACTTCAGTTTTGTGGTTTTGTGAAAAACAATACAAATTTTATTTTTTCCATGTAAAGGACTTCAATTTTGTGGCTTTGGTAAAAAAACAAAACTTATCTTTTTTCCACGTATTACACTTCAATTCAATTTTTGTGCTTTTGTGAAAATCAACAAGAACGGAGTTATTTCCAAGAATTAGACTTATGTTTTTGTTGTTTTGTGAAAAACAATACAAATTTTTTTTCCACATAAAAGACTTCAATTTTGCGGCTTTGTTAAAAAACCAAACTTATATTTTTTCCACGTATTACACTTCAATTCAATTTTTATTTTTTTGTGAAAATCAATAAGAAGGAAGTTATTTGCAAGAATTAGACTTCAGTTTTTGTGGTTTTGTGAAAAACAATACAAATTTTATTTTTTCCACGTAAAAGACTTCTATTTTTTGGCTTTGTTAAAAAACCAAAACTTATCTTTTTCCCATTTATTACACTTCAGTTCAATTTTTGTGTTTTTGTGAAAATCAACAAGAACGGTGTTATTTCAATGAATTAGACTTCATTTCTTGTGGTTTTATGAAAAACAATACAAATTTGAATATTTCCACAAAAAAGACTTCAATTTTGTGGCTTTGTTAAAAAAACAAAACTTACGTTTTTTCCACGTATTACACTTCAATTCAATTTTTGTGTTGTTGTGAAAATCAATATGAACGGAGTAATTTGAAAGAATTAGACTTCATTTCTTTTGGTTTTTTGAAAAATAATACAAATTTGGTTTTTTCCACATAAAAGACTTCAATTTTGCGGCTTTGTTAAAAAAACAAAACTTATATTTTTTCCACGTATTACACTTCAATTCAATTTTTATGTTTTTGTGAAAATCAACAAGAACGGAGTTATTTCAATGAATTAGACTTCATTTCTTGTGATTTTGTGAAAAACAATACAAATTTGATTATTTCCACATAAGAGACTTCAATTTTGTGGCTTTGTTAAAAAAACAAAACTTACCTTTTTTCCACGTATTACACATCAATTCAATTTTTGTGTTGTTGTGAAAATCAATATGAACGGAGTTATTTCAAAGAATTAGACTTCATTTCTTTTGGTGTTTTGAAAAATAATACAAATTTGGTTTTTTCCACATAAAAGAGTTCAGTATTGTGGATTTGTTAAAAAAGCAAAACTTATCTGCTTTCCACGTATTACACTTCAATTCAATTTTTGTGTTTTTGTGAAAATCAACAAGAACAGTGTTATTTCAATGAATTAGACTTCATTTCTTGTGATTTTGTGAAAAACAATACAAATTTGATTATTTCCACATAAAAGACTTCAATTTTGTGGCTTTGTTAAAAAAACAAAACTTATCTGCTTTCCACGTATTACACTTCAATTCAATTTTTGTGTTTTTGTGAAAATCAACAAGAACGGAGTTATTTCCTAGAATTAGACTTCAGTTTTTGTTGTTTTGTGAAAAACAATACAAATTTTTTTTTCCACATAAAAGACTTCAATTTTGCGGCTTTGTTAAAAAAACAAAACTTATCTTTTTTCCACGTATTACACTTCAATTCAATTTTTGTATTTTTGTGACAATCAACAAGAACTGAGTTATATCCAAGAATTACACTTCAGTTTTGTGGTTTTGTGAAAAACAATACAAATTTTATTTTTTCCATGTAAAGGACTTCAATTTTGTGGCTTTGGTAAAAAAACAAAACTTATCTTTTTTCCACGTATTACACTTCAATTCAATTTTGGTTCTTTTGTGAAAATCAACAAGAACGGAGTTATTTCCAAGAATTAGACTTATGTTTTTGTTGTTTTGTGAAAAACAATACAAATTTTTTTTCCACATAAAAGACTTCAATTTTGCGGCTTTGTTAAAAAAACAAAACTTATATTTTTTCCACGTATTACACTTCAATTCAATTTTTATTTTTTTGTGAAAATCAATAAGAAGGAAGTTATTTGCAAGAATTAGACTTCAGTTTTTGTGGTTTTGTGAAAAACAATACAAATTTTATTTTTTCCACGTAAAAGACTTCAATTTTGTGGCTTTGTTAAAAAACCAAAACTTATCTTTTTCCCATGTATTACACTTGAGTTCAATTTTTGTGTTTTTGTGAAAATCAACAAGAACGGTGTTATTTCAATGAATTAGACTTCATTTCTTGTGGTTTTATGAAAAACAATACAAATTTGAATATTTCCACAAAAAAGACTTCAATTTTGTGGCTTTGTTAAAAAAACAAAACTTACCTTTTTTCCACGTATTACACTTCAATTCAATTTTTGTGTTGTTGTGAAAATCAATATGAACGGAGTAATTTGAAAGAATTAGACTTCATTTCTTTTGGTTTTTTGAAAAATAATACAAATTTGGTTTTTTCCACATAAAAGACTTCAATTTTGAGGCTTTGTTAAAAAAACAAAACTTATATTTTTTCCACGTATTACACTTCAATTCAATTTTTATGTTTTTGTGAAAATCAACAAGAACGGAGTTATTTCAATGAATTAGACTTCATTTCTTGTGATTTTGTGAAAAACAATACAAATTTGATTATTTCCACATAAGAGACTTCAATTTTGTGGCTTTGTTAAAAAAACAAAACTTACCTTTTTTCCACGTATTACACATCAATTCAATTTTTGTGTTGTTGTGAAAATCAATATGAACGGAGTTATTTCAAAGAATTAGACTTCATTTCTTTTGGTTTTTTGAAAAATAATACAAATTGTGTTTTTTCCACATAAAAGAGTTCAGTATTGTGGATTTGTTAAAAAAGCAAAACTTATCTGCTTTCCACGTATTACACTTCAATTCAATTTTTGTGTTTTTGTGAAAATCAACAAGAACGGAGTTATTTCCAAGAATTAGACTTCAGTTTTTGTTGTCTTGTGAAAAACAATACAAATTTTTTTTTTCCACATAAAAGACTTCAATTTTGCGGCTTTGTTAAAAAAACAAAACTTATATTTTTTCCACGTATTACACTTCAATTCAATTTTTGTGTTTTTGTGAAAATCAATAAGAGCGGAGTTATTTCCAAGAATTAGACTTCATTTCTTGTGGTTTTGCGAAAAACAATACAAATTTGGTTTTTCCCGTGCAAAAGACTTCAATTTTGTGGCTTTGTTAAAAAAACAAAACTTACCTTTTTTCCACGTATTACACTTCAATTCAATTTTTGTGTTGTTGTGAAAATCAATATGAACGGAGTTATTTCAAAGAATTAGACTTCATTTCTTTTAGTTTTTTGAAAAATAATACAAATTTGGTTTTTTCCACATAAAAGACTTCATTTTTGTGGCTTTGTTAAAAAAACAAAACTTATCTTTTTTCCACGTATTACACTTCAATTCATTTTATGTGTTTTTGTGAAAATCAACAAGAACGGAGTTATTTCCAAGAATTACACTTCAGTTTTTGTGGTTTTGTGAAAAACAATACAAATTTTATTTTTTCCATGTAAAAGACTTCAATTTTGTGGCTTTGGTAAAAAAAAACAAAACTTATCTTTTTTCCACGTATTACACTTCAATTCAATTTTTGTGTTTTTGTGAAAATCAACAAGAACAGAGTTATTTCCAAGAATTAGACTTCAATTTTTGTTGTTTTCTGAAAAACAATACAAATTTTTTTTTCCACATAAAAAACATCAATTTTGCGGCTTTGTTAAAAAAACAAAACTTATCTTTTTTCCACGTATTACACTTCAATTCAATTTTTATTTTTTTGTGAAAATCGATAAGAAGGAAGTTATTTCCAAGAATTAGACTTCAGTTTTTGTGGTTTTGTGAAAAACAATACAAATTTTATTTTTTCCATGTGAAGGACTTCAATTTTGTGGCTTTCTTAAAAAAAACAAAACTTATCTTTTTTCCAACTATTACACTTCAATTCAATTTTTGTGTTTTTGTAAAAACCAACAAGAACGGAGTTCTTTCAAAGAATTAGACTTCATTTCTTGTGGTTTTGTGAAAAACAATACAAATTTGATTATTTCCACATAAAAGACTTCAATTTTGTGGCTTTGTTAAAAAAACAAAACTTACCTTTTTTCCACGTATTACACTTCAATTCAATTTTTGTGTTGTTGTGAAAATCAATATGAACGGAGTTATTTCAAAGAATTAGACTTCGTTTCTTTTGGTTTTTTGAAAAATAATAAAAATTTAGTTTTTTCCACATAAAAGACTTTATTTTTGTGGCTTTGTTAAAAAAACAAAACTTTTCTTTTTTCCACGTATTACACTTCAATTCAATTTTTGTGTTTTTGTGAAAATCAACAAGAACGGAGTTATTTCCAATAATTAGACTTATGTTTTTGTTGTTTTGTGAAAAACAATACAAATTTTTTTTCCGCCTAAAGGACTTCAATTTTGCGGCTTTGTTAAAAAAGCATAACTTGTATTTTTTCCACGTATTACACATCAATTCAATTTTTATTTTTTTGTGAAAATCAATAAGAAGGAAGTTATTTGCAAGAATTAGACTCCAGTTTTTGTGGTTTTGTGAAAAACAATACAAAATTTACTTTTTCCATGTAAAAGACTTCAATTTTGTTGCTTTGTTAAAAAAACAGAACTTATCTTTTTCCCATGTATTACACTTCAATTCAATTTTTGTGCTTTTGTGAAAATCAACAAGAACGGTGTTATTTCAATGAATTAGACTTCATTTCTTGTGATTCTGTGAAAAACAATACAAATTTGATTATTTCCACATAAAAGACTTTAATTTTGTGGCTTTGTTAAAAAAACAAAACTTATCTGCTTTCCACGTATTACACTTCAATTCAATTTTTGTGTTTTTGTGAAAATCAACAAGAACGGAGTTATTTCCTAGAATTAGACTTCAGTTTTTGTTGTTTTGTGAAAAACAATACAAATTTTTTTTTCCACATAAAAGACTTCAATTTTGCGGCTTTGTTAAAAAAACAAAACTTATCTTTTTTCCACGTATTACACTTCAATTCAATTTTTGTGTTTTTGTGAAAATCAATAAGAACGGAGTTATTTCCAAGAATTAGTCTTCATTTCTTGTGGTTTTGTGAAAAACAATACAAATTTGGTTTTTCCCGTGCAAAAGACTTCAATTTTATGGCTTTGTTAAAAAAACAAAACTTATCTTTTTTCCACGTATTACACTTCAATTCAATTTTTGTGTTTTTGTGAAAATCAATAAGAACGGAGTTATTTCCAAGAATTAGACTTCATTTCTTGTGGTTTTGCGAAAAACAATAAAATTTGGTTTTTCCCATGCAAAAGACTTCAATTTTGTGGCATTGTTAAAAAAACAAAACTTACCTCTTTTCCACGTATTACACTTCAATTCAATTTTTGTGTTGTTGTGAAAATCACTATGAACGGAGTTATTTCAAAGAATTAGACTTCATTTCTTTTGGGTTTTTGAAAAATAATACAAATTTGGTTTTTTCCACATAAAAGACTTCATTTTTGTGGCTTTGTTAAAAAAACAAAACTTATCTTTTTTCCACGTATTACACTTCAATTCAATTTTTGCGTTTTTGTGAAAATCAACAAGAACGGAGTAATTTCCAAGAATTAGACTTATGTTTTTGTTGTTTTGTGAAAAACAATACATTTTTTTTTCCCACATAAAAGACTTCAATTTTGCGGCTTTGTTAAAAAAACAAAACTTATCTTTTTTCCACGTATTACACTTCAATTCAATTTTTATTTTTTTGTGAAAATCAATAAGAAGGAAGTCATTTGCAAGAATTAGACTTCAGTTTTTGTGGTTTTGTGAAAAACAATACAAATTTTATTTTTTCCAAGTAAAAGACTTCAATTTTGTGGCTTTGTTAAAAAAACAAAACTTATCTTTTTCCCATGTATTACACTTCAATTCCATTTTTGTGTTTTTGCGAAAATCAACAAGAACGGAGTTATTTTAATGAATTAGACTTCATTTCTTTTGGTTTTTTGAAAAATAATACAAATTTGGTTTTTTCCACATAAAAGACTTCAGTTTTGTGGATTTGTTAAAAAAGCAAGACTTATCTGCTTTCCACGTATTAGACTTCAATTCAATTTTTGTGTTTTTGTGAAAATCAACAAGAACGGAGTTATTTCCAAGAATTAGACTTCATTTCTTTTGGTTTTTTGAAAAATAATAAAAATTTAGTTTTTTCCACATAAAAGACTTTATTTTTGTGGCTTTGTTAAAAAAACAAAACTTTTCTTTTTTGCACGTATTACACTTCAATTCAATTTTTGTGTTTTTGTGAAAATCAACAAGAACGGAGTTATTTCCAATAATTAGACTTATGTTTTTGTTGTTTTGTGAAAAACAATACAAATTTTTTTTCCGCCTAAAAGACTTCAATTTTTGGCTTTGTTAAAAAAGCAAAACTTGTATTTTTTCCACGTATTACACATCAATTCAATTTTTATTTTTTTGTGAAAATCAATAAGAAGGAAGTTATTTGCAAGAATTAGACTCCAGTTTTTGTGGTTTTGTGAAAAACAATACAAAATTTACTTTTTCCATGTAAAAGACTTCAATTTTGTGGCTTTGTTAAAAAAACAAAACTTATCTTTTTCCCATGTATTACACTTCAATTCAATTTTTGTGCTTTTGTGAAAATCAACAAGAACGGTGTTATTTCAATGAATTAGACTTCATTTCTTGTGATTCTGTGAAAAACAATACAAATTTGATTATTTCCACATAAAAGACTTCAATTTTGTGGCTTTGTTAAAAAAACAAAACTTATCTGATTTCCACGTATTACACTTCATTTCAATTTTTGTGTTTTTGTGAAAATCAACAAGAACGGAGTTATTTCCTAGAATTAGACTTCAGTTTTTGTTGTTTTGTGAAAAACAATACAAATTTTTTTTTCCACATAAAAGACTTCAATTTTGCGGCTTTGTTAAAAAAACAAAACTTATCTTTTTTCCACGTATTACACTTCAATTCAATTTTTATTTTTTTGTGAAAATCAATAAGAAGGAAGTTATTTCCAAGAATTAGACTTCAGTTTTTGTGGTTTTGTGAAAAACAATACAAATTTTATTTTTTCCATGTAAAGGACTTCCATTTTGTGGCTTTCTTAAAAAAAACAAAACTTATCTTTTTTCCAACTATTACACTTCAATTCAATTTTTGTGTTTTTGTAAAAACCAACAAGAACGGAGTTCTTTCAAAGAATTAGACTTCATTTCTTGTGGTTTTGTGAAAAACAATACAAATTTGATTATTTCCACATAAAAGACTTCAATTTTGTGGCTTTGATAAAAAAACAAAACTTACCTTTTTTCCACGTATTACACTTCAATTCAATTTTTGTGTTGTTGTGAAAATCAATATGAACGGAGTTATTTCAAAGAATTAGACTTCATTTCTTTTGGTTTTTTGAAAAATAATAAAAATTTGGTTTTTTCCACATAAAAGACTTTATTTTTGTGGCTTTGTTAAAAAAACAAAACTTTTCTTTTTTCCACGTATTACACTTCAATTCAATTTTTGTGTTTTTGTGAAAATCAACAAGAACGGAGTTATTTCCAATAATTAGACTTATGTTTTTGTTGTTTTGTAAAAAACAATACAAATTTTTTTTCCGCCTAAAGGACTTCAATTTTGCGGCTTTGTTAAAAAAGCATAACTTGTATTTTTTCCACGTATTACACATCAATTCAATTTTTATTTTTTTGTGAAAATCAATAAGAAGGAAGTTATTTGCAAGAATTAGACTCCAGTTTTTGTGGTTTTGTGAAAAACAATACAAAATTTACTTTTTCCATGTAAAAGACTTCAATTTTGTTGCTTTGTTAAAAAAACAGAACTTATCTTTTTCCCATGTATTACACTTCAATTCAATTTTTGTGCTTTTGTGAAAATCAACAAGAACGGTGTTATTTCAATGAATTAGACTTCATTTCTTGTGATTCTGTGAAAAACAATACAAATTTGATTATTTCCACATAAAAGACTTCAATTTTGTGGCTTTGTTAAAAAAACAAAACTTATCTGATTTCCACGTATTACACTTCATTTCAATTTTTGTGTTTTTGTGAAAATCAACAAGAACGGAGTTATTTCCTAGAATTAGACTTCAGTTTTTGTTGTTTTGTGAAAAACAATACAAATTTTTTTTTCCACATAAAAGACTTCAATTTTGCGGCTTTGTTAAAAAAACAAAACTTATCTTTTTTCCACGTATTACACTTCAATTCAATTTTTATTTTTTTGTGAAAATCAATAAGAAGGAAGTTATTTCCAAGAATTAGACTTCAGTTTTTGTGGTTTTGTGAAAAACAATACAAATTTTATTTTTTCCATGTAAAGGACTTCCATTTTGTGGCTTTCTTAAAAAAAACAAAACTTATCTTTTTTCCAACTATTACACTTCAATTCAATTTTTGTGTTTTTGTAAAAACCAACAAGAACGGAGTTCTTTCAAAGAATTAGACTTCATTTCTTGTGGTTTTGTGAAAAACAATACAAATTTGATTATTTCCACATAAAAGACTTCAATTTTGTGGCTTTGATAAAAAAACAAAACTTACCTTTTTTCCACGTATTACACTTCAATTCAATTTTTGTGTTGTTGTGAAAATCAATATGAACGGAGTTATTTCAAAGAATTAGACTTCATTTCTTTTGGTTTTTTGAAAAATAATAAAAATTTGGTTTTTTCCACATAAAAGACTTTATTTTTGTGGCTTTGTTAAAAAAACAAAACTTTTCTTTTTTCCACGTATTACACTTCAATTCAATTTTTGTGTTTTTGTGAAAATCAACAAGAACGGAGTTATTTCCAATAATTAGACTTATGTTTTTGTTGTTTTGTAAAAAACAATACAAATTTTTTTTCCGCCTAAAGGACTTCAATTTTGCGGCTTTGTTAAAAAAGCATAACTTGTATTTTTTCCACGTATTACACATCAATTCAATTTTTATTTTTTTGTGAAAATCAATAAGAAGGAAGTTATTTGCAAGAATTAGACTCCAGTTTTTGTGGTTTTGTGAAAAACAATACAAAATTTACTTTTTCCATGTAAAAGACTTCAATTTTGTTGCTTTGTTAAAAAAACAGAACTTATCTTTTTCCCATGTATTACACTTCAATTCAATTTTTGTGCTTTTGTGAAAATCAACAAGAACGGTGTTATTTCAATGAATTAGACTTCATTTCTTGTGATTCTGTGAAAAACAATACAAATTTGATTATTTCCACATAAAAGACTTCAATTTTGTGGCTTTGTTAAAAAAACAAAACTTATCTGCTTTCCACGTATTACACTTCAATTCAATTTTTGTGTTTTTGTGAAAATCAACAAGAACGGAGTTATTTCCTAGAATTAGATTTCAGTTTTTGTTGTTTTGTGAAAAACAATACAAATTTTTTTTTCCACATAAAAGACTTCAATTTTGCGGCTTTGTTAAAAAAACAAAACTTATCTTTTTTCCACGTATTACACTTCAATTCAATTTTTGTATTTTTGTGACAATCAACAAGAACTGAGTTATATCCAAGAATTACACTTCAGTTTTGTGGTTTTGTGAAAAACAATACAAATTTTATTTTTTCCATGTAAAGGACTTCAATTTTGTGGCTTTGGTAAAAAAACAAAACTTATCTTTTTTCCACGTATTACACTTCAATTCAATTTTTGTGCTTTTGTGAAAATCAACAAGAACGGAGTTATTTCCAAGAATTAAACTTATGTTTTTGTTGTTTTGTGAAAAACAATACAAATTTTTTTTCCACATAAAAGACTTCAATTTTGCGGCTTTGTTAAAAAAACAAAACTTATATTTTTTCCACGTATTACACTTCAATTCAATTTTTATTTTTTTGTGAAAATCAATAAGAAGGAAGTTATTTGCAAGAATTAGACTTCAGTTTTTGTGGTTTTGTGAAAAACAATACAAATTTTATTTTTTCCACGTAAAAGACTTCAATTTTGTGGCTTTGTTAAAAAACCAAAACTTATCTTTTTCCCATGTATTACACTTCAGTTCAATTTTTGTGTTTTTGTGAAAATCAACAAGAACGGTGTTTTTCAATGAATTAGACTTCATTTCTTGTGGTTTTATGAAAAACAATACAAATTTGATTATTTCCACATAAAAGACTTCAATTTTGTGGCTTTGTTAAAAAAACAAAACTTACCTTTTTTCCACGTATTACACTTCAATTCAATTTTTGTGTTGTTGTGAAAATCAATATGAACGGAGTAATTTGAAAGAATTAGACTTCATTTCTTTTGGTTTTTTGAAAAATAATACAAATTTGGTTTTTTCCACATAAAAGACTTCAATTTTGCGGCTTTGTTAAAAAAACAAAACTTATATTTTTTCCACGTATTACACTTCAATTCAATTTTTATGTTTTTGTGAAAATCAACAAAAACGGAGTTATTTCAATGAATTAGACTTCATTTCTTGTGATTTTGTGAAAAACAATACAAATTTGATTATTTCCACATGAGAGACTTCAATTTTGTGGCTTTGTTAAAAAAACAAAACTTACCTTTTTTCCACGTATTACACATCAATTCAATTTTTGTGTTGTTGTGAAAATCAATATGAACGGAGTTATTTCAAAGAATTAGACTTCATTTCTTTTGGTTTTTTGAAAAATAATACAAATTGTGTTTTTTCCACATAAAAGAGTTCAGTATTGTGGATTTGTTAAAAAAGCAAAACTTATCTGCTTTCCACGTATTACACTTCAATTCAATTTTTGTGTTTTTGTGAAAATCAACAAGAACGGAGTTATTTCCAAGAATTAGACTTCAGTTTTTGTTGTCTTGTGAAAAACAATACAAATTTTTTTTTTCCACATAAAAGACTTCAATTTTGCGGCTTTGTTAAAAAAACAAAACTTATTTTTTTTCCACGTATTACACTTCAATTCAATTTTTGTGTTTTTGTGAAAATCAATAAGAGCAGAGTTATTTCCAAGAATTAGACTTCATTTCTTGTGGTTTTGCGAAAAACAATACAAATTTGGTTTTTCCCGTGCAAAAGACTTCAATTTTGTGGCTTTGTTAAAAAAACAAAACTTACCTTTTTTCCACGTATTACACTTCAATTCAATTTTTGTGTTGTTGTGAAAATCAATATGAACGGAGTTATTTCAAAGAATTAGACTTCATTTCTTTTGGTTTTTTGAAAAATAATACAAATTTGGTTTTTTCCACATAAAAGACTTCATTTTTGTGGCTTTGTTAAAAAAACAAAACTTATCTTTTTTCCACGTATTACACTTCAATTCATTTTTTGTGTTTTTGTGAAAATCAACAAGAACGGAGTTATTTCCAAGAATTACACTTCAGTTTTTGTTGTTTTGTGAAAAACAATACAAATTTTTTTTCCGCCTAAAAGACTTCAATTTTGCGGCTTTGTTAAAAAAGCATAACTTGTATTTTTTCCACGTATTACACATCAATTCAATTTTTATTTTTTTGTGAAAATCAATAAGAAGGAAGTTATTTGCAAGAATTAGACTCCAGTTTTTGTGGTTTTGTGAAAAACAATACAAAATTTACTTTTTCCATGTAAAAGACTTCAATTTTGTGGCTTTGTTAAAAAAACAAAACTTATCTTTTTCCCATGTATTACACTTCAATTCAATTTTTGTGCTTTTGTGAAAATCAACAAGAACGGTGTTATTTCAATGAATTAGACTTCATTTCTTGTGATTCTATGAAAAACAATACAAATTTGATTATTTCCACATAAAAGACTTCAATTTTGTGGCTTTGGTAAAAAAAAACAAAACTTATCTGCTTTCCACGTATTACACTTCAATTCAATTTTTGTGTTTTTGTGAAAATCAACAAGAAAGGAGTTATTTCCTAGAATTAGACTTCAGTTTTTGTTGTTTTGTGAAAAACAATACAAATTTTTTTTTCCACATAAAAGACTTCAATTTTGCGGCTTTGTTAAAAAAACAAAACTTATCTTTTTTCCACGTATTACACTTCAATTCAATTTTTGTGTTTTTGTGAAAATCAATAAGAACGGAGTTATTTCCAAGAATTAGTCTTCATTTCTTGTGGTTTTGTGAAAAACAATACAAATTTGGTTTTTCCCGTGCAAAAGACTTCAATTTTATGGCTTTGTTAAAAAAACAAAACTTATCTTTTTTCCACGTATTACACTTCAATTCAATTTTTGTGTTTTTGTGAAAATCAATAAGAACGGAGTTATTTCCAAGAATTAGACTTCATTTCTTGTGGTTTTGCGAAAAACAATAAAATTTGGTTTTTCCCATGCAAAAGACTTCAATTTTGTGGCATTGTTAAAAAAACAAAACTTACCTCTTTTCCACGTATTACACTTCAATTCAATTTTTGTGTTGTTGTGAAAATCACTATGAACGGAGTTATTTCAAAGAATTAGACTTCATTTCTTTTGGGTTTTTGAAAAATAATACAAATTTGGTTTTTTCCACATAAAAGACTTAATTTTTGTGGCTTTGTTAAAAAAACAAAACTTATCTTTTTTCCACGTATTACACTTCAATTCAATTTTTGCGTTTTTGTGAAAATCAACAAGAACGGAGTAATTTCCAAGAATTAGACTTATGTTTTTGTTGTTTTGTGAAAAACAATACATTTTTTTTTTCCACATAAAAGACTTCAATTTTGCGGCTTTGTTAAAAAAACAAAACTTATCTTTTTTCCACGTATTACACTTCAATTCAATTTTTATTTTTTTGTGAAAATCAATAAGAAGGAAGTCATTTGCAAGAATTAGACTTCAGTTTTTGTGGTTTTGTGAAAAACAATACAAATTTTATTTTTTCCAAGTAAAAGACTTCAATTTTGTGGCTTTGTTAAAAAAACAAAACTTATCTTTTTCCCATGTATTACACTTCAATTCAATTTTTGTGTTTTTGCGAAAATCAACAAGAACGGAGTTATTTCAATGAATTAGACTTCATTTCTTTTGGTTTTTTGAAAAATAATACAAATTTGGTTTTTTCCACATAAAAGACTTCAGTTTTGTGGATTTGTTAAAAAAGCAAGACTTATCTGCTTTCCACGTATTAGACTTCAATTCAATTTTTGTGTTTTTGTGAAAATCAACAAGAACGGAGTTATTTCCAAGAATTAGACTTCATTTCTTTTGGTTTTTTGAAAAATAATAAAAATTTAGTTTTTTCCACATAAAAGACTTTATTTTTGTGGCTTTGTTAAAAAAACAAAACTTTTCTTTTTTCCACGTATTACACTTCAATTCAATTTTTGTGTTTTTGTGAAAATCAACAAGAACGGAGTTATTTCCAATAATTAGACTTATGTTTTTGTTGTTTTGTGAAAAACAATACAAATTTTTTTTCCGCCTAAAAGACTTCAATTTTGTGGCTTTGTTAAAAAAGCAAAACTTGTATTTTTTCCACGTATTACACATCAATTCAATTTTTATTTTTTTGTGAAAATCAATAAGAAGGAAGTTATTTGCAAGAATTAGACTCCAGTTTTTGTGGTTTTGTGAAAAACAATACAAAATTTACTTTTTCCATGTAAAAGACTTCAATTTTGTGGCTTTGTTAAAAAAACAAAACTTATCTTTTTCCCATGTATTACACTTCAATTCAATTTTTGTGCTTTTGTGAAAATCAACAAGAACGGTGTTATTTCAATGAATTAGACTTCATTTCTTGTGATTCTGTGAAAAACAATACAAATTTGATTATTTCCACATAGAAGACTTCAATTTTGTGGCTTTGTTAAAAAAACAAAACTTATCTGCTTTCCACGTATTACACTTCAATTCAATTTTTGTGTTTTTGTGAAAATCAACAAGAACGGAGTTATTTCCTAGAATTAGACTTCAGTTTTTGTTGTTTTGTGAAAAACAATACAAATTTTTTTTTCCACATAAAAGACTTCAATTTTGCGGCTTTGTTAAAAAAACAAAACTTATCTTTTTTCCACGTATTACACTTCAATTCAATTTTTGTGTTTTTGTGAAAATCAATAAGAACGGAGTTATTTCCAAGAATTAGTCTTCATTTCTTGTGGTTTTGTGAAAAACAATACAAATTTGGTTCGTATTTGAAGGATTGGGGGATTTTAAATAAATTTGAATTTGAAATTATTAATGGATATTCATCGACCTTCGTGTATTATTATAATAATCAAATATTAGTATATAACATTCATGGCAATAACTAAATCTCTTTTCAAAACGCTTTAACTGATTCTAAAAACCCTAAAACTTGATTTTATTTACGCTTGAGGGCAAGCTTGGTTTAAGTGTGGTGGAATTTGTAATGTGTATTTTTATACACATTTTTAGGGTTTTTATCATCTCAAATTCAATCATAATTCACATAAAATGTATGAAAAACAGTCATAATTCACAAAATATAATTTGAAACCTCTTAATACATTTTTGTGTGATTTTACAGGCAAAAAGGCTATAAAATGAAGAATTGGACCAAAACGCAAATAATGGGCCAAAGATGGCCAACTAAAAACCTCAAACACTCTACAAAAAAATTCCCCAAACTTTTACGACAATTCAAAAACCTTCTACAACCAAGTCAGACCGAGCCAAACGCCAAAAATCGCCAAGTTGACCAAAAGTCAACTTCTTCAAAATGGGTCAAAGTCAACGAATTGACCAGGTCAAACCCATCTTCTTCAAACCTCATAATTCACAATTCTGCTCGAAATCGAACAAACAAGCCAGCCATGGATTCAGCATGACGAGACGAACATGCCGGTACCATTCTCCGGTCTTGGAAATTCCGGCGATCGCCGGAATTCGGCCAAAACAAGTGCCAAAAACGGACCGAAACCATGGTTGATCTGCCGCGCCCTCCACCATCATCCATTCGAGCCAAAACCGATCTCACTCTCTTCTCCATCGTCTACCCTTTCTAACCGTATGAAGAACTCATCGAATGATGCGAAATCGAGCGAGAAATCCGTGTTTCCGTAATCTGTTCGACGAAATCCTCAATGAACTTTTCAAACTGGATGAACCAACGGTCGAGTTTCGAACAACGAATGAATTCGATCAACCATTTCCGTTTTTCTCAAGCAAAGATGATTCTTTTCGTGTCGTAAAGCTTTAATGAAGGCTCACAATGAATTAAGAAGCCTCAATTCGATGGAAAAACAACTCAAAATCATAGTTTGATTCGCGAGTTCAGCAGTTTTTGGTTATTTTCGCGAAATTGAAACCGAGTTGGTTAATGGAGGAATTCTCTGGATTCGAGGCGAATTGGGAAGTCATAATGGTTGTGAAGCATCGTGAGGAAGTTGCGAACGAAGCCTGAGTCACCGTTTTGGATTTCGTTGCGTGAATTGCGAACAAGAGGTCGATTTGCACACTCTGGTCAGCAATGGCGGAACAGCGAACCGATGGCATTCAAATCAGCAAAACTCGAGTTTTACTCAACGGTTTTTAACCATTCAAAGCCCTGTGGATTCGTGAGAAGATGGAGAAGAGATCTGGGTTGATGAATCACAGCAAAATGTACAGAATCACGAGCTCGAATCGATGGTTATGAGAAACGGGTAAACGGGTCTGAAATCCAAGAGAAAAATCGATCCAAAGTCCAAATTCGCAACTCACAAGGCTGTCAGAGGATTGTTTTAGGACGAGCACACGATCGCAGGCCACAGAAGATCGAGAAAAGGCATTCAGCGCCAATTCTGAAGAAGAAGATGACTCGTTTCATCAGTTATGACTCGTTTCACGCGATTCAAACCGGTTCGCCACACCAGATCAACGGAACGAGCTTAAAACGAGTCAGCACCCAGCTCACACGAAAGCGACTCATTTCAAGGGAGCTGCAGCTCGTTTCGCCGCATGAAATCCGGAAATCTAATTCAAAACTCAGCGCCAAAAATCTGAATAAGAAGACGACTCGTTTCATCAGTTATGACTCGTCTCACCGTTTCGCCACAGAAAATCAAAAAAAAAAAAAAGACAGTTTGAAAACTCAGAGATTAATAACGGAATAACGACTCGTTTCACGCGACTTATAACCCGTTTCAGCGTAGCAAATCCAAGTGGGGACCACTGTCAGTATCAGTAATGCGATTCAAATCGCAACTGAACTGAATTCAGTTCATTTTCGCGCGAATAAACATACGAGATTTCAGCGATTCAAAACCCGTTCAATTCTCAACCAAATTCAACGAAATTTCGTCCAGATCTTCAGTACACCCCACTTGACCTGCCTGAGCCAATGGAATCGCTCGGTTTGTCCCCCACTCTCCATACCAGTCTCTCTATAAAACACACCCTTCCATCCAATCTCTCAAAATCATTCTTCCATTCTCCAAATTCTTTCAACACACCACTCTCCAATCATCTTCTTTAAGTTTCAGTAACTCCATTACTGAATCTCAGAGCTTTTCGAGCTTCAATTTTCGAGTTTGAGTGAAAATTCACCAATTCGGGCTGATTTTGGTGAAAAAGGCAATTGAGCGGTTCCGGCTGGATCGAGCATCAATTGGAGGTTCAAATCGGCTCAAGGAAGCTTCTGGTTGATCTTCTACGTCTCGGTTTGATTCAATTTTCATTTAATCTCTTGTATCCAATTTTAGATTACAAGATCCAATTTGTATAAAAATATGATGAACACATGCCTAATTTCGGTTGATCATATCATGTGTGAGTAGAATCTTGTAGGGATAGGCCTTTTGTGATTGAATTGTTTGAAATCTTGCTTTAATTTGAATTAAATTGACTGATTTGGTTACTGTTCATAATGTGCTGTTAAATCTGGTTTTTTTTGATTTAATCGATTTGGTTGAATTAATTAGGTCATTTAGAACTGAATTTTCCTGCATGTTAAGTCCATTTTATCATCTTGAATCTTGGTTGAGGTTTTTGCTTGATTTAGTGAAGTTTTTAGTTCAAAAATTGAGATCAAACACTAGTTGGTTGACTGGTGTTTGATCTGAAATTTTGATCTATTTGCTAAGTTTTTCTGGTTGGAAATAATTCAAACTTGTTCCAAATCTGATAAATTGAATATTTTGTGATTAATGATACAATTCTTGATCAAATTGCCTTAAAAATCCCTACTTTTATCCTCTAAATTCAAAAATACATTTTTCTGTAATTTGTTTCTGTCAGTTTCAGTAAAAAATTGTTTGACTTCAGATCTGATCAAAGAAAATTATAAAAAAAATATTTTGTGATTCTTTAGATATTTTAGAACAACTTTCATATAATATGTGCCCAATGTTTTTATGTTAAATTTGTAAGATAAAATCTGTGCAAAGTTTTGATTTTTTAAATTTTCTGTTTTTGATTTTTGAATCTGACTGTTTTTCTATGATTTTTAGAAATTAGTAAAAAATTCCTATAAATAAAAAATCTAGGTCTCAGTAAATCATTTTGAAGTGTAGTTTCTCAATCTGAATTTTAATTGAATTGTTGTTTGGATAAAATTTGAATTACACCCTCTTTTGATAACACATACCATTCTCTGTCCAATTCTGTCATATGTTCTGAGTTTTGACCATAACTTTTGGAATATCAGTCCTTTTGATCTGAGATTTTTACCACATAATCTGAACTTGCCTTCCTAATTTCTGTTAAATTTCGGTGATTTTGGAAGTAAGTTTCGATTTTCTGTGATTTTATGAAAAACTCTGCTGATTGATTATGAAAAGTGTGGACTAAAACGAAAATTTACATAAAAATATGAATAAAAGTGATAATTGATTTGCCTTATATTATGAAGATCTCATTCTCTAGTTTTCATTGACATATCATTTGCAACTTTTGGACATTTGGAAATATTATTAAAGAATTTTCAAAAGAATTGTGTACGAACTTGATTAAATTCATTCTAATATATCATTAACCTTCTTAAATAATATACAACATTTGAACAAACAAAACTTACTTTTGAAAAGAATTGTAATATCTCAAGGCCATTCTCCTTGTGTTCGACCCCTAAAACTCAAAAGACCACATATACACTTAAAAGTAAAGCTAGGGAAAATTATAAATATTTTTGCTAAATTGTGTGAAATTTAACGACGGTTTTGCGCGGTTTACAAATGGCGCCGTTGCCGGGGAGACGGCTTTAATTGAGTTTATTACTAACTTCTAATCAATTGTCTAGTGTTTTTGTTTCATTTGAATTTTGAAGGTGTATGAGAAAGACGAGATCGCAAGGCGAAGTGCACACACCTGTAAAGAAGGACATTAACAAACATCTAAGAAGGGTCAATTATTATTATATATTATATATTATAAATTATATATAATAATTTATAATATATAATAATGAATTTTCTCTAGTGGCTTGCATCAAGTTTTTAACTAACCCATCTCATATTTTCTCTAGTGTTTTTTTTGTCTCTCTTATTTTTAAAGGTTATTAGGGCGCAAGATCTTCAATGGATTGGCAAGGCGAGAGGTGAACGAGATTCAATGACGGGAAGACAAACGTGGACGGGATGGACACACGACGGCTATCGAAGGCACAATGACGAAAGCTCATTCGAGCAAACACGACCTCTCTACAGGCAATCTTACGGGCAAGGAGCGTTGTTCAACCACTCGCCTAATCAAGAATGATTTGGTTACTGTTCATAATGTGCTGTTTAATCTGGTGTTTTTTGATTTAATCGATTTGGTTGAATTAATTAGGTCATTTAGAACTGAATTTTCCTGCATGTTAGTCCATTTTATCATCTTGAATCTTGGTTGAGGTTTTTTGCTTGATTTAGTGAAGTTTTTAGTTCAAAAATTGAGATCAAACACTAGTTGGTTGACTGGTGTTTGATCTGAAATTTTGATCTATTTGCTGAGTTTTTCTGGTTGGAAATAATTCAAACTTGTGCCAAATCTGATAAATTGAATATTTTGTGATTAATGATACAATTCTTGATCATCCCTACTTTTATCCTCTAAATTCAAAAATACATTTTCTGTAATTTGTTTCTGTCAGTTTCAGTAAAAATTTGTTTGACTTCAGATCTGATCTAAGAAAATTATAAAAAAAATATTTTGTGTTTCTTTAGATATTTTAGAACAACTTTCATATAATATGTGCCCAATGCTTTTATGTAAAATTTGTAAGATAAATTCTGTGCAAAGTTTTGACTTTTGAAATTTTCTGTTCTTGATTTTCTTTTGAATCTGACTGTTTTTCTACGATTTTTAGAAATTAGTAAAAAAATCCTATAAATAAAAAAATCTAAGTCTCAGTAAATCATTTTGAAGTGTAGTTTCTCAATCTGAATTTTAATTGAATTGTTGTTTGGATAAAATTCGAATTACACCCTCTTTTAGCAACACATATCATTCTCTGTCTAATTCTGTCATATGTTCTGAGTTTTGACCATAATTTCTGGAATATTAGTCTTTTTGATCTGAGATTTTTACCACATAATCTGAACTTGCTTCCCTAATTTCTGTTAAAGTTTGGCGATTTTTGAAGTAATTTTCGATTTTCTGTGATTTTATGAAAAATTCTGTTGATTGATTATGAAAAATGTGGACTAAAAACGAAAATTACATGAAAATATGAACAAGAGTAATAATTAAATTGCCTTGCAAGGTGAAGATCTCATTCTCTAGTTTTCATTGACATATCATTTGCAATTTTTGGAAATTTGGAACCATTATTAAAGAATTTTTCAAAAGAATTGTGCACGAACTTGATTAAATTCCATCTGATACATCATTAACTTTCTTAAACAATCTACAACATTTTAACAAAACAAGACCTACTTTTGAAAAGAATTGTAATACCTCAAGGCCATTCTCCTTGTGTTCGACCCCTAAAACTCAAAAGACCACATATACACTTAAGAGTGAAGCTAGGGAAAATTATAAATTGTTTTGCTAAATTGTGTGAAATTTAACGACGGTTTTACGCGGTTTAAACAACGGAGTTTTTTTTTCCATATATAAGATTTTAATTTTTGTGCTTTTATGAAAAACAATACAAAATTGTGTTTTTCCATTTATCAGACTTCTTATATGTCGGTTTTGTGAAAATAAGAAAATATTATTTCTTTCCATGTATTGCACCTCAATTCGATTTGTTTGGTATTGTGAAAATCAATAACAATGGAGTTTTTTCCATGTGCTAGATTTTAATTTTTGTGCTTTTGTGAAAAATAATACAAAATTGTGTTTTTCCATGTATTAGACTTCTTATTTTGCGATTTTGTGAAAATAACAAAATATTATTTCTTTCCATGTATTGTACCTCAATTCGATTTGTTTGATATTGTGAAAATCAATAACAACGGAGTTTATTTTTCCGTGTATTAGATTTTAATTTTTGTGGTTTTGTGAAAAACAATACAAAATTGTGTTTTTCCATTTATCAGACTTCTTATTTGTCGGTTTTCTGAAAATAATAAAATATTATTTCTTTCCATGTATTGTACCTCAATTCAATTTGTTTGGTATTGTGAAAATCAATAACAATGGAGTTTTTTCCACGTCCTAGATTTTAATTTTTGTGCTTTTGTGAAAAACAATACAAAATTGTGTTTTTCCATGTATTAGACTTCTTATTTTGCGGTTTTGTGAAAATAACAAAATATTATTTCTTTCCATGTATTGTACCTCAATTCGATTTGTTTGGTATTGTGAAAATCAATAACAATGGAGTTTTTTCCATGGATTAGATTTTAATTTTTTTGATTTTGTGAAAAACAATACAAAATTCTCTTTTACCATGTATTCGACTTCTTATTTTGCTGTTTTGTGAAAATAACAAAATATTATTTCTTTCCATGTATTGTACCTCAATTCGATTTGTTTGGTATTGTGAAAATCAATAACAATGGAGTTTTTTCGTTGTATTAGATTTTAATTTTTGTGATTTTGTGAAAAACAATACAAAATTGTGTTTTTCCATGTATTGGACTTCTTATTTTGCGGTTTTGTGAAAATAACAAAATATTATTTCTGTCCATGTAATGCACCTCAATTCGATTTGTTTGGTATTGTCCAAATCAATAACAATGGAGTTTTTTCCCTGTATTCGGTTTTAATTTTTGTGCTTTTGTGAAAAACAATACAAAATTGTGTTTTTCCATTTATCAGATTTCTTATATGTCGGTTTTGTGAAAATAAAAAAATATTATTTCTTTCCACGTATTGCACCTCAATTCGATTTGTTTGGTATTGTGAAAATCAATTACAATGGAGTTTTTTCCATGTGCTAGATTTTAATTTTTGTGCTTTTGTGAAACACAATACAAAATTGTGTTTTTCCATGTATTAGACTTCTTATTTTGAGGTTTTGTGAAAATAACAAAATATTATTTCATTCCATGTATTGTACCTCAATTCGATTTGTTTGATATTGTGAAAATCAATAACAACGGAGTTTTTTTTCCGTGTATTAGATTTTAATTTTTGTGGTTTTGAGAAAAACAATACAAAATTGTGTTTTTCCATTTATCAGACTTCTTATTTGTCGGTTTTGTGAAAATAAAAAAATATTATTTCTTTCCATGTATTGTACCTCAATTCAATTTGTTTGGTATTGTGAAAATCAATAACAATGGAGTTTTTTCCATGTCCTAGATTTTAATTTTTGTGCTTTTGTGAAAAACAATACAAAATTGTGTTTTTCCATGTATTAGACTTCTTATTTTGCAGTTTTTCTGAAAATTACAAAATATTCTTTCTTTCCATGTATTGTAACTTAATTCGATTTGTTTGGTACTGTGAAAATCAATAACAATGGAGTTTTTTCCACGGATTAGATTTTAATTTTTGTGATTTTGTGAAAAACAATACAAAATTTTGTTTTACCATGTATTAGACTTCTTATTTTGCTGTTTTGTGAAAAAAACAAAAT
Organism: Juncus effusus; assembly: GCA_027726005.1. NCBI lineage: Eukaryota > Viridiplantae > Streptophyta > Magnoliopsida > Poales > Juncaceae > Juncus > Juncus effusus. The sequence continues at coordinate 4,205,879 of CM050906.1, read as the reverse complement.
ATTATTTCTTTCCATGTATTGTACCTCAATTCGATTTGTTTGATATTGTGAAAATCAGTAACAACGGAGTTTTTTTTTCCTTGTATTAGATTTTAATTTTTGTGCTTTTGTGAAAAATAGTACAAAATTGTGTTTTTCCATTTATCAGACTTCTTATATGTCGGTTTTGTGAAAATAAAAAAATATTATTTCTTTCCATGTATTGCACCTCAATTCGATTTGTTTGGTATTGTGAAAATCAATAACAATGGAGTCTTTTCCATGTGCTAGATTTTAATTTTTGTGCTTTTGTGAAAAACAATACAAAATTGTGTTTTTCCATGTATTAGACTTCTTATTTTGCGGTTTTGTGAAAATAACAAAATATTATTTCATTCCATGTATTGTACCTCAATTCAATTTGTTTGATATTGTGAAAATCAATAACAACGGAGTTAGTTTTCCGTGTATTAGATTTTAATTTTTGTGGTCTTGAGAAAAACAATACAAAATTGTGTTTTTCCATTTATCAGACTTCTTATTTGTCGGTTTTGTGAAAATAAAAAAATATTATTTCTTTCCATGTATTGTACCTCAATTCAATTTGTTTGGTATTGTGAAAATCAATAATAATGGAGTTTTTTCCATGTCCTAGATTTTAATTTTTGTGCTTTTGTGAAAAACAATACAAAATTGTGTTTTTCCATGTATTAGACTTCTTATTTTGCGGTTTTGTGAAAATACCAAAATATTATTTCTTTCCATGTATTGTACCTCAATTCGATTTGTTTGGTATTGTGAAAATCAATAACAATGGAGTTTTTTCCATGGATTAGATTTTAATTTTTGTGATTTTGTGAAAAACAATACAAAATTTTGTTTTACCATGTATTAGACTTCTTATTTTGCTGTTTTGTGGAAATAACAAAATATTATTTCTTTCCATGTATTGTAAATTCGATTTGTTTGATATTGTGAAAATCAATAACAACGGATTTTTTTTTCCATGAATTAGATTTTAATTTTTGTGCGTTTGTGAAAAATAGTACAAAATTGTGTTTTTCCATTTATCAGACTTCTTATATGTCGGTTTTGTCAAAATAAAAAAATATTATTTCTTTCCATGTATTGCACCTCAATTCGATTTGTTTGGTATTGTGAAAATCAATAACAATGGAGTTTTTTCCATGTGCTAGATTTTAATTTTTGTGCTTTTGTGAAAAACAATACAAAATTGTGTTTTTCCATGTATTAGACTTCTGATTTTGCGGTTTTCTGAAAATAACAAAATATTATTTCATTCCATGTATTGTACCTCAACTCGATTTGTTTGATATTGTGAAAATCAATAACAACGGAGTTTTTTTTTCCGTGTATTAGATTTTAATTTTTGTGGTTTTGTGAAAAACAATACAAAATTGTGTTTTTCCATTTATCAGACTTCTTATTTGTCGGTTTTGTGAAAATAAAAAAATATTATTTCTTTCCATGTATTGTACCTCAATTCAATTTGTTTGGTATTGTGAAAATCAATAACAATGGAGTTTTTTCCATGTCCTAGATTTTAATTTTTGTGCTTTTGTGAAAAACAATACAAAATTGTATTTTTCCAAGTATTAGACTTGCTATTTTTCGGTTTTGTGAAAATAACAAAATATTATTTCTTTCCATGTATTGTACCTCAATTCGATTTGTTTGGTATTGTGAAAATCAATAAAAATGGAGTTTTTCCATGGATTAGATTTTAATTTTTGTGATTTTGTGAAAAACAATACAAAATTTTGTTTTACCATGTATTCGACTTCTTATTTTGCTGTTTTGTGAAAATAACAAAATATTATTTCTTTCCATGTATTGCACCTCAATTCGATTTGTTTCGTATTGTGAAAATCAATAACAATGGAGTTTTTTCCCTGTATTCGGTTTTAATTTTTGTGCTTTTGTGAAAAACAATATAAAATTGTGTTTATCCATTTATCAGACTTCTTATATGTCGGTTTTGTGAAAATAAAAAAATATTATTTCTTTCCATGTATTGCACCTCAATTCGATTTGTTTGGTATTGTGAAAATCATTGACAATGGAGTTTTTTCCATGTGCTAGAATTTAATTTTTGTGCTTTTGTGAAAAACAATACAAAATTGTGTTTCTCCATGTATTAGACTTCTTATTTTGCGGTTTTGTGAAAATAACAAAATATTATTTCATTCCATGTATTGTACCTCAATTCGATTTGTTTGATATTGTGAAAATCAATAACAACTGAGTTTTTTTTCCGTGTATTAGATTTTAATTTTTGTGGTTTTGAGAAAAACAATACAAAATTGTGTTTTTCCATTTATCAGACTTCTTATTTGTCGGTTTTGTGAAAATAATAAAATATTATTTCTTTCCATGTATTGTACCTGAATTCAATTTGTTTGGTATTGTGAAAATCAATAACAATGGAGTTTTTTCCATCTCCTAGATTTTAATTTTTGTGCTTTTGTGAAAAACAATACAAAATTGTGTTTTTCCGTGTATTAGACTTGTTATTTTTCGGTTTTGTGAAAATAACAAAATATTATTTCTTTCCATGTATTGTACCTCAATTCGATTTGTTTGGTATTGTGAAAATCAATAACAATGGAGTTTTGACCATGGATCAGATTTTAATTTTTGTGATTTTGTGAAAAACAATACAAAATTTTGTTTTACCATGTATTAGACTTCTTATTTTGCTGTTTTGTGAAAATAACAAAATATTATTTCTTTCCACGTATTGTACCTCAATTCGATTTGTTTGATATTGTGAAAATCAATAACAACGGAGTTTTGTTTTTCCATGTATTAGATTTTAATTTTTGTGCTTTTGTGAAATATAGTACAAAATTGTGTTTTTCCATTTATCAGACTTCTTATATGTCGGTTTTGTGAAAATAAAAAAATATTATTTCTTTCCATCTATTGCACCTCAATTCGATTTGTTTGGTACTGGGAAAATCAATAACAATGGAGTTTTTTCCATGTATTAGATTTTAATTTTTGTGCTTTTGTGAAAAACAATACAAAATTGTGTATTTTCCATGTATTAGACTACTTATTTTGTGGTTTTGTGAAAATAACAAAATATTATTTTTTCCTTGTATTGCACCTCAATTCGGTTTGTTTGGTATTGTGAAAATCAATAACAATGGAGTTTTTTCCTTGTATTAGATTTTAATTTTTGTGATTTTGTGAAAAACAATACAAAATTGTGTATTTTCCATGTATTAGACTACTTATTTTGCGGTTTTGTGAAAATAACAAAATATTATTTCTTTCCATGTATTGTACCTCAATTCGATTTGTTTGATATTGTGAAAATCAATAACGACGGAGTTTTTTTTCCGTGTATTAGATTTCAATTTTTGTGCTTTTGTGAAAAACAATACAAAATTGTGTTTTTCCCTTTATCAGACTTCTTATTTGTCGGTTTTGTGAAAATAAAAAAAATATTAATTCATTCCATGTATTGTACGTTAATTCAATTTGTTTGGTATTGTGAAAATCAATAACAATGGAGTTTTTTCCATGTCCTAGATTTTAATTTTGGTGCTTTTGTGGAAAACAATACAAAATTGTGTTTTTCCGTGTATTAGACTTCTTATTTTGCGGTTTTGTGAAAATAATAAAATATTATTTCTTTCCATGTATTGTCCCTCAATTCGATTTGTTTGGTATTGTGAAAATCAATAACAATGGAGTTTTTTCCTTGTATTAGATTTTAATTTTTGTGCTTTTGTGAAAAACAATACAAAATTGTGTTTTTCCATGTATTAGACTTGTTATTTTTCGGTTTTGTTAAAATAACAAAATAATATTTCTTTCCATGTATTGTACCTCAATTCGATTTGTTTGGTATTGTGAAAATCAATAACAATGGAGTTTTTTCCATGGATTAGATTTTAATTTTTGTGATTTTGTGAAAAACAATACAAAATTTTGTTTTACCATGTATTAGACTTCTTATTTTGCTGTTTTGTGAAAATAACAAAATATTATTTCTTTCCATGTATTGTACCTCAATTCGATTTGTTTGATATTGTGAAAATCAATAACAACGGAGTTTTTTTTTTCCATGTATTAGATTTTAATTTTTGTGCTTTTGTGAAAAATAGTACAAAATTGTGTTTTTCCATTTATCAGACTTCTTATATGTCGGTTTTGTGAAAATAAAAAAATATTATTTCTTTCCATGTATTGAACCTCAATTCGATTTGTTTGGTATTGTGAAAATCAATAACAATGGAGTATTTTCCATGTGCTAGATTTTAATTTTTGTGCTTTTGTGAAAAACAATACAAAATTGTGTTTTTCCATGTATTAGACTTCTTATTTTGCGGTTTTGTGAAAATAACAAAATATTATTTCATTCCATGTATTGTACCTCAATTCGATTTGTTTGATATTGTGAAAATCAATAACAACGGAGTTGTTTTTCCGTGTATTAGATTTTAATTTTTGTGGTTTTGTGAAAAACAATACAAAATTGTGTTTTTCCATTTGTCAGACTTCTTATTTGTCGGTTTTGTGAAAATAAAAAATATTATTTCTTTCCATGTATTGTACCTCAATTCAATTTGTTTGGTATTGTGAAAATCAATAACAATGGAGTATTTTCCATGTCCTAGATTTCACTTTTTGTGCTTTTGTAAAAAACAAAACCAAATTGTGTTTTTCCATTTATCAGACTTCTTATTTGTCGGTTTTGTGAAAGTAAAAAAAATATTAATTCTTTCCATGTATTGTACCTCAATTCAATTTGTTTGGTATTGTGAAAATCAATAACAACGGAGTTTTTTACATGTCCTAGATTTTAATTTTTGTGCTTTTGTGAAAAACAATACAAAATTGTGTTTTTCCATGTATTGGACTTCTTATTTTGCGGTTTTGTGAAAATAACAAAATATTATTTCTTTACATGTATTGCACCTCAATTCGATTTGTTTTGTATTGTGAAAATCAATAACACTGGAGTTTTTTCCTTGTATTAGATTTTAATTTTTGTGCTTTTGTGAAAAACAATACAAAATTGTGTATTTTCAATGTATTAGACTATTTATTTTGTGGTTTTGTGAAAATAACAAAATATTATTTCTTTCCATGTATTGCACCTCAATTCGGTTTGTTTGGTATTGTGAAAATCAATAACAATGGAGTTTTTTCCTTGTATTAGATTTTAATTTTTGTGATTTTGTGAAAAACAATACAAAATTGTATTTTTCCATGTATTTGACTTCTTATTTTGCGGTTTTGTGAAAATAACAAAATATTATTTCTTTCCATGTATTGCACCTCAATTCGGTTTGTTTGGTATTGTGAAAATCAATAACAATGGAGTTTTTTCCTTGTATTAGATTTTAATTTTTGTGCTTTTGTGAAAAACAATACAAAATTGTGTTTTTCCATGTATTAGACTTGTTATTTTTCGGTTTTGTGAAAATAACAAACTATTATTTCTTTCCATGTATTGTACCTCAATTCGATTTGTTTGGTATTGTGAAAATCAATAACAATGGAGTTTTTCCATGGATTAGATTTTAATTTTTGTGATTTTGTGAAAAACAATACAAAATTTTGTTTTACCATGTATTAGACTTCTTATTTTGCTGTTTTGTGAAAATAACAAAATATTATTTCTTTCCATGTATGGTACCTCAATTCGATTTGTTTGATATTGTGAAAATCAATAACAACGGAGTTTTTTTTTTCCATGTATTAGATTTTAATTTTTGTGCTTTTGTGAAAAATAGTACAAAATTGTGTTTTTCCATTTATCAGACTTCATATATGTCGGTTTTGTGAAAATAAAAAAATATTATTTCTTTCCATGTATTGCACCTCAATTCGATTTGTTTGGTATTGTGAAAATAAATAACAATGGAGTTTTTTCCATGTGCTAGATTTTAATTTTTGTGCTTTTGTGAAAAACAATACAAAATTGTGTTTTTCCATGTATTAGACTTCTTATTTTGCGGTTTTGCGAAAATAACAAAATATTATTTCATTCCATGTATTGTACCTCAATTCGATTTGTTTGATATTGTGAAAATCAATAACAACGGAGTTTTTTTTCCGTGTATTAGATTTTAATTTTTGTGGTCTTTAGAAAAACAATACAATATTGTGTTTTTGCATTTATCAGACTTCTTATTTGTCGGTTTTGTGAAAATAAAAAAATATTATTTCTTTCCATGTATTATATACCTCAATTCAATTTGTTTGGTATTGTGAAAATCAATAACAATGGAGTTTTTTCTATGTCCTAGATTTTAATTTTTGTGCTTTTGTGAAAAACAATACAAAATTGTGTTTTTCCATTTATCAGACTTCCTATTTCTCGGTTTTCTGAAAATAAAAAAAATATTAATTCTTTCCATGTATTGTACCTCAATTCAATTTGTTTGGTATTGTGAAAATCAATAACAACGGAGTTTTTTCCATGTCCTAGATTTTAATTTTTGTGCTTTTGTGAAAAACAATACAAAATTGTGTCTTTCCATGTATTGGACTTCTTATTTTGCGGTTTTGTGAAAATAACAAAATATTATTTCTTTCCATGTATTGCACCTCAATTCGATTTGTTTGGTATTGTGAAAATCAATAACAATGGAGTTTTTCCATGGATTAGATTTTAATTTTTGTGATTTTGTGAAAAACAATACAAAATTTTGTTTTACCATGTATTAGACTTCTTATTTTGCTGTTTTGTGAAAATAACAAAATATTATTTCTTTCCATGTATAGTACCTCAATTCGATTTGTTTGATATTGTGAAAATCAATAACAACGGAGTTTTTTTTTTCCATGTATTAGATTTTAATTTTTGTGCTTTTGTGAAAAATAGTACAAAATTGTGTTTTTCCATTTATCAGACTTCTTATATGTCGGTTTTGTGAAAATAAAAAAATATTATTTCTTTCCATGTATTGCACCTCAATTCGATTTGTTTGGTATTGTGAAAATCAATAACAATGGAGTTTTTTCCATGTGCTAGATTTTAATTTTTGTGCTTTTGGGAAAAACAATACAAAATTGTGTTTTTCCATGTATTAGACTTCTTATTTTGCGGTTTTGTGAAAATAACAAAATATTATTTCATTCCATGTATTGTACCTCAATTCGATTTGTTTGATATTGTGAAAATCAATAACAACGGAGTTTTTTTTCCGTGTATTAGATTTTAATTTTTGTGGTTTTGTGAAAAACAATACAAAATTGTGTTTTTCCATTTATCAGACTTCTTATTTGTCGGTTTTGTGAAAATAAAAAATATTATTTCTTTCCATGTATTGTACCTCAATTCAATTTGTTTGGTATTGTGAAAATCAATAACAATGGAGTATTTTCCATGTCCTAGATTTCACTTTTTGTGCTTTTGTGAAAAACAAAACCAAATTGTGTTTTTCCATTTATCAGACTTCTTATTTGTCGGTTTTGTGAAAATAAAAAAAATATTAATTCTTTCCATGTATTGTACCACAATTCAATTTGTTTGGTATTGTGAAAATCAATAACAACGGAGTTTTTTCCATGTCCTAGATTTTAATTTTTGTGCTTTTGTGAAAAACAATACAAAATTGTGTTTTTCCATGTATTGGACTTCTTATTTTGCGGTTTTGTGAAAATAACAAAATATTATTTCTTTACATGTATTGCACCTCAATTCGATTTGTTTTGTATTGTGAAAATCAATAACAATGGAGTTTTTTCCTTGTATTAGATTTTAATTTTTGTGCTTTTGTGAAAAACAATACAAAATTGTGTATTTTCCATGTATTAGATTATTTATTTTGTGGTTTTGTGAAAATAACAAAATATTATTTCTTTCCATGTATTGCACCTCAATTCGGTTTGTTTGGTATTGTGAAAATCAATAACAATGGAGTTTTTTCCTTGTATTAGATTTTAATTTTTGTGATTTTGTGAAAAACAATACAAAATTGTATTTTTCCATGTATTTGACTTCTTATTTTGCGGTTTTGTGAAAATAACAAAATATTATTTCTTTCCATGTATTGCACCTCAATTCGGTTTGTTTGGTATTGTGAAAATCAATAACAATGGAGTTTTTTCCTTGTATTAGATTTTAATTTTTGTGCTTTTGTGAAAAACAATACAAAATTGTGTTTTTCCATGTATTAGACTTGTTATTTTTCGGTTTTGTGAAAATAACAAAATATTATTTCTTTCCATGTATTGAACCTCAATTCGATTTGTTTGGTATTGTGAAAATCAATAACAATGGAGTTTTTCCATGGATTAGATTTTAATTTTTGTGATTTTGTGAAAAACAATACAAAATTTTGTTTTACCATGTATTAGACTTCTTATTTTGCTGTTTTGTGAAAATAACAAAATATTATTTCTTTCCATGTATTGTACCTCAATTCGATTTGTTTGATATTGCGAAAATCAATAACAACGGAGTTTTTTTTTCCGTGTATTAGATTTTAATTTTTGTGGTCTTGAGAAAAACAATACAAAATTGTGTTTTTCCATTTATCAGACTTCTTATTTGCCGGTTTTGTGAAAATAAAAAAATATTATTTCTTTCCATGTATTGTACCTCAATTGAATTTGTTTGGTATTGTGAAAATCAATAACAATGGAGTTTTTTCCATGTCCTAGATTTTAATTTTTGTGCTTTTGTGAAAAACAGTACAAAATATTGTTTTTCCATTTATCAGACTTCTTATTTGTCGGTTTTCTGAAAATAAAAAAAATATTAATTCTTTCCATGTATTGTACTTCAATTCAATTTGTTTGGTATTGTGAAAATCAATAACAATGGAGTTTTTTCCATGTCCTAGATTATAATTTTTGTGCTTTTGTGAAAAACAATACAAAATTGTGTTTTTCCATGTATTGGACTTCTTATTTTGCGGTTTTGTGAATATAACAAAATATTATTTCTTTCCATGTATTGCAGCTCAATTCGATTTGTTTTGTATTGTGAAAATCCATAACAATGGACTTTTTTCCTTGTATTAGATTTTAATTTTTGTGCTTTTGTGAAAAACAATACAAAATTGTGTATTTTCCATGTATTAGACTACTTATTTTGTGGTATTGTGAAAACAACAAAATATTATTTCTTTCCATGTATTGCACCTCAATTCGGTTTGTTTGGTATTGTGAAAATCAATAACAATGGAGTTTTTGCCTTGTATTAGATTTTAATTTTTGTGATTTTGTGAAAAACAATACAAAATTGTATTTTTCCATGTATTTGACTTCTTATTTTGCGGTTTTGTGAAAATAACAAAATATTATTTCTTTCCATGTATTGCACCTCAATTCGATTTGTTTGGTATTGTGAAAATCAATAACAATGGAGTTTTTTCCTTGTATTAGATTTTAATTTTTGTGATTTTGTGAAAAACAATACAAAATTGTGTTTTTCCATGTATTTGACTTCTTATTTTGCGGTTTTGTGAAAATAACAAAATATTATTTCTTTCCATGTATTGCACCTCAATTCGATTTGTTTGGTATTGTGAAAATCAATAACAATGGAGTTTTTTTACTTGTATTAGATTTTAATTTTTGTGATTTTGCGAAAAACAATACAAAATTGTGTTTTTCCATGTATTTGACTTCTTATTTTGCGGTTTTGTGAAAATAACAAAATATTATTTCTTTCCATGTATTGCACCTCAATTCGATTTGTTTTGTATTGTGAAAATCAATAACAATGGAGTTTTTTCCTTGTATTAGATTTTAATTTTTGTGCTTTTGTGAAAAACAATACAAAATTGTGTATTTTCCATGTATTAGACTACTTATTTTGTGGTATTGTGAAAACAACAAAATATTATTTCTTTCCATGTATTGCACCTCAATTCGGTTTGTTTGGTATTGTGAAAATCAATAACAATGGAGTTTTTGCCTTGTATTAGATTTTAATTTTTGTGATTTTGTGAAAAACAATACAAAATTATATTTTTTCATGTATTTGACTTCTTATTTTGCGGTTTTGTGAAAATAACAAAATATTATTTCTTTCCATGTATTGTACCTCAATTCGATTTGTTTGATATTGTGAAAATCAATAACGACGGAGTTTTTTTTCCGTGTATTAGATTTCAATTTTTGGGCTTTTGTGAAAAACAATACAAAATTCTGTTTTTCCATTTATCAGACTTCTTATTTGTCGGTTTTGTGAAAATAAAAAAATATTAATTCTTTCGATGTATTGTACCTCAATTCAATTTGTTTGGTATTGTGAAAATCAATAACAATGGAGTTTTTTCCATGTCGTAGATTTTAATTTTTGTGCTTTTGTGAAAAACAATACAAAATTGTGTTTTTCCATGTATTGGAGTTCTTATTTTGCGGTTTTGTGAAAATAACAAAATATTATTTTTTCCATGTATTGTCCCTCAATTCGATTTGTTTGGTATTGTGAAAATCAATAACAATGGAGTTTTTTCCTTGTATTAGATTTTAATTTTTGTGATTTTGTGAAAAACAATACAAAATTGTGTTTTTCCATGTACTTGACTTCTTATTTTGCGGTTTTGTGAAAATAACAAAATATTATTTCTTTCCATGTATTGCACCTCAATTCGATTTGTTTGGTATTGTGAAAATCAATAACAATGGAGTTTTTTACTTATATTAGATTTTAATTTTTGTGATTTTGTGAAAAACAATATAAAATTGTGTTTTTCCATATATTTGACTTCTTATTTTGCGGTTTTGTGAAAATAACAAAATATTATTTCTTTCCATGTATTGCACCTCAATTCGATTTGTTTTGTATTGTGAAAATCAATAACAATGGAGTTTTTTCCTTGTATTAGATTTTAATTTTTGTGCTTTTCTGTAAAACAATACAAAATTGTGTATTTTCCATGTATTAGACTACTTATTTTGTGGTATTGTGAAAACAACAAAATATTATTTCTTTCCATGTATTGCACCTCAATTCGGTTTGTTTGGTATTGTGAAAATCAATAACAATGGAGTTTTTGCCTTGTATTAGATTTTAATTTTTGTGATTTTGTGAAAAACAATACAAAATTATATTTTTTCATGTATTTGACTTCTTATTTTGCGGTTTTGTGAAAATAACAAAATATTATTTCTTTCCATGTATTGTACCTCAATTCGATTTGTTTGATATTGTGAAAATCAATAACGACGGAGTTTTTTTTCCGTGTATTAGATTTCAATTTTTGGGCTTTTGTGAAAAACAATACAAAATTGTGTTTTTCCATTTATCAGAATTCTTATATGTCGGTTTTGTGAAAATAAAAAAATATTATTTCTTTGCATGTATTGCACCTCAATTCGATTTGTTTGGTATTGTGAAAATCAATAACAATGGACTTTTTTCCATGTGCTAGATTTTAATTTTTGTGCTTTTGTGAAAAACAATACAAAACCGGAAAATAATATTTTGTGGTTTTGTGAAAAACAATACAAAATTGTGTTTTTCCATGTATTAGACTTCTTATTTTGCGGTTTTGTGAAAATAACAAAATATTATTTCTTTCCATGTATTGCACCTCAATTCGATTTGTTTGGTATTGTGAAAATCAATAACAATGGAGTTTTTTACTTGTATTAGATTTTAATTTTTGTGATTTTGCGAAAAACAATACAAAATTGTGTTTTTCCATGTATTTGACTTCTTATTTTACGGTTTTGTGAAAATAACAAAATATTATTTCTTTCCATGTATTGCACCTCAATTCGATTTGTTTTGTATTGTGAAAATCAATAACAATGGAGTTTTTTCCTTGTATTAGATTTTAATTTTTGTGCTTTTGTGAAAAACAATACAAAATTGTGTATTTTCCATGTATTAGACTACTTATTTTGTGGTATTGTGAAAACGACAAAATATTATTTCTTTCCATGTATTGCACCTCAATTCGGTTTGTTTGGTATTGTGAAAATCAATAACAATGGAGTTTTTGCCTTGTATTAGATTTTAATTTTTGTGATTTTGTGAAAAACAATACAAAATTATATTTTTTCATGTATTTGACTTCTTATTTTGCGGTTTTGTGAAAATAACAAAATATTATTTCTTTCCATGTATTGTACCTCAATTCGATTTGTTTGATATTGTGAAAAGCAATAACGACGGAGTTTTTTTTCCGTGTATTAGATTTCAATTTTTGTGCTTTTGTGAAAAACAATACAAAATTCTGTTTTTCCATTTATCAGACTTCTTATGTGTCGGTTTTGTGAAAATAAAAAAATATTAATTCTTTCGATGTATTGTACCTCAATTCAATTTGTTTGGTATTGTGAAAATCAATAACAATGGAGTTTTTTCCATGTCGTAGATTTTAATTTTTGTGCTTTTGTGAAAAACAATACAAAATTGTGTTTTTCCATGTATTGGACTTCTTATTTTGCGATTTTGTGAAAATAACAAAATATTATTTCTTTCCATGTATTGTCCCTCAATTCGATTTGTTTGGTATTGGGAAAATCAATAACAATGGAGTTGTTTCCTTGTATTAGATTTTAATTTTTGTGATTTTGTGAAAAACAATACAAAATTGTGTTTTTCCATGTATTTGACTTCTTATTTTGCGGTTTTGTGAAAATAACAAAATATTATTTCTTTCCATGTATTGCACCTCAATTCGATTTGTTTGGTATTGTGAAAATCAATAACAATGGAGCTTTTTCCTTGTATTAGATTTTAATTTTTGTGCTTTTGTGAAAAACAATACAAAATTGTGTTTTTCCATGTATTTGACTTCTTATTTTGCGGTTTTGTGAAAATAACAAAATATTATTTCTTTCCATGTATTGCACCTCAATTCGATTTGTTTGGTATTGTGAAAATCAATAACAATGGAGTTTTTTCCTTGTACTAGATTTTAATTTTTGTGATTTTGCGAAAAACAATACAAAATTGTGTTTTTCCATGTATTTCACTTCTTATTTTGCGGTTTTGTGAAAATAACAAAATATTATTTCTTTCCATGTATTGTACCTCAATTCGATTTGTTTGATATTGTGAAAATCAATAACAACGGAGTTTTTTTTCCATGTATTAGATTTTAATTTTTGTGCTTTTGTAAAAAACAATACAAAATTGTGTTTTTCTATTTATCAGAATTCTTATATGTCGGTTTTGTGAAAATAAAAAAATATTATTTCTTTGCATGTATTGCACCTCAATTCGATTGTTTGGTATTGTGAAAATCAATAACAATGGACTTTTTTCCATGTGCTAGATTTTAATTTTTGTGCTTTTGTGAAAAACAATACAAAACCGCTAAATAATATTTTGTGGTTTTGTGAAAAACAATACAAAATTGTGTTTTTCCATGTATTAGACTTCTTATTTTGCGGTTTTGTGAAAATAACAAAATATTATTTGTTTCCATGTATTGTCTCAATTCGATTTGTTTGGTATTGTGAAAATCAAGAACAATGGAGTTTTTTCCTTGTATTAGATTTTAATTTTTGTGATTTTGTGAAAAACAATACAAAATTGTGTTTTTCCATGTATTGGACTTCTTATTTTGCGGTTTTGTGAAAATAACAAAATATTATTTCTTTCCACGTATTGCACCTCAATTCGATTTGTTTGGTATTGTGAAAATCAATAACAATGGAGATTTTTCCTTGTGTTAGATTTTAATTTTTGTGCTTTTGTGAAAAACAATACAAAATTGTGTTTTTCCATGTATTGGAGTTCTTATTTTGCGGTTTTGTGAAAATAATAAAATATTATTTCTTTCCATGTATTGTCCCTCAATTCGATTTGTTTGGTATTGTGAAAATCAATAACAATGGAGTTTTTTCCTTGTATTAGATTTTAATTTTTGTGATTTTGTGAAAAACAATACAAAATTGTGTTTTTCCATGTATTTGACTTCTTATTTTGCGGTTTTGTGAAAATAACAAAATATTATTTCTTTCCATGTATTGCACCTCAATTCGATTTGTTTGGTATTGTGAAAATCAATAACAATGGAGTTTTTTACTTGTATTAGATTTTAATTTTTGTGATTTTGCGAAAAACAATACAAAATTGTGTTTTTCCATGTATTTGACTTCTTATTTTGCGGTTTTGTGAAAATAACAAAATATTATTTCTTTCCATGTATTGCACCTCAATTCGATTTGTTTTGTATTGTGAAAATCAATAACAATGGAGTTTTTTCCTTGTATTAGATTTTAATTTTTGCGCTTTTGTGAAAAACAATACAAAATTTTGTATTTTCCATGTATTAGACTACTTATTTTGTGGTATTGTGAAAACGACAAAATATTATTTCTTTCCATGTCTTGCACCTCAATTCGGTTTGTTTGGTATTGTGAAAATCAATAACAATGGAGTTTTTGCCTTGTATTAGATTTTAATTTTTGTGATTTTGTGAAAAACAATACAAAATTATATTTTTTCATGTATTTGACTTCTTATTTTGCGGTTTTGTGAAAATAACAAAATATTATTTCTTTCCATGTATTGTACCTCAATTCGATTTGTTTGATATTGTGAAAATCAATAACGACGGAGTTTTTTTTCCGTGTATTAGATTTCAATTTTTGTGCTTTTGTGAAAAACAATACAAAATTCTGTTTTTCCATTTATCAGACTTCTGATGTGTCGGTTTTGTGAAAATAAAAAAATATTAATTCTTTCGATGTATTGTACCTCAATTCAATTTGTTTGGTATTGTGAAAATCAATAACAATGGAGTTTTTTCCATGTCGTAGATTTTAATTTTTGTGCTTTTGTGAAAAACAATACAAAATTGTGTTTTTCCATGTATTGGACTTCTTATTTTGCGATTTTGTGAAAATAACAAAATATTATTTCTTTCCATGTATTGTCCCTCAATTCGATTTGTTTGGTATTGGGAAAATCAATAACAATGGAGTTGTTTCCTTGTATTAGATTTTAATTTTTGTGATTTTGTGAAAAACAATACAAAATTGTGTTTTTCCATGTATTTGACGTCTTATTTTGCGGTTTTGTGAAAATAACAAAATATTATTTCTTTCCATGTATTGTACCTCAATTCGATTTGTTTGATATTGTGAAAATCAATAACGACGGAGTTTTTTTTCCGTGTATTAGATTTCAATTTTTGTGCTTTTGTGAAAAACAATACAAAATTCTGTTTTTCCATTTATCAGACTTCTTATGTGTCGGTTTTGTGAAAATAAAAAAATATTAATTCTTTCGATGTATTGTACCTCAATTCAATTTGTTTGGTATTGTGAAAATCAATAACAATTGAGTTTTTTCCATGTCGTAGATTTTAATTTTTGTGCTTTTGTGAAAAACAATACAAAATTGTGTTTTTCCATGTATTGGACTTCTTATTTTGCGATTTTGTGAAAATAACAAAATATTATTTCTTTCCATGTATTGTCCCTCAATTCGATTTGTTTGGTATTGGGAAAATCAATAACAATGGAGTTTTTTCCTTGTATTAGATTTTAATTTTTGTGATTTTGTGAAAAACAATACAAAATTGTGTTTTTCCATGTATTTGACTTCTTATTTTGCGGTTTTGTGAAAATAACAAAATATTATTTCTTTCCATGTATTGCACCTCAATTGGATTTGTTTGGTATTGTGAAAATCAATAACAATGGAGTTGTTTCCTTGTATTAGATTTTAATTTTTGTGCTTTTGTGAAAAACAATACAAAATTGTGTTTTTCCATGTATTTGACTTCTTATTTTGCGGTTTTGTGAAAATAACAAAATATTATTTCTTTCCATGTATTGCACCTCAATTCGATTTGTTTGGTATTGTGAAAATCAATAACAATGGAGTTTTTTCCTTGTATTAGATTTTAATTTTTGTGATTTTGCGAAAAACAATACAAAATTGTGTTTTTCCATGTATTTGACTTCTTATTTTGCGGTTTTGTGAAAATAACAAAATATTATTTCTTTCCATGTATTGTACCTCAATTCGATTTGTTTGATATTGTGAAAATCAATAACAACGGAGTTTTTTTTCCATGTATTAGATTTTAATTTTTGTGCTTTTGTGAAAAACAATACAAAATTGTGTTTTCCCATTTATCAGAATTCTTATATGTCGGTTTTGTGAAAATAAAAAAATATTATTTCTTTCCATGTATTGCACCTCAATTCGATTTGTTTGGTATTGTGAAAATCAATAACAATGGACTTTTTTCCATGTGCTAGATTTTAATTTTTGTGCTTTTGTGAAAAACAATACAAAACCGCAAAATAATATTTTGTGGTTTTGTGAAAAACAATACAAAATTGTGTTTTTCCATGTATTAGACTTCTTATTTTGCGGTTTTGTGAAAATAACAAAATATTATTTGTTTCCATGTATTGTCCCTCAATTCGATTTGTTTGGTATTGTGAAAATGAAGAACAATGAAGTTTTTTCCTTGTATTAGTTTTTAATTTTTGTGATTTTGTGAAAAACAATACAAAATTGTGCTTTTCCATGTATTGGACTTCTTATTTTGCGGTTTTGTGAAAATAACAAAATATTATTTCTTTCCATGTATTGCACCTCAATTCGATTTGTTTGGTATTGTGAAAATCAATAACAATGGAGTTTTTTACTTGTATTAGATTTTAATTTTTGTGATTTTGCGAAAAACAATACAAAATTGTGTTTTTCCATGTATTTGACTTCTTATTTTGCGGTTTTGTGAAAATAACAAAATAGTATTTCTTTCCATGTATTGCACCTCAATTCGATTTGTTTTGTATTGTGAAAATCAATAACAATGGAGTTTTTTCCTTGTATTAGATTTTAATTTTTGTGCTTTTGTGAAAAACAATACAAAATTGTGTATTTTCCATGTATTAGACTACTTTATTGCACCTCAATTCGGTTTGTTTGGTATTGTGAAAGTCAATAACAATGGAGTTTTTGCCTTGTATTAGATTTTAATTTTTGTGATTTTGTGAAAAACAATACAAAATTATATTTTTTCATGTATTTGACTTCTTATTTTGCGGTTTTGTGAAAATAACAAAATATTATTTCTTTCCATGTATTGTACCTCAATTCGATTTGTTTGATATTGTGAAAATCAATAACGACGGAGTTTTTTTTCCGTGTATTAGATTTCAATTTTTGTGCTTTTGTGAAAAACAATACAAAATTCTGTTTTTCCATTTATCAGACTTCTTATGTGTCGGTTTTGTGAAAATAACAAAATATTATTTCTTTCCATGTATTGTCCCTCAATTCGATTTGTTTGGTATTGGGAAAATCAATAACAATGGAGTTTTTTCCTTGTATTAGATTTTAATTTTTGTGATTTTGTGAAAAACAATACAAAATTGTGTTTTTCCATGTATTTGACTTCTTATTTTGCGGTTTTGTGAAAATAACAAAATATTATTTCTTTCCATGTATTGTCCCTCAATTCGATTTGTTTGGTATTGGGAAAATCAATAACAATGGAGTTTTTTCCTTGTATTAGATTTTAATTTTTGTGATTTTGTGAAAAACAATACAAAATTGTGTTTTTCCATGTATTTGACTTCTTATTTTGCGGTTTTGTGAAAATAACAAAATATTATTTCTTTCCATGTATTGCACCTCAATTCGATTTGTTTGGTATTGTGAAAATCAATAACAATGGAGTTTTTTCCTTGTATTAGATTTTAATTTTTGTGCTTTTGTGAAAAACAATACAAAATTGTGTTTTTCCATGTATTTGACTTCTTATTTTGCGGTTTTGTGAAAATAACAAAATATTATTTCTTTCCATGTATTGCACCTCAATTCGATTTGTTTGGTATTGTGAAAATCAATAACAATGGAGTTTTTTCCTTGTATTAGATTTTAATTTTTGTGATTTTGCGAAAACCAATACAAAATTGTGTTTTTCCATGTATTTGACTTCTTATTTTGCGGTTTTGTGAAAATAACAAAATATTATTTCTTTCCATGTATTGTACCTCAATTCGATTTGTTTGATATTGTGAAAATCAATAACAACGGAGTTTTTTTTCCATGTATTAGATTTTAATTTTTGTGCTTTTGTGAAAAACAATACAAAATTGTGTTTTTCCATTTATCAGAATTCTTATATGTCGGTTTTGTGAAAATAAAAAAATATTATTTCTTTCCATGTATTGCACCTCAATTCGATTTGTTTCGTATTGTGAAAATCAATAACAATGGACTTTTTTCCATGTGCTAGATTTTAATTTTTGTGCTTTTGTGAAAAACAATACAAAACCGCAAAATAATATTTTGTGGTTTTGTGAAAAACAATACAAAATTGTGTTTTTCCATGTATTAGACTTCTTATTTTGCGGTTTTGTCAAAATAACAAAATATTATTTGTTTCCATCTATTGTCCCTCAATTCGATTTGTTTGGTATTGTGAAAATCAAGAACAATGAAGTTTTTTCCTTGTATTAGATTTTAATTTTTGTGATTTTGTGAAAAACAATACAAAATTGTGTTTTTCCATGTATTGGACTTCTTATTTTGCGGTTTTGTGAAAATAACAAAATATTATTTCTTTCCATGTATTGCACCTCAATTCGATTTGTTTGGTATTGTGAAAATCAATAACAATGGAGTTTTTTACTTGTATTAGATTTTAATTTTTGTGATTTTGCGAAAAACAATACAAAATTGTGTTTTTCCATGTATTTGACTTCTTATTTTGCGGTTTTGTGAAAATAACAAAATAGTATTTCTTTCCATGTATTGCACCTCAATTCGATTTGTTTTGTATTGTGAAAATCAATAACAATGGAGTTTTTTCCTTGTATTAGATTTTAATTTTTGTGCTTTTGTGAAAAACAATACAAAATTGTGTATTTTCCATGTATTAGACTACTTTATTGCACCTCAATTCGGTTTGTTTGGTATTGTGAAAGTCAATAACAATGGAGTTTTTGCCTTGTATTAGATTTTAATTTTTGTGATTTTGTGAAAAACAATACAAAATTATATTTTTTCATGTATTTGACTTCTTATTTTGCGGTTTTGTGAAAATAACAAAATATTATTTCTTTCCATGTATTGTACCTCAATTCGATTTGTTTGATATTGTGAAAATCAATAACGACGGAGTTTTTTTTCCGTGTATTAGATTTCAATTTTTGTGCTTTTGTGAAAAACAATACAAAATTCTGTTTTTCCATTTATCAGACTTCTTATGTGTCGGTTTTGTGAAAATAACAAAATATTATTTCTTTCCATGTATTGTCCCTCAATTCGATTTGTTTGGTATTGGGAAAATCAATAACAATCGAGTTTTTTCCTTGTATTAGATTTTAATTTTTGTGATTTTGTGAAAAACAATACAAAATTGTGTTTTTCCATGTATTTGACTTCTTATTTTGCGGTTTTGTGAAAATAACAAAATATTATTTCTTTCCATGTATTGTCCCTCAATTCGATTTGTTTGGTATTGGGAAAATCAATAACAATGGAGTTTTTTCCTTGTATTAGATTTTAATTTTTGTGATTTTGTGAAAAACAATACAAAATTGTGTTTTTCCATGTATTTGACTTCTTATTTTGCGGTTTTGTGAAAATAACAAAATATTATTTCTTTCCATGTATTGCACCTCAATTCGATTTGTTTGGTATTGTGAAAATCAATAACAATGGAGTTTTTTCCTTGTATTAGATTTTAATTTTTGGCTTTTGTGAAAAACAATACAAAATTGTGTTTTTCCATGTATTTGACTTCTTATTTTGCGGTTTTGTGAAAATAACAAAATATTATTTCTTTCCATGTATTGCACCTCAATTCGATTTGTTTGGTATTGTGAAAATCAATAACAATGGAGTTTTTTCCTTGTATTAGATTTTAATTTTTGTGATTTTGCGAAAACCAATACAAAATTGTGTTTTTCCATGTATTTGACTTCTTATTTTGCGGTTTTGTGAAAATAACAAAATATTATTTCTTTCCATGTATTGTACCTCAATTCGATTTGTTTGATATTGTGAAAATCAATAACAACGGAGTTTTTTTTCCATGTATTAGATTTTAATTTTTGTGCTTTTGTGAAAAACAATACAAAATTGTGTTTTTCCATTTATCAGAATTCTTATATGTCGGTTTTGTGAAAATAAGAAAATATTATTTCTTTCCATGTATTGCACCTCAATTCGATTTGTTTGGTATTGTGAAAATCAATAACAATGGACTTTTTTCCATGTGCTAGATTTTAATTTTTGTGCTTTTGTGAAAAACAATACAAAACCGCAAAATAATATTTTGTGGTTTTGTGAAAAACAATACAAAATTGTGTTTTTCCATGTATTAGACTTCTTATTTTGCGGTTTTGTGAAAATAACAAAATATTATTTGTTTCCATCTATTGTCCCTCAATTCGATTTGTTTGGTGTTGTGAAAATCAAGAACAATGAAGTTTTTTCCTTGTATTAGATTTTAATTTTTGTGATTTTGTGAAAAACAATACAAAATTGTGTTTTTCCATGTATTGGACTTCTTATTTTGCGGTTTTGTGAAAATAACAAAATATTATTTCTTTCCATGTATTGCACCTCAATTCGATTTGTTTGGTATTGTGAAAATCAATAACAATGGAGTTTTTTACTTGTATTAGATTTTAATTTTTGTGATTTTGCGAAAAACAATACAAAATTGTGTTTTTCCATGTATTTGACTTCTTATTTTGCGGTTTTGTGAAAATAACAAAATATTATTTCTTTCCATGTATTGCACCTCAATTCGATTTGTTTGGTATTGTGAAAATCAATAACAATGGAGTTTTTTCCTTGTATTAGATTTTAATTTTTGTGCTTTTGTGAAAAACAATACAAAATTGTGTTTTTCCATGTATTTGACTTCTTATTTTGCGGTTTTGTGAAAATAACAAAATATTATTTCTTTCCATGTATTGCACCTCAATTCGATTTGTTTGGTATTGTGAAAATCAATAACAATGGAGTTTTTTCCTTGTATTAGATTTTAATTTTTGTGATTTTGCGAAAACCAATACAAAATTGTGTTTTTCCATGTATTTGACTTCTTATTTTGCGGTTTTGTGAAAATAACAAAATATTATTTCTTTCCATGTATTGTACCTCAATTCGATTTGTTTGATATTGTGAAAATCAATAACAACGGAGTTTTTTTTCCATGTATTAGATTTTAATTTTTGTGCTTTTGTGAAAAACAATACAAAATTGTGTTTTTCCATTTATCAGAATTCTTATATGTCGGTTTTGTGAAAATAAAAAAATATTATTTCTTTCCATGTATTGCACCTCAATTCGATTTGTTTGGTATTGTGAAAATCAATAACAATGGACTTTTTTCCATGTGCTAGATTTTAATTTTTGTGCTTTTGTGAAAAACAATACAAAACCGCAAAATAATATTTTGTGGTTTTGTGAAAAACAATACAAAATTGTGTTTTTCCATGTATTAGACTTCTTATTTTGCGGTTTTGTGAAAATAACAAAATATTATTTGTTTCCATCTATTGTCCCTCAATTCGATTTGTTTGGTATTGTGAAAATCAAGAACAATGAAGTTTTTTCCTTCTATTAGATTTTAATTTTTGTGATTTTGTGAAAAACAATACAAAATTGTGTTTTTCCATGTATTGGACTTCTTATTTTGCGGTTTTGTGAAAATAACAAAATATTATTTCTTTCCATGTATTGCACCTCAATTCGATTTGTTTGGTATTGTGAAAATCAATAACAATGGAGTTTTTTACTTGTATTAGATTTTAATTTTTGTGATTTTGCGAAAAACAATACAAAATTGTGTTTTTCCATGTATTTGACTTCTTATTTTGCGGTTTTGTGAAAATAACAAAATATTATTTCTTTCCATGTATTGCACCTCAATTCGATTTGTTTTGTATTGTGAAAATCAAAAACAATGGAGTTTTTTCCTTGTATTAGATTTTAATTTTTGTGCTTTTGTTAAAAACAATACAAAATTGTGTATTTTCCATGTATTAGACTACTTATTTTGTGGTATTGTGAAAACAACAAAATATTATTTCTTTCCATGTATTGCACCTCAATTCGGTTTGTTTGGTATTGTGAAAATCAATAACAATGGAGTTTTTGCCTTGTATTAGATTTTATTTTTTGTGATTTTGTGAAAAACAATACAAAATTATATTTTTTCATGTATTTGACTTCTTATTTTACGGTTTTGTGAAAATAACAAAATATTATTTCTTTCCATGTATTGTACCTCAATTCGATTTGTTTGATATTGTGAAAATCAATAACGACGGAGTTTTTTTTCCGTGTATTAGATTTCAATTTTTGTGCTTTTGTGAAAAACAATACAAAATTCTGTTTTTCCATTTATCAGACTTCCTATGTGTCGGTCTTGTGAAAATAAAAAAATATTAATTCTTTCGATGTATTGTACCTCAATTCAATTTGTTTGGTATTGTGAAAATCAATAACAATGGAGTTTTTTCCATGTCGTAGATTTTAATTTTTGTGCTTTTGTGAAAAACAATACAAAATTGTGTTTTTCCATGTATTGGACTTCTTATTTTGCGATTTTGTGAAAATAACAAAATATTATTTCTTTCCATGTATTGTCCCTCAATTCGATTTGTTTGGTATTGGGAAAATCAATAACAATGGAGTTTTTTCCTTGTATTAGATTTTAATTTTTGTAATTTTGTGAAAAACAATACAAAATTGTGTTTTTCCATGTATTTGACTTCTTATTTTGCGGTTTTGTGAAAATAACAAAATATTATTTCTTTCCATGTATTGCACCTCAATTCGATTTGTTTGGTATTGTGAAAATCAATAACAATGGAGTTTTTTCCTTGTATTAGATTTTAATTTTTGTGCTTTTGTGAAAAACAATACAAAATTGTGTTTTTCCATGTATTGGACTTCTTATTTTGCGGTTTTGTGAAAATAACAAAATATTATTTCTTTCCATGTATTGCACCTCAATTCGATTTGTTTGGTATTGTGAAAATCAATAACAATGGAGTTTTTTACTTGTATTAGATTTTAATTTTTGTGATTTTGCGAAAAACAATACAAAATTGTGTATTTCCATGTATTTGACTTCTTATTTTGCGGTTTTGTGAAAATAACAAAATATTATTTCTTTCCATGTATTGCACCTCAATTCGATTTGTTTGGTATTGTGAAAATCAATAACAATGGAGTTTTTTCCTTGTATTAGATTTTAATTTTTGTGCTTTTGTGAAAAACAATACAAAATTGTGTTTTTCCATGTATTTGACTTCTTATTTTGCGGTTTTGTGAAAATAACAAAATATTATTTCTTTCCATGTATTGCACCTCAATTCGATTTGTTTGGTATTGTGAAAATCAATAACAATGGAGTTTTTTCCTTGTATTAGATTTTAATTTTTGTGATTTTGCGAAAACCAATACAAAATTGTGTTTTTCCATGTATTTGACTTCTTATTTTGCGGTTTTGTGAAAATAACAAAATATTATTTCTTTCCATGTATTGTACCTCAATTCGATTTGTTTGATATTGTGAAAATCAATAACAACGGAGTTTTTTTTCCATGTATTAGATTTTAATTTTTGTGCTTTTGTGAAAAACAATACAAAATTGTGTTTTTCCATTTATCAGAATTCTTATATGTCGGTTTTGTGAAAATAAAAAAATATTATTTCTTTCCATGTATTGCACCTCAATTCGATTTGTTTGGTATTGTGAAAATCAATAACAATGGACTTTTTTCCATGTGCTAGATTTTAATTTTTGTGCTTTTGTGAAAAACAATACAAAATCGCAAAATAATATTTTGTGGTTTTGTGAAAAACAATACAAAATTGTGTTTTTCCATGTATTAGACTTCTTATTTTGCGGTTTTGTGAAAATAACAAAATATTATTTGTTTCCATCTATTGTCCCTCAATTCGATTTGTTTGGTATTGTGAAAATCAAGAACAATGAAGTTTTTTCCTTGTATTAGATTTTAATTTTTGTGATTTTGTGAAAAACAATACAAAATTGTGTTTTTCCATGTATTGGACTTCTTATTTTGCGGTTTTGTGAAAATAACAAAATATTATTTCTTTCCATGTATTGCACCTCAATTCGATTTGTTTGGTATTGTGAAAATCAATAACAATGGAGTTTTTTCCTTGTATTAGATTTTAATTTTTGTGATTTTGCGAAAACCAATACAAAATTGTGTTTTTCCATGTATTTGACTTCTTATTTTGCGGTTTTGTGAAAATAACAAAATATTATTTCTTTCCATGTATTGTACCTCAATTCGATTTGTTTGATATTGTGAAAATCAATAACAACGGAGTTTTTTTTCCATGTATTAGATTTTAATTTTTGTGCTTTTGTGAAAAACAATACAAAATTGTGTTTTTCCATTTATCAGAATTCTTATATGTCGGTTTTGTGAAAATAAAAAAATATTATTTCTTTCCATGTATTGCACCTCAATTCGATTTGTTTGGTATTGTGAAAATCAATAACAATGGACTTTTTTCCATGTGCTAGATTTTAATTTTTGTGCTTTTGTGAAAAACAATACAAAACCGCAAAATAATATTTTGTGGTTTTGTGAAAAACAATACAAAATTGTGTTTTTCCATGTATTAGACTTCTTATTTTGCGGTTTTGTGAAAATAACAAAATATTATTTGTTTCCATCTATTGTCCCTCAATTCGATTTGTTTGGTATTGTGAAAATCAAGAACAATGAAGTTTTTTCCTTGTATTAGATTTTAATTTTTGTGATTTTGTGAAAAACAATACAAAATTGTGTTTTTCCATGTATTGAACTTCTTATTTTGCGGTTTTGTGAAAATAACAAAATATTATTTCTTTCCATGTATTGCACCTCAATTCGATTTGTTTGGTATTGTGAAAATCAATAACAATGGAGTTTTTTACTTGTATTAGATTTTAATTTTTGTGATTTTGCGAAAAACAATACAAAATTGTGTTTTTCCATGTATTTGACTTCTTATTTTGCGGTTTTGTGAAAATAACAAAATATTATTTCTTTCCATGTATTGCACCTCAATTCGATTTGTTTTGTATTGTGAAAATCAAAAACAATGGAGTTTTTTCCTTGTATTAGATTTTAATTTTTGTGCTTTTGTTAAAAACAATACAAAATTGTGTATTTTCCATGTATTAGACTACTTATTTTGTGGTATTGTGAAAACAACAAAATATTATTTCTTTCCATGTATTGCACCTCAATTCGGTTTGTTTGGTATTGTGAAAATCAATAACAATGGAGTTTTTGCCTTGTATTAGATTTTATTTTTTGTGATTTTGTGAAAAACAATACAAAATTATATTTTTTCATGTATTTGACTTCTTATTTTACGGTTTTCTGAAAATAACAAAATATTATTTCTTTCCATGTATTGTAGCTCAATTCGATTTGTTTGATATTGTGAAAATCAATAACGACGGAGTTTTTTTTCCGTGTATTAGATTTCAATTTTTGTGCTTTTGTGAAAAACAATACAAAATTCTGTTTTTCCATTTATCAGACTTCCTATGTGTCGGTCTTGTGAAAATAAAAAAATATTAATTCTTTCGATGTATTGTACCTCAATTCAATTTGTTTGGTATTGTGAAAATCAATAACAATGGAGTTTTTTCCATGTCGTAGATTTTAATTTTTGTGCTTTTGTGAAAAACAATACAAAATTGTGTTTTTCCATGTATTGGACTTCTTATTTTGCGATTTTGTGAAAATAACAAAATATTATTTCTTTCCATGTATTGTCCCTCAATTCGATTTGTTTGGTATTGGGAAAATCAATAACAATGGAGTTTTTTCCTTGTATTAGATTTTAATTTTTGTGATTTTGTGAAAAACAATACAAAATTGTGTTTTTCCATGTATTTGACTTCTTATTTTGCGGTTTTGTGAAAATAACAAAATATTATTTCTTTCCATGTATTGCACCTCAATTCGATTTGTTTGGTATTGTGAAAATCAATAACAATGGAGTTTTTTCCTTGTATTAGATTTTAATTTTTGTGATTTTGCGAAAAACAATACAAAATTGTGTTTTTCCATGTATTTGACTTCTTATTTTACGGTTTTGTGAAAATAACAAAATATTATTTCTTTCCATGTAGTGTACCTCAATTCGATTTGTTTGATATTGTGAAAATCAATAACAACGGAGTTTTTTTTTCCGTGTATTAGATTTTAATTTTTGTGCTTTTGTGAAAAACAATACAAAATTGTGTTTTTCCATTTATCAGAATTCTTATATGTCGGTTTTGTGAAAATAAAAAAATATTATTTCTTTCCATGTATTGCACCTCAATTCGATTTGTTTGGTATTGTGAAAATCAATAACAACGGAGTTTTTTTTCCATGTATTAGATTTTAATTTTTGTGCTTTTGTGAAAAACAATACAAAATTGTGTTTTTCCATTTATCAGAATTCTTATATGTCGGTTTTGTGAAAATAAAAAAATATTATTTCTTTCCATGTATTGCACCTCAATTCGATTTTTTTAGTATTGTGAAAATCAATAACAATGGACTTTTTTCCATGTGCTAGATTTTAATTTTTGTGCTTTTGTGAAAAACAATACAAAACCGCAAAATAATATTTTGTGGTTTTGTGAAAAAAAATACAAAATTGTGTTTTTCCATGTATTAGACTTCTTATTTTGCGGTTTTGTGAAAATAACAAAATATTATTTGTTTCCATCTATTGTCCCTCAATTCGATTTGTTTGGTATTGTGAAAATCAAGAACAATGAAGTTTTTTCCTTGTATTAGATTTTAATTTTTGTGATTTTGTGAAAAACAATACAAAATTGTGTTTTTCCATGTATTGGACTTCTTATTTTGCGGTTTTGTGAAAATAACAAAATATTATTTCTTTCCATGTATTGCACCTCAATTCGATTTGTTTGGTATTGTGAAAATCAATAACAATGGAGTTTTTTACTTGTATTAGATTTTAATTTTTGTGATTTTGCGAAAAACAATACAAAATTGTGTTTTTCCATGTATTCGACTTCTTATTTTGCGGTTTTGTGAAAATAACAAAATATTATTTCTTTCCATGTATTGCACCTCAATTCGATTTGTTTTGTATTGTGAAAATCAAAAACAATTGAGTTTTTTCCTTGTATTAGATTTTAATTTTTGTGCTTTTGTGAAAAACAATACAAAATTGTGTATTTTCCATGTATTAGACTACTTATTTTGTGGTATCGTGAAAACAACAAAATATTATTTCTTTCCATGTATTGCACGTCAATTCGGTTTGTTTGGTATTGTGAAAATCAATAACAATGGAGTTTTTGCCTTGTATTAGATTTTATTTTTTGTGATTTTGTGAAAAACAATACAAAATTATATTTTTTCATGTATTTGACTTCTTATTTTACGGTTTTGTGAAAATAACAAAATATTATTTCTTTCCATGTAGTGTACCTCAATTCGATTTGTTTGATATTGTGAAAATCAATAACGACGGAGTTTTTTTTCCGTGTATTAGATTTCAATTTTTGTGTTTTTGTGAAAAACAATACAAAATTCTGTTTTTCCATTTATCAGACATCTTATGTGTCGGTTTTGTGAAAATAAAAAAATATTAATTCTTTCGATGTATTGTACCTCAATTCAATTTGTTTGGTATTGTGAAAATCAATAACAATGGACTTTTTTCCATGTCGTAGATTTTAATTTTTGTGCTTTTGTGAAAAACAATACAAAATTGTGTTTTTCCATGTATTGGACTTCTTATTTTGCGATTTTGTGAAAATAACAAAATATTATTTCTTTCCATGTATTGTCCCTCAATTCGATTTGTTTGGTATTGGGAAAATCAATAACAATGGAGTTTTTTCTTGTATTAGATTTTAATTTTTGTGATTTTGTGAAAAACAATACAAAATTGTGTTTTTCCATGTATTTGACTTCTTATTTTGCGGTTTTGTGAAAATAACAAAATATTATTTCTTTCCATGTATTGCACCTCAATTCGATTTGTTTGGTATTGTGAAAATCAATAACAATGGAGTTTTTTCCTTGTATTAGATTTTAATTTTTGTGATTTTTCGAAAAACAATACAAAATTGTGTTTTTCCATGTATTTGACTTCTTATTTTGCGGTTTTGTGAAAATAACAAAATATTATTTCTTTCCATGTATTGTACCTCAATTCGATTTGTTTGATATTGTGAAAATCAATAACAACGGAGTTTTTTTTCCATGTATTAGATTTTAATTTTTGTGCTTTTGTGAAAAACAATACAAAATTGTGTTTTTCCATTTATCAGAATTCTTATATGTCGGTTTTGTGAAAATAAAAAAATATTATTTCTTTCCATGTATTGCACCTCAATTCGATTTGTTTGGTATTGTGAAAATCAATAACAATGGACTTTTTTCCATGTGCTAGATTTTAATTTTTGTGCTTTTGTGAAAAACAATACAAAACCGCAAAATAATATTTTGTGGTTTTGTGAAAAACAATACAAAATTGTGTTTTTCCATGTATTAGACTTCTTATTTTGCGGTTTTGTGAAAATAACAAAATATTATTTGTATCCATGTATTGTCCCTCAATTCGATTTGTTTGGTATTGTGAAAATCAAGAACAATGAAGTTTTTTCCTTGTATTAGATTTTAATTTTTGTGATTTTGTGAAAAACAATACAAAATTGTGTTTTTCCATGTATTGGACTTCTTATTTTGCAGTTTTGTGAAAATAACAAAATATTATTTCTTTCCACGTATTGCACCTCAATTCGATTTGTTTGGTATTGTGAAAATCAATAACAATGGAGATTTTTCCTTGTGTTAGATTTTAATTTTTGTGCTTTTGTGAAAAACAATACAAAATTGTGTTTTTCCATGTATTGGAGTTCTTATTTTGCGGTTTTGTGAAAATAACAAAATATTATTTCTTTCCATGTATTGCACCTCAATTCGATTTGTTTTGTATTGTGAAAATCAATAACAATGGAGTTTTTTCCATTTATTAGATTTTAATTTTTGTGCTTTTGTGAAAAACAATACAAAATTGTGTTTTTCCATGTATTGGACTTCTTATTTTGCGGTTTTGTGAAAATAACAAAATATTATTTCTTTCCATGTATTGCACCTCAATTCGATTTGTTTTGTATTGTGAATATCAATAACAATGGAGTTTTTTCCTTGTATTAGATTTTAATTTTTGTGATTTTGTGAAAAACAATACAAAATTGTGTTTTTCCATGTATTTGACTTCTTATTTTGCGGTTTTGTGAAAATAACAAAATATTATTTCTTTCCATGTATTGCACCTCAATTCGATTTGTTTGGTATTGTGAATATCAATAACAATGGAGTTTTTTCCTTGTATTAGATTTTAATTTTTGTGATTTTGTTGAAAACAATACAAAATTGTGTTTTTCCATGTATTGGACTTCTTATTTTGCGGTTTTGTGAAAATAACAAAATATTATTTCATTTCATGTATTGCACCTCAATTCTATTTGTTTTGTATTGTGAAAATCAATGACAATGGAGTTTTTTCCTTGTATTAGATTTTCATTTTTGTGCTTTTGTGAAAAACAATAAAAAATTGTGTATTTTCCATGTATTAGACTACTTATTTTGTGGTTTTGTGAAAATAACAAAATATTATTTCTTTCCATGTATTTCACCTCAATTCGATTTGTTTGGTATTGTGAAAATCAATAACAATGGAGTTTTTTCCTTGTATTAGATTTTAATTTTTGTTCTTTTGTGAAAAACAATACAAAATTGTGTTTTTCCATGTATTGGACTTCTTATTTTGCGGTTTTGTGAAAATAACAAAATATTATTTCATTTCATGTATTGCACCTCAATTCTATTTGGTTTGTATTGTGAAAATCAATAACAATGGAGTTTTTTCCTTGTATTAGATTTTCATTTTTGTGCTTTTGTGAAAAACAATAAAAATTTGTGTATTTTCCATGTATTAGACTACTTATTTTGTGGTTTTGTGAAAATAACAAAATATTATTTCTTTCCATGTATTGCACCTCAATTCGATTTGTTTGGTATTGTGAAAATCAATAACAATGGAGTTTTTTCCTTGTATTAGATTTTAATTTTTGTTCTTTTGTGAAAAACGATACAAAATTGTGTTTTTCCATGTATTGGACTTCTTATTTTGCGGTTTTGTGAAAATAACAAAATATTATTTCTTTCCATGTATTGCACCTCAATTCGATTTGTTTGGTATTGTGAAAATCAATAACAATGGAGTTTTTTTCCTTGTATTAGATTTTTATTTTTGTGCTTTTGTGAAAAACAATACAAAATTGTGTTTTTCCATGTATTGGACTTCTTATTTTGCGGTTTTGTGAAAATAACAAAATATTATTTCATTCCATGTATTGCACCTCAATTCGATTTGTTTTGTATTGTGAAAATCAATAACAATGGAGTTTTTTCCTTGTATTAGATTTTAATTTTTGTGCTTTTGTGAAAAACAATAAAAAATTGTGTATTTTCCATGTATTAGACTACTTATTTTGTGGTTTTGTGAAAATAACAAAATATTATTTCTTTCCATGTATTGCACCTCAATTCGATTTGTTTGGTATTGTGAAAATCAATAACAACGGAGTTTTTTTTCCTCGTATTAGATTTTAATTTTTGTGCTTTTGTGAAAAACAATACAAAATTGTGTTTTCCCATGTATTGGACTTCTTATTTTGCGGTTTTGTGAAAATAACCAAATATTATTTCTTTCCATGTATTGCACCTCAATTCGATTTGTTTGGTATTGTGAAAAACAATAACAATGGAGTTTTTTCCATGTATTAGATTTTAATTTTTGTGCTTTTGTGAAAAACAATACAAAATTGTGTTTTTCCATGTATTGGACTTCTTATTTTGCGGTTTTGTGAAAATAACAAAATATTATTTCTTTCCATGTATTGCACCTCAATTCGATTTGTTTTGTATTGTGAAAATCAGTAACAATGGAGTTTTTTCCTTGTATTAGATTTTAATTTTTGTGCTTTTGTGAAAAACAATACAAAATTGTGTTTTTCCATGTATTGGACTTCTTATTTTGCGGTTTATTGAAAATAACAAAATATTATTTCTTTCCATGTATTGCACCTCAATTCGACTTGTTTTGTATTGTGAAAATCAGTAACAATGGAGTTTTTTCCTTGTATTAGATTTTAATTTTTGTGCTTTTGTGAAAAACAATACAAAATTGTGTTTTTCCATGTATTGGACTTCTTATTTTGCGGTTTTGTGAAAATAACAAAATATTATTTCTTTCCATGTATTGCACCTCAATTCGATTTGTTTGGTATTGTGAAAATCAATAACAATGGAGTTTTTTCCTTGTATTAGACTTTAATTTTTGTGCTTTTGTGAAAAACAATACAAAATTGTGTTTTTCCATGTATTGATCTTCTTATTTTGCGGTTTTGTGAAAATAATAAAAATATTATTTCTTTCCATGTATTGCACCTCAATTCGATTTGTTTTGTATTGTGAATATCAATAACAATGGAGTTTTTTCCTTGTATTAGATTTTAATTTTTGTGATTTTGTGAAAAACAATACAAAATTGTGTTTTTCCATGTATTTGACTTCTTATTTTGCGGTTTTGTGAAAATAACAAAATATTATTTCTTTCCATGTATTGCACCTCAATTCGATTTGTTTGGTATTGTGAAAATCAATAACAATGGAGTTTTTTTCCTTGTATTAGATTTTAATTTTTGTTCTTTTGTGAAAAACAATACAAAATTGTGTTTTTCCTTGTATTGGACTTCTTATTTTGCGGTTTTGTGAAAATAACAAAATATTATTTCATTTCATGTATTGCACCTCAATTCTATTTGTATTGTATTGTGAAAATCAATAACAATGGAGTTTTTTCCTTGTATTAGATTTTCATTTTTGTGCTTTTGTGAAAAACAATAAAAAATTGTGTATTTTCCATGTATTAGACTACTTATTTTGTGGTTTTGTGAAAATAACAAAATATTATTTCTTTCCATGTATTGCACCTCAATTCGATTTGTTTGGTATTGTGAAAATCAATAACAATGGAGTTTTTTCCTTGTATTAGATTTTAATTTTTGTGCTTTTGTGAAAAACAATACAAAATTGTGTTTTTCCATGTATTAGACTTCTTATTTTCCGGTTTTGTGAAATAACAAAATATTATTTCTTTCCATGTATTGCACCTCAATTCGATTTGTTTGGTATTGTGAAAATCAATAACAATGGAGTTTTTTTCCTTGTATTAGATTTTTATTTTTGTGCTTTTGTGAAAAACAATACAAAATTGTGTTTTTCCAAGTATTGGACTTCTTATTTTGCGGTTTTGTGAAAATAACAAAATATTATTTCATTCCATGTATTGCACCTCAATTCGATTTGTTTGGTATTGTGAAAATCAATAACAATGGAGTTTTTTCCTTGTATTAGATTTTAATTTTTGTGCTTTTGTGAAAAACAATAAAAAATTTTGTATTTTCCATGTATTAGACTACTTATTTTGTGGTTTTGTGAAAATAACAAAATATTATTTCTTTCCATGTATTGCACCTCAATTCGATTTGTTTGGTATTGTGAAAATCAATAACAACGGAATTTTTTCCTCGTATTAGATTTTAATTTTTGTGCTTTTGTGAAAAACAATACAAAATTGTGTTTTTCCATGTATTGGACTTCTTATTTTGCGGTTTTGTGAAAATAACAAAATATTATTTCTTTCCATGTATTGCACCTCAATTCGATTTGTTTGGTATTGTGAAAAACAATAACAATGGAGTTTTTTCCATGTATTAGATTTTAATTTTTGTGCTTTTGTGAAAAACAATAAAAAAATTTGTTTTTCCATGTATTGGACTTCTTATTTTGCGGTTTTGTGAAAATAACAAAATATTATTTCTTTCCATGTATTGCACCTCAATTCGACTTGTTTTGTATTGTGAAAATCAGTAACAATGGAGTTTTTTCCTTGTATTAGATTTTAATTTTTGTGCTTTTGTGAAAAACAATACAAAATTGTGTTTTTCCATGTATTGGACTTCTTATTTTGCGGTTTTGTGAAAATAACAAAATATTATTTCTTTCCATGTATTGCACCTCAATTCGATTTGTTTGGTATTGTGAAAATCAATAACAATGGAGTTTTTTCCTTGTATTAGATTTTAATTTTTGTGCTTTTGTGAAAAACAATACAAAATTGTGTTTTTCCATGTATTGATCTTCTTATTTTGCGGTTTTGTGAAAATAATAAAAATATTATTTCTTTCCATGTATTGCACCTCAATTTGATTTGTTTTGTATTGTGAATATCAATAACAATGGAGTTTTTTCCTTGTATTAGATTTTAATTTTTGTGATTTTGTGAAAAACAATACAAAATTGTGTTTTTCCATGTATTTGACTTCTTATTTTGCGGTTTTGTGAAAATAACAAAATATTATTTCTTTCCATGTATTGCACCTCAATTCGATTTGTTTTGTATTGTGAATATCAATAACAATGGAGTTTTTTCCTTGTATTAGATTTTAATTTTTGTGATTTTGTGAAAAACAATACAAAATTGTGTTTTTCCATGTATTTGACTTCGTATTTTGCGGTTTTGTGAAAATAACAAAATATTATTTCTTTCCATGTATTGCACCTCAATTCGATTTGTTTGGTATTGTGAAAATCAATAACAATGGAGTTTTTTTCCTTGTATTAGATTTTAATTTTTGTGCTTTTGTGAAAAACAATACAAAATTGTGTTTTTCCATGTATTGGACTTCTTATTTTGCGGTTTTGTGAAAATAACAAAATATTATTTCATTTCATGTATTGCACCTCAATTCTATTTGTTTTGTATTGTGAAAATCAATAACAATGGAGTTTTTTCCTTGTATTAGATTTTAATTTTTGTGATTTTGTGAAAAACAATACAAAATTGTGTTTTTCCATGTATTTGACTTCTTATTTTGCGGTTTTGTGAAAATAACAAAATATTATTTCTTTCCATGTATTGCACCTCAATTCGATTTGTTTGGTATTGTGAAAATCAATAACAATGGAGTTTTTTTCCTTGTATTAGATTTTAATTTTTGTGCTTTTGTGAAAAACAATACAAAATTGTGTTTTTCCATGTATTGGACTTCTTATTTTGCGGTTTTGTGAAAATAACAAAATATTATTTCATTTCATGTATTGCACCTCAATTCTATTTGTTTTGTATTGTGAAAATCAATAACAATGGAGTTTTTTCCTTGTATTAGATTTTAATTTTTGTGCTTTTGTGAAAAACAATAAAAAATTGTGTATTTTCCATGTATTAGACTACTTATTTTGTGGTTTTGTGAAAATAACAAAATATTATTTCTTTCCATGTATTGCACCTCAATTCGATTTGTTTGGTATTGTGAAAATCAATAACAACGGAGTTTTTTCCTCGTATTAGATTTTAATTTTTGTGCTTTTGTGAAAAACAATACAAAATTGTGTTTTTCCATGTATTGGACTTCTTATTTTGCGGTTTTGTGAAAATAACAAAATATTATTTCTATCCATGTATTGCACCTCAATTCGATTTGTTTGGTATTGTGAAAAACAATAACAATGGAGTTTTTTCCATGTATTAGATTTTAATTTTTGTGCTTTTGTGAAAAACAATACAAAATTGTGTTTTTCCATGTATTGGACTTCTTATTTTGCGGTTTTGTGAAAATAACAAAATATTATTTCTTTCCATGTATTGCACCTCAATTCGACTTGTTTTGTATTGTGAAAATCAGTAACAATGGAGTTTTTTCCTTGTATTAGATTTTAATTTTTGTGCTTTTATGAAAAACAATACAAAATTGTGTTTTTCCATGTATTGGACTTCTTATTTTGCGGTTTTGTGAAAATAACAAAATATTATTTCTTTCCATGTATTGCACCTCAATTCGATTTGTTTGGTATTGTGAAAATCAATAACAATGGAGTTTTTTCATTGTATTAGATTTTAATTTTTGTGCTTTTGTGAAAAACAATACAAAATTGTGTTTTTCCATGTATTGATCTTCTTATTTTGCGGTTTTGTGAAAATAATAAAAATATTATTTCTTTCCATGTATTGCACCTCAATTCGATTTGTTTTGTATTGTGAATATCAATAACAATGGAGTTTTTTCCTTGTATTAGATTTTAATTTTTGTGATTTTGTGAAAAACAATACAAAATTGTGTTTTTCCATGTATTTGACTTCTTATTTTGCGGTTTTGTGAAAATAACAAAATATTATTTCTTTCCATGTATTGCACCTCAATTCGATTTGTTTGGTATTGTGAAAATCAATAACAATGGAGTTTTTTTCCTTGTATTAGATTTTAATTTTTGTGCTTTTGTGAAAAACAATACAAAATTGTGTTTTTCCATGTATTGGACTTCTTATTTTGCGGTTTTGTGAAAATAACAAAATATTATTTCATTTCATGTATTGCACCTCAATTCTATTTGTTTCGTATTGTGAAAATCAATAACAATGGAGTTTTTTCCTTGTATTAGATTTTCATTTTTGTGCTTTTGTGAAAAACAATAAAAAAATTGTGTATTTTCCATGTATTAGACTACTTATTTTGTGGTTTTGTGAAAATTACAAAATATTATTTCTTTCCATGTATTGCACCTCAATTCGATTTGTTTGGTATTGTGAAAATCAATAACAATGGAGTTTTTTCCTTGTATTAGATTTTAATTTTTGTGCTTTTGTGAAAAACAATACAAAATTGTGTTTTTCCATGTATTGGACTTCTTATTTTGCGGTTTTGTGAAAATAACAAAATATTATTTCTTTCCATGTATTGCACCTCAATTCGATTTGTTTGGTATTGTGAAAATCAATAACAATGGAGTTTTTTTCCTTGTATTAGATTTTAATTTTTGTGCTTTTGTGAAAAACAATACAAAATTGTGTTTTTCCATGTATTGGACTTCTTATTTTGCGGTTTTGTGAAAATAACAAAATATTATTTCATTCCATGTATTGCACCTCAATTCGATTTGTTTTGTATTGTGAAAATCAATAACAATGGAGTTTTTTCCTTGTATTAGATTTTAATTTTTGTGCTTTTGTGAAAAACAATACAAAATTTTGTATTTTCCATGTATTAGACTACTTATTTTGTGGTTTTGTGAAAATAACAAAATATTATTTCTTTCCATGTATTGCACCTCAATTCGATTTGTTTGGTATTGTGAAAATCAATAACAACGGAGTTTTTTCCTCGTATTAGATTTTAATTTTTGTGCTTTTGTGAAAAACAATACAAAATTGTGTTTTCCCATGTATTGGACTTCTTATTTTGCGGTTTTGTGAAAATAACAAAATATTATTTCTTTCCATGTATTGCACCTCAATTCGATTTGTTTGGTATTGTGAAAAACAATAACAATGGAGTTTTTTCCATGTATTAGATTTTAATTTTTGTGCTTTTGTGAAAAACAATACAAAATTGTGTTTTTCCATGTATTGGACTTCTTATTTTGCGGTTTTGTGAAAATAACAAAATATTATTTCTTTCCATGTATTGCACCTCAATTCGACTTGTTTTGTATTGTGAAAATCAGTAACAATGGAGTTTTTTCCTTGTATTAGATTTTAATTTTTGTGCTTTTGTGAAAAACAATACAAAATTGTGTTTTTCCATGTATTGGACTTCTTATTTTGCGGTTTTGTGAAAATAACAAAATATTATTTCTTTCCATGTATTGCACCTCAATTCGATTTGTTTGGTATTGTGAAAATCAATAACAATGGAGTTTTTTCCTTGTATTAGATTTTCATTTTTGTGCTTTTGTGAAAAACAATACAAAATTGTGTTTTTCCATGTATTGATCTTCTTATTTTGCGGTTTTGTGAAAATAATAAAAATATTATTTCTTTCCATGTATTGCACCTCAATTCGATTTGTTTTGTATTGTGAATATCAATAACAATGGAGTTTTTTCCTTGTATTAGATTTTAATTTTTGTGATTTTGTGAAAAACAATACAAAATTGTGTTTTTCCATGTATTTGACTTCTTATTTTGCGGTTTTGTGAAAATAACAAAATATTATTTCTTTCCATGTATTGCACCTCAATTCGATTTGTTTGGTATTGTGAAAATCAATAACAATGGAGTTTTTTTCCTTGTATTAGATTTTAATTTTTGTGCTTTTGTGAAAAACAATACAAAATTGTGTTTTTCCATGTATTGGACTTCTTATTTTGCGGTTTTGTGAAAATAACAAAATATTATTTCTTTCCATGTATTGCACCTCAATTCGATTTGTTTGGTATTGTGAAAATCAATAACAATGGGGTTTTTTCCTTGTATTAGATTTTAATTTTTGTGCTTTTGTGAAAAACAATACAAAATTGTGTTTTTCCATGTATTGATCTTCTTATTTTGCGGTTTTGTGAAAATAATAAAAATATTATTTCTTTCCATGTATTGCACCTCAATTCGATTTGTTTTGTATTGTGAATATCAATAACAATGGAGTTTTTTCCTTGTATTAGATTTTAATTTTTGTGATTTTGTGAAAAACAATACAAAATTGTGTTTTTCCATGTATTTGACTTCTTATTTTGCGGTTTTGTGAAAATAACAAAATATTATTTCTTTCCATGTATTGCACCTCAATTCGATTTGTTTGGTATTGTGAAAATCAATAACAATGGAGTTTTTTTCCTTGTATTAGATTTTAATTTTTGTGCTTTTGTGAAAAACAATACAAAATTGTGTTTTTCCATGTATTGGACTTCTTATTTTGCGGTTTTGTGAAAATAACAAAATATTATTTCATTTCATGTATTGCACCTCAATTCTATTTGTTTTGTATTGTGAAAATCAATAACAATGGAGTTTTTTCCTTGTATTAGATTTTAATTTTTGTGCTTTTGTGAAAAACAATAAAAAATTGTGTATTTTCCATGTATTAGACTACTTATTTTGTGGTTTTGTGAAAATAACAAAATATTATTTCTTTCCATGTATTGCACCTCAATTCGATTTGTTTGGTATTGTGAAAATCAATAACAACGGAGTTTTTTCCTCGTATTAGATTTTAATTTTTGTGCTTTTGTGAAAAACAATACAAAATTGTGTTTTTCCATGTATTGGACTTCTTATTTTGCGGTTTTGTGAAAATAACAAAATATTATTTCTATCCATGTATTGCACCTCAATTCGATTTGTTTGGTATTGTGAAAAACAATAACAATGGAGTTTTTTCCATGTATTAGATTTTAATTTTTGTGCTTTTGTGAAAAACAATACAAAATTGTGTTTTTCCATGTATTGGACTTCTTATTTTGCGGTTTTGTGAAAATAACAAAATATTATTTCTTTCCATGTATTGCACCTCAATTCGACTTGTTTTGTATTGTGAAAATCAGTAACAATGGAGTTTTTTCCTTGTATTATATTTTAATTTTTGTGCTTTTGTGAAAAACAATACAAAATTGTGTTTTTCCATGTATTGATCTTCTTATTTTGCGGTTTTGTGAAAATAATAAAAATATTATTTCTTTCCATGTATTGCACCTCAATTCGATTTGTTTTGTATTGTGAATATCAATAACAATGGAGTTTTTTCCTTGTATTAGATTTTAATTTTTGTGATTTTGTGAAAAACAATACAAAATTGTGTTTTTCCATGTATTTGACTTCTTATTTTGCGGTTTTGTGAAAATAACAAAATATTATTTCTTTCCATGTATTGCACCTCAATTCGATTTGTTTGGTATTGTGAAAATCAATAACAATGGAGTTTTTTTCCTTGTATTAGATTTTAATTTTTGTGCTTTTGTGAAAAACAATACAAAATTGTGTTTTTCCATGTATTGGACTTCTTATTTTGCGGTTTTGTGAAAATAACAATATATTATTTCATTTCATGTATTGCACCTCAATTCTATTTGTTTTGTATTGTGAAAATCAATAACAATGGAGTTTTTTCCTTGTATTAGATTATAATTTTTGTGCTTTTGTGAAAAACAATAAAAAATTGTGTATTTTCCATGTATTAGACTACTTATTTTGTGGTTTTGTGAAAATAACAAAATATTATTTCTTTCCATGTATTGCACCTCAATTCGATTTGTTTGGTATTGTGAAAATCAATAACAACGGAGTTTTTTCCTCGTATTAGATTTTAATTTTTGTGCTTTTGTGAAAAACAATACAAAATTGTGTTTTTCCATGTATTGGACTTCTTATTTTGCGGTTTTGTGAAAATAACAAAATATTATTTCTATCCATGTATTGCACCTCAATTCGATTTGTTTGGTATTGTGAAAAACAATAACAATGGAGTTTTTTCCATGTATTAGATTTTAATTTTTGTGCTTTTGTGAAAAACAATACAAAATTGTGTTTTTCCATGTATTGGACTTCTTATTTTGCGGTTTTGTGAAAATAACAAAATATTATTTCTTTCCATGTATTGCACCTCAATTCGACTTGTTTTGTATTGTGAAAATCAGTAACAATGGAGTTTTTTCCTTGTATTAGATTTTAATTTTTGTGCTTTTGTGAAAAACAATACAAAATTGTGTTTTTCCATGTATTGGACTTCTTATTTTGCGGTTTTGTGAAAATAACAAAATATTATTTCTTTCCATGTATTGCACCTCAATTCGATTTGTTTCGTATTGTGAAAATCAATAACAATGGAGTTTTTTCCTTGTATTAGATTTTAATTTTTGTGCTTTTGTGAAAAACAATACAAAATTGTGTTTTTCCATGTATTGATCTTCTTATTTTGCGGTTTTGTGAAAATAATAAAAATATTATTTCTTTCCATGTATTGCACCTCAATTCGATTTGTTTTGTATTGTGAATATCAATAACAATGGAGTTTTTTCCTTGTATTAGATTTTAATTTTTGTGATTTTGTGAAAAACAATACAAAATTGTGTTTTTCCATGTATTTGACTTCTTATTTTGCGGTTTTGTGAAAATAACAAAATATTATTTCTTTCCATGTATTGCACCTCAATTCGATTTGTTTGGTATTGTGAAAATCAATAACAATGGAGTTTTTTTCCTTGTATTAGATTTTAATTTTTGTGCTTTTGTGAAAAACAATACAAAATTGTGTTTTTCCATGTATTGGACTTCTTATTTTGCGGTTTTGTGAAAATAACAAAATATTATTTCATTTCATGTATTGCACCTCAATTCTATTTGTTTTGTATTGTGAAAATCAATAACAATGGAGTTTTTTCCTTGTATTAGATTTTCATTTTTGTGCTTTTGTGAAAAACAATAAAAAAATTCTATATTTTCCATGTATTAGACTACTTATTTTGTGGTTTTGTGAAAATAACAAAATATTATTTCTTTCCATGTATTGCACCTCAATTCGATTTGTTTGGTATTGTGAAAATCAATAACAATGGAGTTTTTTCCTTGTATTAGATTTTAATTTTTGTGCTTTTGTGAAAAACAATACAAAATTGTGTTTTTCCATGTATTGGACTTCTTATTTTGCGGTTTTGTGAAAATAACAAAATATTATTTCTTTCCATGTATTGCACCTCAATTCGATTTTGTTTGGTATTGTGAAAATCAATAACAATGGAGTTTTTTTCCTTGTATTAGA
The DNA here is from genome assembly GCA_027726005.1 of Juncus effusus. Taxonomy (NCBI): domain Eukaryota; kingdom Viridiplantae; phylum Streptophyta; class Magnoliopsida; order Poales; family Juncaceae; genus Juncus; species Juncus effusus. The sequence continues at coordinate 4,165,332 of CM050906.1, read as the reverse complement.
TTTTTATTTTTGTGCTTTTGTGAAAAACAATACAAAATTGTGTTTTTCCATGTATTGGACTTCTTATTTTGCGGTTTTGTGAAAATAACAAAATATTATTTCATTCCATGTATTGCACCTCAATTCGATTTGTTTTGTATTGTGAAAATCAATAACAATGGAGTTTTTTCCTTGTATTAGATTTTAATTTTTGTGCTTTTGTGAAAAACAATACAAAATTTTGTATTTTCCATGTATTAGACTACTTATTTTGTGGTTTTGTGAAAATAACAAAATATTATTTCTTTCCATGTATTGCACCTCAATTCGATTTGTTTGGTATTGTGAAAATCAATAACAACGGAGTTTTTTCCTCGTATTAGATTTTAATTTTTGTGCTTTTGTGAAAAACAATACAAAATTGTGTTTTTCCATGTATTGGACTTCTTATTTTGCGGTTTTGTGAAAATAACAAAATATTATTTCTTTCCATGTATTGCACCTCAATTCGATTTGTTTGGTATTGTGAAAAACAATAACAATGGAGTTTTTTCCATGTATTAGATTTTAATTTTTGTGCTTTTGTGAAAAACAATACAAAATTGTGTTTTTCCATGTATTGGACTTCTTATTTTGCGGTTTTGTGAAAATAACAAAATATTATTTCTTTCCATGTATTGCACCTCAATTCGATTTGTTTTGTATTGTGAAAATCAATAACAATGGAGTTTTTTCCTTGTATTAGATTTTAATTTTTGTGCTTTTGTGAAAAACAATACAAAATTGTGTATTTTCCATGTATTAGACTACTTATTTTGTGGTATTGTGAAAACAACAAAATATTATTTCTTTCCATGTATTGCACCCTAATTCGGTTTGTTTGGTGTTGTGAAAATCAATAACAATGGAGTTTTTTCCTCGTATTAGATTTTAATTTTTGTGCTTTTGTGAAAAACAATACAAAATTGTGTTTTTCCATGTATTGGACTTCTTATTTTGCGGTTTTGTGAAAATAACAAAATATTATTTCTTTCCATGTATTGCACCTCAATTCGATTTGTTTGGTATTGTGAAAATCAATAACAATGGAGTTTTTTTCCTTGTATTAGATTTTTATTTTTGTGCTTTTGTGAAAAACAATACAAAATTGTGTTTTTCCATGTATTGGACTTCTTATTTTGCGGTTTTGTGAAAATAACAAAATATTATTTCATTCCATGTATTGCACCTCAATTCGATTTGTTTTGTATTGTGAAAATCAATAACAATGGAGTTTTTTCCTTGTATTAGATTTTAATTTTTGTGCTTTTGTGAAAAACAATACAAAATTTTGTATTTTCCATGTATTAGACTAGTTATTTTGTGGTTTTGTGAAAATAACAAAATATTATTTCTTTCCATGTATTGCACCTCAATTCGATTTGTTTGGTATTGTGAAAATCAATAACAACGGAGTTTTTTCCTCGTATTAGATTTTAATTTTTGTGCTTTTGTGAAAAACAATACAAAATTGTGTTTTTCCATGTATTGGACTTCTTATTTTGCGGTTTTGTGAAAATAACAAAATATTATTTCTTTCCATGTATTGCACCTCAATTCGATTTGTTTGGTATTGTGAAAAACAATAACAATGGAGTTTTTTCCATGTATTAGATTTTAATTTTTGTGCTTTTGTGAAAAACAATACAAAATTGTGTTTTTCCATGTATTGGACTTCTTATTTTGCGGTTTTGTGAAAATAACAAAATATTATTTCTTTCCATGTATTGCACCTCAATTCGATTTGTTTGGTATTGTGAAAATCAATAACAATGGAGTTTTTTTCCTTGTATTAGATTTTAATTTTTGTGCTTTTGTGAAAAACAATACAAAATTGTGTTTTTCCATGTATTGGACTTCTTATTTTGTGGTTTTGTGAAAATAACAAAATATTATTTCATTTCATGTATTGCACCTCAATTCTATTTGTTTTGTATTATGAAAATCAATAACAATGGAGTTTTTTCCTTGTATTAGATTTTAATTTTTGTGCTTTTGTGAAAAACAATACAAAATTGTGTTTTTCCATGTATTGGACTTCTTATTTTGCGGTTTTGTGAAAATAACAAAATATTATTTCTTTCCATGTATTGCACCTCAATTCGATTTGTTTGGTATTGTGAAAATCAATAACAATGGAGTTTTTTCCTTGTATTAGACTTTAATTTTTGTGCTTTTGTGAAAAACAATACAAAATTGTGTTTTTCCATGTATTGATCTTCTTATTTTGCGGTTTTGTAAAAATAATAAAAATATTATTTCTTTCCATGTATTGCACCTCAATTCGATTTGTTTTGTATTGTGAATATCAATAACAATGGAGTTTTTTCCTTGTATTAGATTTTAATTTTTGTGATTTTGTGAAAAACAATACAAAATTGTCTTTTTCCATGTATTTGACTTCTTATTTTGCGGTTTTGTGAAAATAACAAAATATTATTTCTTTCCATGTATTGCACCTCAATTCGATTTGTTTGGTATTGTGAAAATCAATAACAATGGAGTTTTTTTCCTTGTATTAGATTTTAATTTTTGTGCTTTTGTGAAAAACAATACAAAATTGTGTTTTTCCATGTATTGGACTTCTTATTTTGCGGTTTTGTGAAAATAACAAAATATTATTTCATTTCATGTATTGCACCTCAATTCTATTTGTTTTGTATTATGAAAATCAATAACAATGGAGTTTTTTCCTTGTATTAGATTTTAATTTTTGTGCTTTTGTGAAAAACAATACAAAATTGTGTTTTTCCATGTATTGGACTTCTTATTTTGCGGTTTTGTGAAAATAACAAAATATTATTTCTTTCCATGTATTGCACCTCAATTCGATTTGTTTGGTATTGTGAAAATCAATAACAATGGAGTTTTTTTCCTTGTATTAGATTTTTATTTTTGTGCTTTTGTGAAAAACAATACAAAATTGTGTTTTTCCATGTATTGGACTTCTTATTTTGCGGTTTTGTGAAAATAACAAAATATTATTTCATTCCATGTAGTGCACCTCAATTCGATTTGTTTTGTATTGTGAAAATCAATAACAATGGAGTTTTTTCCTTGTATTAGATTTTAATTTTTGTGCTTTTGTGAAAAACAATACAAAATTTTGTATTTTCCATGTATTAGACTACTTATTTTGTGGTTTTGTGAAAATAACAAAATATTATTTCTTTCCATGTATTGCACCTCAATTCGATTTGTTTGGTATTGTGAAAATCAATAACAACGGAGTTTTTTCCTCGTATTAGATTTTAATTTTTGTGCTTTTGTGAAAAACAATACAAAATTGTGTTTTTCCATGTATTGGACTTCTTATTTTGCGGTTTTGTGAAAATAACAAAATATTATTTCTTTCCATGTATTGCACCTCAATTCGATTTGTTTGGTATTGTGAAAAACAATAACAATGGAGTTTTTTCCATGTATTAGATTTTAATTTTTGTGCTTTTGTGAAAAACAATACAAAATTGTGTTTTTCCATGTATTGGACTTCTTATTTTGCGGTTTTGTGAAAATAACAAAATATTATTTCTTTCCATGTATTGCACCTCAATTCGACTTGTTTTGTATTGTGAAAATCAGTAACAATGGAGTTTTTTCCTTGTATTAGATTTTAATTTTTGTGCTTTTGTGAAAAACAATACAAAATTGTGTTTTTCCATGTATTGGACTTCTTATTTTGCGGTTTTGTGAAAATAACAAAATATTATTTCATTTCATGTATTGCACCTCAATTCTATTTGTTTTGTATTATGAAAATCAATAACAATGGAGTTTTTTCCTTGTATTAGATTTTAATTTTTGTGCTTTTGTGAAAAACAATACAAAATTGTGTTTTTCCATGTATTGGACTTCTTATTTTGCGGTTTTGTGAAAATAACAAAATATTATTTCTTTCCATGTATTGCACCTCAATTCGATTTGTTTGGTATTGTGAAAATCAATAACAATGGAGTTTTTTTCCTTGTATTAGATTTTTATTTTTGTGCTTTTGTGAAAAACAATACAAAATTGTGTTTTTCCATGTATTGGACTTCTTATTTTGCGGTTTTGTGAAAATAACAAAATATTATTTCATTCCATGTATTGCACCTCAATTCGATTTGTTTTGTATTGTGAAAATCAATAACAATGGAGTTTTTTCCTTGTATTAGATTTTAATTTTTGTGCTTTTGTGAAAAACAATACAAAATTTTGTATTTTCCATGTATTAGACTACTTATTTTGTGGTTTTGTAAAAATAACAAAATATTATTTCTTTCCATGTATTGCACCTCAATTCGATTTGTTTGGTATTGTGAAAATCAATAACAACGGAGTTTTTTCCTCGTATTAGATTTTAATTTTTGTGCTTTTGTGAAAAACAATACAAAATTGTGTTTTTCCATGTATTGGACTTCTTATTTTGCGGTTTTGTGAAAATAACAAAATATTATTTCTTTACATGTATTGCACCTCAATTCGATTTGTTTGGTATTGTGAAAAACAATAACAATGGAGTTTTTTCCATGTATTAGATTTTAATTTTTGTGCTTTTGTGAAAAACAATACAAAATTGTGTTTTTCCATGTATTGGACTTCTTATTTTGCGGTTTTGTGAAAATAACAAAATATTATTTCTTTCCATGTATTGCACCTCAATTCGACTTGTTTTGTATTGTGAAAATCAGTAACAATGGAGTTTTTTCCTTGTATTAGATTTTAATTTTTGTTCTTTTGTGAAAAACAATACAAAATTGTGTTTTTCCATGTATTGGACTTCTTATTTTGCGGTTTTGTGAAAATAACAAAATATTATTTCATTTCATGTATTGCACCTCAATTCTATTTGTTTTGTATTATGAAAATCAATAACAATGGAGTTTTTTCCTTGTATTAGATTTTAATTTTTGTGCTTTTGTGAAAAACAATACAAAATTGTGTTTTTCCATGTATTGGACTTCTTATTTTGCGGTTTTGTGAAAATAACAAAATATTATTTCTTTCCATGTATTGCACCTCAATTCGATTTGTTTGGTATTGTGAAAATCAATAACAATGGAGTTTTTTTCCTTGTATTAGATTTTTATTTTTGTGCTTTTGTGAAAAACAATACAAAATTGTGTTTTTCCATGTATTGGACTTCTTATTTTGCGGTTTTGTGAAAATAACAAAATATTATTTCATTCCATGTATTGCACCTCAATTCGATTTGTTTTGTATTGTGAAAATCAATAACAATGGAGTTTTTTCCTTGTATTAGATTTTAATTTTTGTGCTTTTGTGAAAAACAATACAAAATTTTGTATTTTCCATGTATTAGACTACTTATTTTGCGGTTTTGTGAAAATAACAAAATATTATTTCTTTCCATCTATTGCACCTCAATTCGATTTGTTTGGTATTGTGAAAATCAATAACAACGGAGTTTTTTCCTCGTATTAGATTTTAATTTTTGTGCTTTTGTGAAAAACAATACAAAATTGTGTTTCTCCATGTATTGGACTTCTTATTTTGCGGTTTTGTGAAAATAACAAAATATTATTTCTTTCCATGTATTGCACCTCAATTCGATTTGTTTGGTATTGTGAAAATCAATAACAATGGAGTTTTTTCCTTGTATTAGATTTTAATTTTTGTGCTTTTGTGAAAAACAATACAAAATTGTGTTTTTCCATGTATTGGACTTCTTATTTTGCGGTTTTGTGAAAATAACAAAATATTATTTCTTTCCATGTATTGCACCTCAATTCGATTTGTTTGGTATTGTGAAAATCAATAACAATGGAGTTTTTTCCTTGTATTAGATTTTAATTTTTGTGCTTTTGTGAAAAACAATACAAAATTGTGTTTTTCCATGTATTGGACTTCTTATTTTGCGGTTTTGTGAAAATAACAAAATATTATTTCTTTCCATGTATTGCACCTCAATTCGATTTGTTTGGTATTGTGAAAATCAATAACAATGGAGTTTTTTTCCTTGTATTAGATTTTTATTTTTGTGCTTTTGTGAAAAACAATACAAAATTGTGTTTTTCCATGTATTGGACTTCTTATTTTGCGGTTTTGTGAAAATAACAAAATATTATTTCATTCCATGTATTGCACCTCAATTCGATTTGTTTTGTATTGTGAAAATCAATAACAATGGAGTTTTTTCCTTGTATTAGATTTTAATTTTTGTGCTTTTGTGAAAAACAATACAAAATTTTGTATTTTCCATGTATTAGACTACTTATTTTGTGGTTTTGTGAAAATAACAAAATATTATTTCTTTCCATGTATTGCACCTCAATTCGATTTGTTTGGTATTGTGAAAATCAATAACAACGGAGTTTTTTCCTCGTATTAGATTTTAATTTTTGTGCTTTTGTGAAAAACAATACAAAATTGTGTTTTTCCATGTATTGGACTTCTTATTTTGCGGTTTTGTGAAAATAACAAAATATTATTTCTTTCCATGTATTGCACCTCAATTCGATTTGTTTGGTATTGTGAAAAACAATAACAATGGAGTTTTTTCCATGTATTAGATTTTAATTTTTGTGCTTTTGTGAAAAACAATACAAAATTGTGTTTTTCCATGTATTGGACTTCTTATTTTGCGGTTTTGTGAAAATAACAAAATATTATTTCTTTCCATGTATTGCACCTCAATTCGACTTGTTTTGTATTGTGAAAATCAGTAACAATGGAGTTTTTTCCTTGTATTAGATTTTAATTTTTGTGCTTTTGTGAAAAACAATACAAAATTCTGTTTTTCCATGTATTGGACTTCTTATTTTGCGGTTTTGTGAAAATAACAAAATATTATTTCTTTCCATGTATTGCACCTCAATTCGATTTGTTTGGTATTGTGAAAATCAATAACAATGGAGTTTTTTCCTTGTATTAGACTTTAATTTTTGTGCTTTTGTGAAAAACAATACAAAATTGTGTTTTTCCATGTATTGATCTTCTTATTTTGCGGTTTTGTAAAAATAATAAAAATATTATTTCTTTCCATGTATTGCACCTCAATTCGATTTGTTTTGTATTGTGAATATCAATAACAATGGAGTTTTTTCCTTGTATTAGATTTTAATTATTGTGATTTTGTGAAAAACAATACAAAATTGTCTTTTTCCATGTATTTGACTTCTTATTTTGCGGTTTTGTGAAAATAACAAAATATTATTTCTTTCCATGTATTGCACCTCAATTCGATTTGTTTGGTATTGTGAAAATCAATAACAATGGAGTTTTTTTCCTTGTATTAGATTTTAATTTTTGTGCTTTTGTGAAAAACAATACAAAATTGTGTTTTTCCATGTATTGGACTTCTTATTTTGCGGTTTTGTGAAAATAACAAAATATTATTTCATTTCATGTATTGCACCTCAATTCTATTTGTTTTGTATTATGAAAATCAATAACAATGGAGTTTTTTCCTTGTATTAGATTTTAATTTTTGTGCTTTTGTGAAAAACAATACAAAATTGTGTTTTTCCATGTATTGGACTTCTTATTTTGCGGTTTTGTGAAAATAACAAAATATTATTTCTTTCCATGTATTGCACCTCAATTCGATTTGTTTGGTATTGTGAAAATCAATAACAATGGAGTTTTTTTCCTTGTATTAGATTTTTATTTTTGTGCTTTTGTGAAAAACAATACAAAATTGTGTTTTTCCATGTATTGGACTTCTTATTTTGCGGTTTTGTGAAAATAACAAAATATTATTTCATTCCATGTATTGCACCTCAATTCGATTTGTTTTGTATTGTGAAAATCAATAACAATGGAGTTTTTTCCTTGTATTAGATTTTAAGTTTTGTGCTTTTGTGAAAAACAATACAAAATTTTGTATTTTCCATGTATTAGACTACTTATTTTGTGGTTTTGTGAAAATAACAAAATATTATTTCTTTCCATGTATTGCACCTCAATTCGATTTGTTTGGTATTGTGAAAATCAATAACAACGGAGTTTTTTCCTCGTATTAGATTTTAATTTTTGTGCTTTTGTGAAAAACAATACAAAATTGTGTTTTTCCATGTATTGGACTTCTTATTTTGCGGTTTTGTGAAAATAACAAAATATTATTTCTTTACATGTATTGCACCTCAATTCGATTTGTTTGGTATTGTGAAAAACAATAACAATGGAGTTTTTTCCATGTATTAGATTTTAATTTTTGTGCTTTTGTGAAAAACAATACAAAATTGTGTTTTTCCATGTATTGGACTTCTTATTTTGCGGTTTTGTGAAAATAACAAAATATTATTTCTTTCCATGTATTGCACCTCAATTCGACTTGTTTTGTATTGTGAAAATCAGTAACAATGGAGTTTTTTCCTTGTATTAGATTTTAATTTTTGTTCTTTTGTGAAAAACAATACAAAATTGTGTTTTTCCATGTATTGGACTTCTTATTTTGCGGTTTTGTGAAAATAACAAAATATTATTTCATTTCATGTATTGCACCTCAATTCTATTTGTTTTGTATTATGAAAATCAATAACAATGGAGTTTTTTCCTTGTATTAGATTTTAATTTTTGTGCTTTTGTGAAAAACAATACAAAATTGTGTTTTTCCATGTATTGGACTTCTTATTTTGCGGTTTTGTGAAAATAACAAAATATTATTTCTTTCCATGTATTGCACCTCAATTCGATTTGTTTGGTATTGTGAAAATCAATAACAATGGAGTTTTTTTCCTTGTATTAGATTTTTATTTTTGTGCTTTTGTGAAAAACAATACAAAATTGTGTTTTTCCATGTATTGGACTTCTTATTTTGCGGTTTTGTGAAAATAACAAAATATTATTTCATTCCATGTATTGCACGTCAATTCGATTTGTTTTGTATTGTGAAAATCAATAACAATGGAGTTTTTTCCTTGTATTAGATTTTAAGTTTTGTGCTTTTGTGAAAAACAATACAAAATTTTGTATTTTCCATGTATTAGACTACTTATTTTGTGGTTTTGTGAAAATAACAAAATATTATTTCTTTCCATGTATTGCACCTCAATTCGATTTGTTTGGTATTGTGAAAATCAATAACAACGGAGTTTTTTCCTCGTATTAGATTTTAATTTTTGTGCTTTTGTGAAAAACAATACAAAATTGTGTTTTTCCATGTATTGGACTTCTTATTTTGCGGTTTTGTGAAAATAACAAAATATTATTTCTTTACATGTATTGCACCTCAATTCGATTTGTTTGGTATTGTGAAAAACAATAACAATGGAGTTTTTTCCATGTATTAGATTTTAATTTTTGTGCTTTTGTGAAAAACAATACAAAATTGTGTTTTTCCATGTATTGGACTTCTTATTTTGCGGTTTTGTGAAAATAACAAAATATTATTTCTTTCCATGTATTGCACCTCAATTCGACTTGTTTTGTATTGTGAAAATCAGTAACAATGGAGTTTTTTCCTTGTATTAGATTTTAATTTTTGTTCTTTTGTGAAAAACAATACAAAATTGTGTTTTTCCATGTATTGGACTTCTTATTTTGCGGTTTTGTGAAAATAACAAAATATTATTTCATTTCATGTATTGCACCTCAATTCTATTTGTTTTGTATTATGAAAATCAATAACAATGGAGTTTTTTCCTTGTATTAGATTTTAATTTTTGTGCTTTTGTGAAAAACAATACAAAATTGTGTTTTTCCATGTATTGGACTTCTTATTTTGCGGTTTTGTGAAAATAACAAAATATTATTTCTTTCCATGTATTGCACCTCAATTCGATTTGTTTGGTATTGTGAAAATCAATAACAATGGAGTTTTTTTCCTTGTATTAGATTTTTATTTTTGTGCTTTTGTGAAAAACAATACAAAATTGTGTTTTTCCATGTATTGGACTTCTTATTTTGCGGTTTTGTGAAAATAACAAAATATTATTTCATTCCATGTATTGCACCTCAATTCGATTTGTTTTGTATTGTGAAAATCAATAACAATGGAGTTTTTTCCTTGTATTAGATTTTAATTTTTGTGCTTTTGTGAAAAACAATACAAAATTTTGTATTTTCCATGTATTAGACAACTTATTTTGTGGTTTTGTGAAAATAACAAAATATTATTTCTTTCCATGTATTGCACCTCAATTCGATTTGTTTGGTATTGTGAAAATCATTAACAACGGAGTTTTTTCCTCGTATTAGATTTTAATTTTTGTGCTTTTGTGAAAAACAATACAAAATTGTGTTTTTCCATGTATTGGACTTCTTATTTTGCGGTTTTGTGAAAATAACAAAATATTATTTCTTTCCATGTATTGCACCTCAGTTCGATTTGTTTGGTATTGTGAAAAACAATAACAATGGAGTTTTTTCCATGTATTAGATTTTAATTTTTGTGCTTTTGTGAAAAACAATACAAAATTGTGTTTTTCCATGTATTGGACTTCTTATTTTGCGGTTTTGTGAAAATAACAAAATATTATTTCTTTCCATGTATTGCACCTCAGTTCGATTTGTTTGGTATTGTGAAAATCAATAACAATGGAGTTTTTTTCCTTGTATTAGATTTTAATTTTTGTGCTTTTGTGAAAAACAATACAAAATTGTGTTTTTCCATGTATTGGACTTCTTATTTTGCGGTTTTGTGAAAATAACAAAATATTATTTCATTTCATGTATTGCACCTCAATTCTATTTGTTTTGTATTATGAAAATCAATAACAATGGAGTTTTTTCCTTGTATTAGATTTTAATTTTTGTGCTTTTGTGAAAAACAATACAAAATTGTGTTTTTCCATGTATTGGACTTCTTATTTTGCGGTTTTGTGAAAATAACAAAATATTATTTCTTTCCATGTATTTCACCTCAATTCGATTTGTTTGGTATTGTGAAAATCAATAACAATGGAGTTTTTTTCCTTGTATTAGATTTTTATTTTTGTGATTTTGTGAAAAACAATACAAAATTGTGTTTTTCCTTGTATTGGACTTCTTATTTTGCGGTTTTGTGAAAATAACAAAATATTATTTCATTCCATGTATTGCACCTCAATTCGATTTGTTTTGTATTGTGAAAATCAATAACAATGGAGTTTTTTCCTTGTATTAGATTTTAATTTTTGTGCTTTTGTGAAAAACAATACAAAATTTTGTATTTTCCATGTATTAGACTACTTATTTTGTGGTTTTGTGAAAATAACAAAATATTATTTCTTTCCATGTATTGCACCTCAATGCGATTTGTTTGGTATTGTGAAAATCAATAACAACGGAGTTTTTTCCTCGTATTAGATTTTAATTTTTGTGCTTTTGTGAAAAACAATACAAAATTGTGTTTTTCCATGTATTGGACTTCTTATTTTGCGGTTTTGTGAAAATAACAAAATATTATTTCTTTCCATGTATTGCACCTCAATTCGATTTGTTTGGTATTGTGAAAAACAATAACAATGGAGTTTTTTCCATGTATTAGATTTTAATTTTTGTGCTTTTGTGAAAAACAATACAAAATTGTGTTTTTCCATGTATTGGACTTCTTATTTTGCGGTTTTGTGAAAATAACAAAATATTATTTCTTTCCATGTATTGCACCTCAATTCGACTTGTTTTGTATTGTGAAAATCAGTAACAATGGAGTTTTTTCCTTGTATTAGATTTTAATTTTTGTGCTTTTGTGAAAAACAATACAAAATTGTGTTTTTCCATGTATTGGACTTCTTATTTTGCGGTTTTGTGAAAATAACAAAATATTATTTCTTTCCATGTATTGCACCTCAATTCGATTTGTTTGGTATTGTGAAAATCAATAACAATGGAGTTTTTTCCTTGTATTAGACTTTAATTTTTGTGCTTTTGTGAAAAACAATACAAAATTGTGTTTTTCCATGTATTGATCTTCTTATTTTGCGGTTTTGTAAAAATAATAAAAATATTATTTCTTTCCATGTATTGCACCTCAATTCGATTTGTTTTGTATTGTGAATATCAATAACAATGGAGTTTTTTCCTTGTATTAGATTTTAATTTTTGTGATTTTGTGAAAAACAATACAAAATTGTCTTTTTCCATGTATTTGACTTCTTATTTTGCGGTTTTGTGAAAATAACAAAATATTATTTCTTTCCATGTATTGCACCTCAATTCGATTTGTTTGGTATTGTGAAAATCAATAACAATGGAGTTTTTTCCTTGTATTAGATTTTAATTTTTGTGCTTTTGTGAAAAACAATACAAAATTGTGTTTTTCCATGTATTGGACTTCTTATTTTGCGGTTTTGTGAAAATAACAAAATATTATTTCTTTCCATGTATTGAACCTCAATTCGATTTGTTTGGTATTGTGAAAATCAATAACAATGGAGTTTTTTTCCTTGTATTAGATTTTTATTTTTGTGCTTTTGTGAAAAACAATACAAAATTGTGTTTTTCCATGTATTGGACTTCTTATTTTGCGGTTTTGTGAAAATAACAAAATATTATTTCATTCCATGTATTGCACCTCAATTCGATTTGTTTTGTATTGTGAAAATCAATAACAATGGAGTTTTTTCCTTGTATTAGATTTTAATTTTTGTGCTTTTGTGAAAAACAATAAAAAATTGTGTATTTTCCATGTATTAGACTACTTATTTTGTGGTTTTGTGAAAATAACAAAATATTATTTCTTTCCATGTATTGCACCTCAATTCGATTTGTTTGGTATTGCGAAAATCAATAACAACGGAGTTTTTTCCTCGTATTAGATTTTAATTTTTGTGCTTTTGTGAAAAACAATACAAAATTGTGTTTTTCCATGTATTGGACTTCTTATTTTGCGGTTTTGTGAAAATAACAAAATATTATTTCTTTCCATGTATTGCACCTCAATTCGATTTGTTTGGTATTCTGAAAAACAATAACAATGGAGTTTTTTCCATGTATTAGATTTTAATTTTTGTGCTTTTGTGAAAAACAATACAAAATTGTGTTTTTCCATGTATTGGACTTCTTATTTTGCGGTTTTGTGAAAATAACAAAATATTATTTCTTTCCATGTATTGCACCTCAATTCGATTTGTTTGGTATTGTGAAAATCAATAACAATGGAGTTTTTTTCCTTGTATTAGATTTTTATTTTTGTGCTTTTGTGAAAAATAATACAAAATTGTGTTTTTCCATGTATTGGACTTCTTATTTTGCGGTTTTGTGAAAATAACAAAATATTATTTCTTTCCATGTATTGCACCTCAATTCGACTTGTTTTGTATTGTGAAAATCAGTAACAATGGAGTTTTTTCCTTGTATTAGATTTTAATTTTTGTGCTTTTGTGAAAAACAATACAAAATTGTGTTTTTCCATGTATTGGACTTCTTATTTTGCGGTTTTGTGAAAATAACAAAATATTATTTCTTTCCATGTATTGCACCTCAATTCGATTTGTTTGGTATTGTGAAAATCAATAACAATGGAGTTTTTTTCCTTGTATTAGATTTTAATTTTTGTGCTTTTGTGAAAAACAATACAAAATTGTGTTTTTCCATGTATTGGACTTCTTATTTTGCGGTTTTGTGAAAATAACAAAATATTATTTCATTTCATGTATTGCACCTCAATTCTATTTGTTTTGTATTGTGAAAATCAATAACAATGGAGTTTTTTCCTTGTATTAGATTTTCATTTTTGTGCTTTTGTGAAAAACAATAAAAAAATTATGTATTTTCCATGTATTAGACTACTTATTTTGTGGTTTTGTGAAAATAACAAAATATTATTTCTTTCCATGTATTGCACCTCAATTCGATTTGTTTGGTATTGTGAAAATCAATTACAATGGAGTTTTTTCCTTGTATTAGATTTTAATTTTTGTGCTTTTGTGAAAAACAATACAAAATTGTGTTTTTCCATGTATTGGACTTCTTATTTTGCGGTTTTGTGAAAATAACAAAATATTATTTCTTTCCATGTATTGCACCTCAATTCGATTTGTTTGGTATTGTGAAAATCAATAACAATGGAGTTTTTTTCCTTGTATTAGATTTTTATTTTTGTGCTTTTGTGAAAAACAATACAAAATTGTGTTTTTCCATGTATTGGACTTCTTATTTTGCGGTTTTATGAAAATAATAAAATATTATTTCATTCCATGTATTGCACCTCAATTCGATTTGTTTTGTATTGTGAAAATCAATAACAATGGAGTTTTTTCCTTGTATTAGATTTTAATTTTTGTGCTTTTGTGAAAAACAATAAAAAATTGTGTATTTTCCATGTATTAGACTGCTTATTTTGTGGTTTTGTGAAAATAACAAAATATTATTTCTTTCCATGTATTGCACCTCAATTCGATTTGTTTGCTATTGTGAAAGTCAATAACAATGGAGTTTTTTCCTCGTATTAGATTTTAATTTTTGTGCTTTTGTGAAAAACAATACAAAATTGTGTTTTTCCATGTATTGGACTTCTTATTTTGCGGTTTTGTGAAAATAACAAAATATTATTTCTTTCCATGTATTGCACCTCAATTCGATTTGTTTGGTATTGTGAAAAACAATAACAATGGAGTTTTTTTGCATGTATTAGATTTTAATTTTTGTGCTTTTGTGAAAAACAATACAAAATTGTGTTTTTCCATGTATTGGACTTCTTATTTTGCGGTTTTGTGAAAATAACAAAATATTATTTCTTTCCATGTATTGCACCTCAATTCGATTTGTTTTGTATTGTGAAAATCAGTAACAATGGAGTTTTTTCCTTGTATTAGATTTTAATTTTTGTGCTTTTGTGAAAAACAATACAAAATTGTGTTTTTCCATGTATTGGACTTCTTATTTTGCGGTTTTGTGAAAATAACAAAATATTATTTCTTTCCATGTATTGCACCTCAATTCGACTTGTTTTGTATTGTGAAAATCAATAACAATGGAGTTTTTTCCTTGTATTAGATTTTAATTTTTGTGCTTTTGTGAAAAACAATACAAAATTCTGTTTTTCCATGTATTGATCTTCTTATTTTGCGGTTTTGTGAAAATAATAAAAATATTATTTCTTTCCATGTATTGCACCTCAATTCGATTTGTTTTGTATTGTGAATATCAATAACAATGGAGTTTTTTCCTTGTATTAGATTTTAATTTTTGTGATTTTGTGAAAAACAATACAAAATTGTGTTTTTCCATGTATTGGACTTCTTATTTTGCGGTTTTGTGAAAATAACAAAATATTATTTCTTTCCATGTATTGCACCTCAATTCGATTTGTTTGGTATTGTGAAAATCAATAACAATGGAGTTTTTTTCCTTGTATTAGATTTTTATTTTTGTGCTTTTGTGAAAAACAATACAAAATTGTGTTTTTCCATGTATTGGACTTCTTATTTTGCGGTTTTGTGAAAATAACAAAATATTATTTCATTCCATGTATTGCACCTCAATTCGATTTGTTTTGTATTGTGAAAATCAATAACAATGGAGTTTTTTCCTTGTATTAGATTTTAATTTTTGTGCTTTTGTGAAAAACAATAAAAAATTGTGTATTTTCCATGTATTAGACTACTTATTTTGTGGTTTTGTGAAAATAACAAAATATTATTTCTTTCCATGTATTGCACCTCAATTCGATTTGTTTGGTATTGCGAAAATCAATAACAACGGAGTTTTTTCCTCGTATTAGATTTTAATTTTTGTGCTTTTGTGAAAAACAATACAAAATTGTGTTTTTCCATGTATTGGACTTCTTATTTTGCGGTTTTGTGAAAATAACAAAATATTATTTCTTTCCATGTATTGCACCTCAATTCGATTTGTTTGGTATTCTGAAAAACAATAACAATGGAGTTTTTTCCATGTATTAGATTTTAATTTTTGTGCTTTTGTGAAAAACAATACAAAATTGTGTTTTTCCATGTATTGGACTTCTTATTTTGCGGTTTTGTGAAAATAACAAAATATTATTTCTTTCCATGTATTGCACCTCAATTCGATTTGTTTGGTATTGTGAAAATCAATAACAATGGAGTTTTTTTCCTTGTATTAGATTTTTATTTTTGTGCTTTTGTGAAAAATAATACAAAATTGTGTTTTTCCATGTATTGGACTTCTTATTTTGCGGTTTTGTGAAAATAACAAAATATTATTTCTTTCCATGTATTGCACCTCAATTCGACTTGTTTTGTATTGTGAAAATCAGTAACAATGGAGTTTTTTCCTTGTATTAGATTTTAATTTTTGTGCTTTTGTGAAAAACAATACAAAATTGTGTTTTTCCATGTATTGGACTTCTTATTTTGCGGTTTTGTGAAAATAACAAAATATTATTTCTTTCCATGTATTGCACCTCAATTCGATTTGTTTGGTATTGTGAAAATCAATAACAATGGAGTTTTTTTCCTTGTATTAGATTTTAATTTTTGTGCTTTTGTGAAAAACAATACAAAATTGTGTTTTTCCATGTATTGGACTTCTTATTTTGCGGTTTTGTGAAAATAACAAAATATTATTTCATTTCATGTATTGCACCTCAATTCTATTTGTTTTGTATTGTGAAAATCAATAACAATGGAGTTTTTTCCTTGTATTAGATTTTCATTTTTGTGCTTTTGTGAAAAACAATAAAAAAATTATGTATTTTCCATGTATTAGACTACTTATTTTGTGGTTTTGTGAAAATAACAAAATATTATTTCTTTCCATGTATTGCACCTCAATTCGATTTGTTTGGTATTGTGAAAATCAATTACAATGGAGTTTTTTCCTTGTATTAGATTTTTATTTTTGTGCTTTTGTGAAAAACAATACAAAATTGTGTTTTTCCATGTATTGGACTTCTTATTTTGCGGTTTTATGAAAATAATAAAATATTATTTCATTCCATGTATTGCACCTCAATTCGATTTGTTTTGTATTGTGAAAATCAATAACAATGGAGTTTTTTCCTTGTATTAGATTTTAATTTTTGTGCTTTTGTGAAAAACAATAAAAAATTGTGTATTTTCCATGTATTAGACTGCTTATTTTGTGGTTTTGTGAAAATAACAAAATATTATTTCTTTCCATGTATTGCACCTCAATTCGATTTGTTTGCTATTGTGAAAGTCAATAACAATGGAGTTTTTTCCTCGTATTAGATTTTAATTTTTGTGCTTTTGTGAAAAACAATACAAAATTGTGTTTTTCCATGTATTGGACTTCTTATTTTGCGGTTTTGTGAAAATAACAAAATATTATTTCTTTCCATGTATTGCACCTCAATTCGATTTGTTTGGTATTGTGAAAAACAATAACAATGGAGTTTTTTTGCATGTATTAGATTTTAATTTTTGTGCTTTTGTGAAAAACAATACAAAATTGTGTTTTTCCATGTATTGGACTTCTTATTTTGCGGTTTTGTGAAAATAACAAAATATTATTTCTTTCCATGTATTGCACCTCAATTCGATTTGTTTTGTATTGTGAAAATCAGTAACAATGGAGTTTTTTCCTTGTATTAGATTTTAATTTTTGTGCTTTTGTGAAAAACAATACAAAATTGTGTTTTTCCATGTATTGGACTTCTTATTTTGCGGTTTTGTGAAAATAACAAAATATTATTTCTTTCCATGTATTGCACCTCAATTCGACTTGTTTTGTATTGTGAAAATCAATAACAATGGAGTTTTTTCCTTGTATTAGATTTTAATTTTTGTGCTTTTGTGAAAAACAATACAAAATTCTGTTTTTCCATGTATTGATCTTCTTATTTTGCGGTTTTGTGAAAATAATAAAAATATTATTTCTTTCCATGTATTGCACCTCAATTCCATTTGTTTTGTATTGTGAATATCAATAACAATGGAGTTTTTTCCTTGTATTAGATTTTAATTTTTGTGATTTTGTGAAAAACAATACAAAATTGTGTTTTTCCATGTATTTGACTTCTTATTTTGCGGTTTTGTGAAAATAACAAAATATTATTTCTTTCCATGTATTGCACCTCAATTCTATTTGTTTTGTATTGTGAAAATCAATAACAATGGAGTTTTTTCCATGTATTAGATTTTCATTTTTGTGCTTTTGTGAAAAACAATAAAAAATTGTGTATTTTCCATGTATTAGAATACTTATTTTGTGGTTTTGTGAAAATAACAAAATATTATTTCTTTCCATGTATTGCACCTCAATTCGATTTGTTTGGTATTGTGAAAATCAATAACAATGAAGTTTTTTCCTTGTATTAGATTTTAATTTTTGTGCTTTTGTGAAAAACAATACAAAATTGTGTTTTTCCATGTATTGGACTTCTTATTTTGCGGTTTTGTGAAAATAACAAAATATTATTTCTTTCCATGTATTGCACCTCAATTCGATTTGTTTGGTATTGTGAAAATCAATAACAATGGAGTTTTTTTCCTTGTATTAGATTTTTATTTTTGTGCTTTTGTGAAAAACAATACAAAATTGTGTTTTTCCATGTATTGGACTTCTTATTTTGCGGTTTTGTGAAAATAACAAAATATTATTTCATTCCATGTATTGCACCTCAATTCGATTTGTTTTGTATTGTGAAAATCAATAACAATGGAGTTTTTTCCTTGTATTAGATTTTAATTTTTGTGCTTTTGTGAAAAACAATACAAAATTGTGTTTTTCCATGTATTTGACTTCTTATTTTGCGGTTTTGTGAAAATAACAAAATATTATTTCTTTCCATGTATTGCACCTCAATTCTATTTGTTTTGTATTGTGAAAATCAATAACAATGGAGTTTTTTCCTTGTATTAGATTTTCATTTTTGTGCTTTTGTGAAAAACAATAAAAAATTGTGTATTTTCCATGTATTAGACTACTTATTTTGTGGTTTTGTGAAAATAACAAAATATTATTTCTTTCCATGTATTGCACCTCAATTCGATTTGTTTGGTATTGTGAAAATCAATAACAATGGAGTTTTTTCCTTGTATTAGATTTTAATTTTTGTGCTTTTGTGAAAAACAATACAAAATTGTGTTTTTCCATGTATTGGACTTCTTATTTTGCGGTTTTGTGAAAATAACAAAATATTATTTCTTTCCATGTATTGCACCTCAATTCGATTTGTTTGGTATTGTGAAAAACAATAACAATGGAGTTTTTTTGCATGTATTAGATTTTAATTTTTGTGCTTTTGTGAAAAACAATACACAATTGTGTTTTTCCATGTATTGGACTTCTTATTTTGCGGTTTTGTGAAAATAACAAAATATTATTACTTTCCATGTATTGCACCTCAATTCGATTTGTTTGGTATTGTGAAAATCAATAACAACGGAGTTTTTTCCTCGTATTAGATTTTAATTTTTGTGCTTTTGTGAAAAACAATACAAAATTGTGTTTTTCCATGTATTGGACTTCTTATTTTGCGGTTTTGTGAAAATAACAAAATATTATTTCTTTCCATGTATTGCACCTCAATTCGATTTGTTTGGTATTGTGAAAATCAATAACAACGGAGTTTTTTCCTCGTATTAGATTTTAATTTTTGTGCTTTTGTGAAAAACAATACAAAATTGTGTTTTTCCATGTATTGGACTTCTTATTTTGCGGTTTTGTGAAAATAACAAAATATTATTTCTTTCCATGTATTGCACCTCAATTCGATTTGTTTGGTATTGTGAAAATCAATAACAATGGAGTTTTTTTCCTTGTATTAGATTTTTATTTTTGTGCTTTTGTGAAAAATAATACAAAATTGTGTTTTTCCATGTATTGGACTTCTTATTTTGCGGTTTTGTGAAAATAACAAAATATTATTTCTTTCCATGTATTGCACCTCAATTCGACTTGTTTTGTATTGTGAAAATCAGTAACAATGGAGTTTTTTCCTTGTATTAGATTTTAATTTTTGTGCTTTTGTGAAAAACAATACAAAATTGTGTTTTTCCATGTATTGGACTTCTTATTTTGCGGTTTTGTGAAAATAACAAAATATTATTTCTTTCCATGTATTGCACCTCAATTCGATTTGTTTGGTATTGTGAAAATCAATAACAATGGAGTTTTTTTCCTTGTATTAGATTTTAATTTTTGTGCTTTTGTGAAAAACAATACAAAATTGTGTTTTTCCATGTATTGGACTTCTTATTTTGCGGTTTTGTGAAAATAACAAAATATTATTTCATTTCATGTATTGCACCTCAATTCTATTTGTTTTGTATTGTGAAAATCAATAACAATGGAGTTTTTTCCTTGTATTAGATTTTCATTTTTGTGCTTTTGTGAAAAACAATAAAAAAATTATGTATTTTCCATGTATTAGACTACTTATTTTGTGGTTTTGTGAAAATAACAAAATATTATTTCTTTCCATGTATTGCACCTCAATTCGATTTGTTTGGTATTGTGAAAATCAATTACAATGGAGTTTTTTCCTTGTATTAGATTTTAATTTTTGTGCTTTTGTGAAAAACAATACAAAATTGTGTTTTTCCATGTATTGGACTTCTTATTTTGCGGTTTTGTGAAAATAACAAAATATTATTTCTTTCCATGTATTGCACCTCAATTCGATTTGTTTGGTATTGTGAAAATCAATAACAATGGAGTTTTTTTCCTTGTATTAGAATTTTATTTTTGTGCTTTTGTGAAAAACAATACAAAATTGTGTTTTTCCATGTATTGGACTTCTTATTTTGCGGTTTTGTGAAAATAATAAAATATTATTTCATTCCATGTATTGCACCTCAATTCGATTTGTTTTGTATTGTGAAAATCAATAACAATGGAGTTTTTTCCTTGTATTAGATTTTAATTTTTGTGCTTTTGTGAAAAACAATAAAAAATTGTGTATTTTCCATGTATTAGACTGCTTATTTTGTGGTTTTGTGAAAATAACAAAATATTATTTCTTTCCATGTATTGCACCTCAATTCGATTTGTTTGCTATTGTGAAAATCAATAACAATGGAGTTTTTTCCTCGTATTAGATTTTAATTTTTGTGCTTTTGTGAAAAACAATACAAAATTGTGTTTTTCCATGTATTGGACTTCTTATTTTGCGGTTTTGTGAAAATAACAAAATATTATTTCTTTCCATGTATTGCACCTCAATTCGATTTGTTTGGTATTGTGAAAAACAATAACAATGGAGTTTTTTTGCATGTATTAGATTTTAATTTTTGTGCTTTTGTGAAAAACAATACAAAATTGTGTTTTTCCATGTATTGGACTTCTTATTTTGCGGTTTTGTGAAAATAACAAAATATTATTTCTTTCCATGTATTGCACCTCAATTCGATTTGTTTTGTATTGTGAAAATCAGTAACAATGGAGTTTTTTCCTTGTATTAGATTTTAATTTTTGTGCTTTTGTGAAAAACAATACAAAATTGTGTTTTTCCATGTATTGGACTTCTTATTTTGCGGTTTTGTGAAAATAACAAAATATTATTTCTTTCCATGTATTGCACCTCAATTCGACTTGTTTTGTATTGTGAAAATCAATAACAATGGAGTTTTTTCCTTGTATTAGATTTTAATTTTTGTGCTTTTGTGAAAAACAATACAAAATTCTGTTTTTCCATGTATTGATCTTCTTATTTTGCGGTTTTGTGAAAATAATAAAAATATTATTTCTTTCCATGTATTGCACCTCAATTCGATTTGTTTTGTATTGTGAATATCAATAACAATGGAGTTTTTTCCTTGTATTAGATTTTAATTTTTGTGATTTTGTGAAAAACAATACAAAATTGTGTTTTTCCATGTATTTGACTTCTTATTTTGCGGTTTTGTGAAAATAACAAAATATTATTTCTTTCCATGTATTGCACCTCAATTCTATTTGTTTTGTATTGTGAAAATCAATAACAATGGAGTTTTTTCCATGTATTAGATTTTCATTTTTGTGCTTTTGTGAAAAACAATAAAAAATTGTGTATTTTCCATGTATTAGAATACTTATTTTGTGGTTTTGTGAAAATAACAAAATATTATTTCTTTCCATGTATTGCACCTCAATTCGATTTGTTTGGTATTGTGAAAATCAATAACAATGAAGTTTTTTCCTTGTATTAGATTTTAATTTTTGTGCTTTTGTGAAAAACAATACAAAATTGTGTTTTTCCATGTATTGGACTTCTTATTTTGCGGTTTTGTGAAAATAACAAAATATTATTTCTTTCCATGTATTGCACCTCAATTCGATTTGTTTGGTATTGTGAAAATCAATAACAATGGAGTTTTTTTCCTTGTATTAGATTTTTATTTTTGTGCTTTTGTGAAAAACAATACAAAATTGTGTTTTTCCATGTATTGGACTTCTTATTTTGCGGTTTTGTGAAAATAACAAAATATTATTTCATTCCATGTATTGCACCTCAATTCGATTTGTTTTGTATTGTGAAAATCAATAACAATGGAGTTTTTTCCTTGTATTAGATTTTAATTTTTGTGCTTTTGTGAAAAACAATACAAAATTGTGTTTTTCCATGTATTTGACTTCTTATTTTGCGGTTTTGTGAAAATAACAAAATATTATTTCTTTCCATGTATTGCACCTCAATTCTATTTGTTTTGTATTGTGAAAATCAATAACAATGGAGTTTTTTCCTTGTATTAGATTTTCATTTTTGTGCTTTTGTGAAAAACAATAAAAAATTGTGTATTTTCCATGTATTAGACTACTTATTTTGTGGTTTTGTGAAAATAACAAAATATTATTTCTTTCCATGTATTGCACCTCAATTCGATTTGTTTGGTATTGTGAAAATCAATAACAATGGAGTTTTTTCCTTGTATTAGATTTTAATTTTTGTGCTTTTGTGAAAAACAATACAAAATTGTGTTTTTCCATGTATTGGACTTCTTATTTTGCGGTTTTGTGAAAATAACAAAATATTATTTCTTTCCATGTATTGCACCTCAATTCGATTTGTTTGGTATTGTGAAAAACAATAACAATGGAGTTTTTTTGCATGTATTAGATTTTAATTTTTGTGCTTTTGTGAAAAACAATACAAAATTGTGTTTTTCCATGTATTGGACTTCTTATTTTGCGGTTTTGTGAAAATAACAAAATATTATTACTTTCCATGTATTGCACCTCAATTCGATTTGTTTGGTATTGTGAAAATCAATAACAACGGAGTTTTTTCCTCGTATTAGATTTTAATTTTTGTGCTTTTGTGAAAAACAATACAAAATTGTGTTTTTCCATGTATTGGACTTCTTATTTTGCGGTTTTGTGAAAATAACAAAATATTATTTCTTTCCATGTATTGCACCTCAATTCGATTTGTTTGGTATTGTGAAAATCAATAACAACGGAGTTTTTTCCTCGTATTAGATTTTAATTTTTGTGCTTTTGTGAAAAACAATACAAAATTGTGTTTTTCCATGTATTGGACTTCTTATTTTGCGGTTTTGTGAAAATAACAAAATATTATTTCTTTCCATGTATTGCACCTCAATTCGACTTGTTTTGTATTGTGAAAATCAATAACAATGGAGTTTTTTCCTTGTATTAGATTTTAATTTTTGTGCTTTTGTGAAAAACAATACAAAATTCTGTTTTTCCATGTATTGATCTTCTTATTTTGCGGTTTTGTGAAAATAATAAAAATATTATTTCTTTCCATGTATTGCACCTCAATTCGATTTGTTTTGTATTGTGAATATCAATAACAATGGAGTTTTTTCCTTGTATTAGATTTTAATTTTTGTGATTTTGTGAAAAACAATACAAAATTGTGTTTTTCCATGTATTTGACTTCTTATTTTGCGGTTTTGTGAAAATAACAAAATATTATTTCTTTCCATGTATTGCACCTCAATTCTATTTGTTTTGTATTGTGAAAATCAATAACAATGGAGTTTTTTCCATGTATTAGATTTTCATTTTTGTGCTTTTGTGAAAAACAATAAAAAATTGTGTATTTTCCATGTATTAGAATACTTATTTTGTGGTTTTGTGAAAATAACAAAATATTATTTCTTTCCATGTATTGCACCTCAATTCGATTTGTTTGGTATTGTGAAAATCAATAACAATGAAGTTTTTTCCTTGTATTAGATTTTAATTTTTGTGCTTTTGTGAAAAACAATACAAAATTGTGTTTTTCCATGTATTGGACTTCTTATTTTGCGGTTTTGTGAAAATAACAAAATATTATTTCTTTCCATGTATTGCACCTCAATTCGATTTGTTTGGTATTGTGAAAATCAATAACAATGGAGTTTTTTTCCTTGTATTAGATTTTTATTTTTGTGCTTTTGTGAAAAACAATACAAAATTGTGTTTTTCCATGTATTGGACTTCTTATTTTGCGGTTTTGTGAAAATAACAAAATATTATTTCATTCCATGTATTGCACCTCAATTCGATTTGTTTTGTATTGTGAAAATCAATAACAATGGAGTTTTTTCCTTGTATTAGATTTTAATTTTTGTGCTTTTGTGAAAAACAATACAAAATTGTGTTTTTCCATGTATTTGACTTCTTATTTTGCGGTTTTGTGAAAATAACAAAATATTATTTCTTTCCATGTATTGCACCTCAATTCTATTTGTTTTGTATTGTGAAAATCAATAACAATGGAGTTTTTTCCTTGTATTAGATTTTCATTTTTGTGCTTTTGTGAAAAACAATAAAAAATTGTGTATTTTCCATGTATTAGACTACTTATTTTGTGGTTTTGTGAAAATAACAAAATATTATTTCTTTCCATGTATTGCACCTCAATTCGATTTGTTTGGTATTGTGAAAATCAATAACAATGGAGTTTTTTCCTTGTATTAGATTTTAATTTTTGTGCTTTTGTGAAAAACAATACAAAATTGTGTTTTTCCATGTATTGGACTTCTTATTTTGCGGTTTTGTGAAAATAACAAAATATTATTTCTTTCCATGTATTGCACCTCAATTCGATTTGTTTGGTATTGTGAAAATCAATAACAATGGAGTTTTTTTCCTTGTATTAGATTTTTATTTTTGTGCTTTTGTGAAAAACAATACAAAATTGTGTTTTTCCATGTATTGGACTTCTTATTTTGCGGTTTTGTGAAAATAACAAAATATTATTTCATTCCATGTATTGCACCTCAATTCGATTTGTTTTGTATTGTGAAAATCAATAACAATGGAGTTTTTTCCTTGTATTAGATTTTAATTTTTGTGCTTTTGTGAAAAACAATAAAAAATTGTGTATTTTCCATGTATTAGACTACTTATTTTGTGGTTTTGTGAAAATAACAAAATATTATTACTTTCCATGTATTGCACCTCAATTCGATTTGTTTGGTATTGTGAAAATCAATAACAACGGAGTTTTTTCCTCGTATTAGATTTTAATTTTTGTGCTTTTGTGAAAAACAATACAAAATTGTGTTTTTCCATGTATTGGAATTCTTATTTTGCGGTTTTGTGAAAATAACAAAATATTATTTCTTTCCATGTATTGCACCTCAATTCGATTTGTTTGGTATTGTGAAAATCAATAACAACGGAGTTTTTTCCTCGTATTAGATTTTAATTTTTGTGCTTTTGTGAAAAACAATACAAAATTGTGTTTTTCCATGTATTGGACTTCTTATTTTGCGGTTTTGTGAAAATAACAAAATATTATTACTTTCCATGTATTGCACCTCAATTCGATTTGTTTGGTATTGTGAAAATCAATAACAACGGAGTTTTTTCCTCGTATTAGATTTTAATTTTTGTGCTTTTGTGAAAAACAATACAAAATTGTG
Organism: Juncus effusus; assembly: GCA_027726005.1. Lineage (NCBI taxonomy): Eukaryota > Viridiplantae > Streptophyta > Magnoliopsida > Poales > Juncaceae > Juncus > Juncus effusus. The sequence continues at coordinate 4,139,701 of CM050906.1, read as the reverse complement.
TTTTTCCATGTATTTGACTTCTTATTTTGCGGTTTTGTGAAAATAACAAAATATTATTTCTTTCCATGTATTGCACCTCAATTCTATTTGTTTTGTATTGTGAAAATCAATAACAATGGAGTTTTTTCCATGTATTAGATTTTCATTTTTGTGCTTTTGTGAAAAACAATAAAAAATTGTGTATTTTCCATGTATTAGACTACTTATTTTGTGGTTTTGAGAAAATAACAAAATATTATTTCTTTCCATGTATTGCACCTCAATTCGATTTGTTTGGTATTGTGAAAATCAATAACAATGGAGTTTTTTCCTTGTATTAGATTTTAATTTTTGTGCTTTTGTGAAAAACAATACAAAATTGTGTTTTTCCATGTATTGGACTTCTTATTTTGCGGTTTTGTGAAAATAACAAAATATTATTTCTTTCCATGTATTGCACCTCAATTCGATTTGTTTGGTATTGTGAAAATCAATAACAATGGAGTTTTTTTCCTTGTATTAGATTTTTATTTTTGTGCTTTTGTGAAAAACAATACAAAATTGTGTTTTTCCATGTATTGGACTTCTTATTTTGCGGTTTTGTGAAAATAACAAAATATTATTTCATTCCATGTATTGCACCTCAATTCGATTTGTTTTGTATTGTGAAAATCAATAACAATGGAGTTTTTTCCTTGTATTAGATTTTAATTTTTGTGCTTTTGTGAAAAACAATAAAAAATTGTGTATTTTCCATGTATTAGACTACTTATTTTGTGGTTTTGTGAAAATAACAAAATATTATTACTTTCCATGTATTGCACCTCAATTCGATTTGTTTGGTATTGTGAAAATCAATAACAACGGAGTTTTTTCCTCGTATTAGATTTTAATTTTTGTGCTTTTGTGAAAAACAATACAAAATTGTGTTTTTCCATGTATTGGACTTCTTATTTTGCGGTTTTGTGAAAATAACAAAATATTATTTCTTTCCATGTATTGCACCTCAATTCGATTTGTTTGGTATTGTGAAAATCAATAACAACGGAGTTTTTTCCTCGTATTAGATTTTAATTTTTGTGCTTTTGTGAAAAACAATACAAAATTGTGTTTTTCCATGTATTGGACTTCTTATTTTGCGGTTTTGTGAAAATAACAAAATATTATTACTTTCCATGTATTGCACCTCAATTCGATTTGTTTGGTATTGTGAAAATCAATAACAACGGAGTTTTTTCCTCGTATTAGATTTTAATTTTTGTGCTTTTGTGAAAAACAATACAAAATTGTGTTTTTCCATGTATTTGACTTCTTATTTTGCGGTTTTGTGAAAATAACAAAATATTATTTCTTTCCATGTATTGCACCTCAATTCTATTTGTTTTGTATTGTGAAAATCAATAACAATGGAGTTTTTTCCATGTATTAGATTTTCATTTTTGTGCTTTTGTGAAAAACAATAAAAAATTGTGTATTTTCCATGTATTAGACTACTTATTTTGTGGTTTTGTGAAAATAACAAATGTATTGCACCTCAATTCGATTTGTTTGGTATTGTGAAAATCAATAACAATGGAGTTTTTTCCTTGTATTAGATTTTAATTTTTGTGCTTTTGTGAAAAACAATACAAAATTGTGTTTTTCCATGTATTGGACTTCTTATTTTGCGGTTTTGTGAAAATAACAAAATATTATTTCTTTCCATGTATTGCACCTCAATTCGATTTGTTTGGTATTGTGAAAATCAATAACAATGGAGTTTTTTTCCTTGTATTAGATTTTTATTTTTGTGCTTTTGTGAAAAACAATACAAAATTGTGTTTTTCCATGTATTGGACTTCTTATTTTGCGGTTTTGTGAAAATAACAAAATATTATTTCATTCCATGTATTGCACCTCAATTCGATTTGTTTTGTATTGTGAAAATCAATAACAATGGAGTTTTTTCCTTGTATTAGATTTTAATTTTTGTGCTTTTGTGAAAAACAATACAAAATTGTGTTTTTCCATGTATTTGACTTCTTATTTTGCGGTTTTGTGAAAATAACAAAATATTATTTCTTTCCATGTATTGCACCTCAATTCTATTTGTTTTGTATTGTGAAAATCAATAACAATGGAGTTTTTTCCTTGTATTAGATTTTCATTTTTGTGCTTTTGTGAAAAACAATAAAAAATTGTGTATTTTCCATGTATTAGACTACTTATTTTGTGGTTTTGTGAAAATAACAAAATATTATTTCTTTCCATGTATTGCACCTCAATTCGATTTGTTTGGTATTGTGAAAATCAATAACAATGGAGTTTTTTCCTTGTATTAGATTTTAATTTTTGTGCTTTTGTGAAAAACAATACAAAATTGTGTTTTTCCATGTATTGGACTTCTTATTTTGCGGTTTTGTGAAAATAACAAAATATTATTTCTTTCCATGTATTGCACCTCAATTCGATTTGTTTGGTATTGTGAAAATCAATAACAATGGAGTTTTTTTCCTTGTATTAGATTTTTATTTTTGTGCTTTTGTGAAAAACAATACAAAATTGTGTTTTTCCATGTATTGGACTTCTTATTTTGCGGTTTTGTGAAAATAACAAAATATTATTTCATTCCATGTATTGCACCTCAATTCGATTTGTTTTGTATTGTGAAAATCAATAACAATGGAGTTTTTTCCTTGTATTAGATTTTAATTTTTGTGCTTTTGTGAAAAACAATAAAAAATTGTGTATTTTCCATGTATTAGACTACTTATTTTGTGGTTTTGTGAAAATAACAAAATATTATTACTTTCCATGTATTGCACCTCAATTCGATTTGTTTGGTATTGTGAAAATTAATAACAACGGAGTTTTTTCCTCGTATTAGATTTTAATTTTTGTGCTTTTGTCAAAAACAATACAAAATTGTGTTTTTCCATGTATTGGACTTCTTATTTTGCGGTTTTCTGAAAATAACAAAATATTATTTCTTTCCATGTATTGCACCTCAATTCGATTTGTTTGGTATTGTGAAAAACAATAACAATGGAGTTTTTTCCATGTATTAGATTTTAATTTTTGTGCTTTTGTGAAAAACAATACAAAATTGTGTTTTTCCATGTATTGGACTTCTTATTTTGCGGTTTTGTGAAAATAACAAAATATTATTTCTTTCCATGTATTGCACCTCAATTCGATTTGTTTTGTATTGTGAAAATCAGTAACAATGGAGTTTTTTCCTTGTATTAGATTTTAATTTTTGTGCTTTTGTGAAAAACAATACAAAATTGTGTTTTTCCATGTATTGGACTTCTTATTTTGCGGTTTTGTGAAAATAACAAAATATTATTTCTTTCCATGTATTGCACCTCAATTCGACTTGTTTTGTATTGTGAAAATCAGTAACAATGGAGTTTTTTCCTTGTATTAGATTTTAATTTTTGTGCTTTTGTGAAAAACAATACAAAATTGTGTTTTTCCATGTATTGGACTTCTTATTTTGCGGTTTTGGGAAAATAACAAAATATTATTTCTTTCCATGTATTGCACCTCAATTCGATTTGTTTGGTATTGTGAAAATCAATAACAATGGAGTTTTTTCCTTGTATTAGATTTTAATTTTTGTGCTTTTGTGAAAAACAATACAAAATTGTGTTTTTCCATGTATTGATCTTCTTATTTTGCGGTTTTGTGAAAATAATAAAAATATTATTTCTTTCCATTTATTGCACCTCAATTCGATTTGTTTTGTATTGTGAATATCAATAACAATGGAGTTTTTCCCTTGTATTAGATTTTAATTTTTGTGATTTTGTGAAAAACAATACAAAATTGTGTTTTTCCATGTATTGGACTTCTTATTTTGCGGTTTTGTGAAAATAACAAAATATTATTTCATTTCATGTATTGCACCTCAATTCTATTTGTTTTGTATTGTGAAAATGAATAACAATGGAGTTTTTTACTTGTATTAGATTTTCATTTTTGTGCTTTTGTGAAAAACAATAAAAAATTGTGTATTTTCCATGTATTAGACTACTTATTTTGTGGTTTTGTGAAAATAACAAAATATTATTTCTTTCCATGTATTGCACCTCAATTCGATTTGTTTGGTATTGTGAAAATCAATAACAATGGAGTTTTTTTCCTTGTATTAGATTTTTATTTTTGTGCTTTTGTGAAAAACAATACAAAATTGTGTTTTTCCATTTATTGGACTTCTTATTTTGCGGTTTTGTGAAAATAACAAAATATTATTTCATTCCATGTATTGCACCTCAATTCGATTTGTTTTGTATTGTGAAAATCAATAACAACGGAGTTTTTTCCATGTATTAGATTTTAATTTTTGTGGTTTTGTGAAAAACAATACAAAATTGTGTTTTTCCATGTATTGGACTTCTTATTTTGCGGTTTTGTGAAAATAACAAAATATTATTTCTTTCCATGTATTGCACCTCAATTCGACTTGTTTTGTATTGTGAAAATCAATAACAATGGAGTTTTTTCCTTGTATTAGATTTTAATTTTTGTGCTTTTGTGAAAAACAATACAAAATTGTGTTTTTCCATGTATTGATCTTCTTATTTTGCGGTTTTGTGAAAATAATAAAAATATTATTTCTTTCCATGTATTGCACCTCAATTCGATTTGTTTTGTATTGTGAATATCAATAACAATGGAGTTTTTTCCTTGTATTAGATTTTAATTTTTGTGATTTTGTGATAAACAATACAAAATTATATTTTTTCAAGTATTTGACTTCTTATTTTGCAGTTTTGTGAAAATAACAAAATATTATTTCTTTCCATGTATTGTACCTCAATTCGATTTGTTTGATATTGTGAAAATCAATAACGACGGAGTTTTTTTTCCGTGTATTAGATTTCAATTTTTGTGCTTTTGTGAAAAACAATACAAAATTCTGTTTTTCCATTTATCAGACTTCTTATGTGTCGGTTTTGTGAAAATAAAAAAATATTATTTCTTTCCATGTATTGCACCTCAATTCGATTTGTTTGGTATTGTGAAAATCAATAACAATGGACTTTTTTCCATGTGCGAGATTTTAATTTTTGTGCTTTTGTGAAAAACAATACAAAACCGCAAAATAATATTTTCTGGTTTTGTGAAAAACAATACAAAATTGTGTTTTTCCATGTATTAGACTTCTTATTTTGCGGTTTTGTGAAAATAACAAAATATTATTTGTTTCCATGTATTGTCCCTCAATTCGATTTGTTTGGTATTGTGAAAATCAAGAACAATGAAGTTTTTTCCTTGTATTAGATTTTAATTTTTGTGATTTTGTGAAAAACAAAACAAAATTGTGTTTTTCCATGTATTGGACTTCTTATTTTGCGGTTTTGTGAAAATTACAAAATATTATTTCTTTCCACGTATTGCCCCTCAATACGATTTGTTTGGTATTGTGAAAATTAATAACAATGGAGATTTTTCCTTGTGTTAGATTTTAATTTTTGTGCTTTTGTGAAAAACAATACAAAATTGTGTTTTTCCATGTATTGGAGTTCTTATTTTGCGGTTTTGTGAAAATAACAAAATATTATTTCTTTCCATGTATTGCACCTCAATTCGATTTGTTTTGTATTGTGAAAATCAATAACAATGGAGTTTTTTCCATGTATTAGATTTTAATTTTTGTGGTTTGGTGAAAAACAATACAAAACTGTGTTTTTCCATGTATTGGACTTCTTATTTTGCGGTTTTGTGAAAATAACAAAATATTATTTCTTTCCATGTATTGCACCTCAATTCGACTTGTTTTGTATTGTGAAAATCAATAACAATGGAGTTTTTTCCTTGTATTAGATTTTAATTTTTGTGCTTTTGTGAAAAACAATACAAAATTTTGTTTTTCCATATATTGATCTTCTTATTTTGCGGTTTTGTGAAAATAATAAAAATATTATTTCTTTCCATGTATTGCACCTCAATTCGATTTGTTTTGTATTGTGAATATCAATAACAATGGAGTTTTTTCCTTGTATTAGATTTTAATTTTTGTGATTTTGTGAAAAACAATACAAAATTGTGTTTTTCCATGTATTTGACTTCTTATTTTGCCGTTTTGTGAAAATAACAAAATATTATTTCTTTCCATGTATTGCACCTCAATTCTATTTGTTTTGTATTGTGAAAATCAATAACAATGGAGTTTTTTCCATGTATTAGATTTTCATTTTTGTGCTTTTGTGAAAAACAATAAAAAATTGTGTATTTTCCATGTATTAGACTACTTATTTTGTGGTTTTGTGAAAATAACAAAATATTATTTCTTTCCATGTATTGCACCTCAATTCGATTTGTTTGGTATTGTGAAAATCAATAACAATGGAGTTTTTTCCTTGTATTAGATTTTAATTTTTGTGCTTTTGTGAAAAACAATACAAAATTGTGTTTTTCCATGTATTGGACTTCTTATTTTGCGGTTTTGTGAAAATAACAAAATATTATTTCATTCCATGTATTGCACCTCAATTCGATTTGTTTGGTATTGTGAAAATCAATAACAATGGAGTTTTTTTCCTTGTATTAGATTTTTATTTTTGTGCTTTTGTGAAAAACAATACAAAATTGTGATTTTCCATGTATTGGACTTCTTATTTTGCGGTTTTGTGAAAATAACAAAATATTATTTCATTCCATGTATTGCACCTCAATTCGATTTGTTTTGTATTGTGAAAATCAATAACAATGGAGTTTTTTCCTTGTATTAGATTTTAATTTTTGTGCTTTTGTGAAAAACAATAAAAAATTGTGTATTTTCCATGTATTAGACTACTTATTTTGTGGTTTTGTGAAAATAACAAAATATTATTACTTTCCATGTATTGCACCTCAATTCGATTTGTTTGGTATTGTGAAAATCAATAACAACGGAGTTTTTTCCTCGTATTAGATTTTAATTTTTGTGCTTTTGTGAAAAACAATACAAAATTGTGTTTTTCCATGTATTGGACTTCTTATTTTGCGGTTTTGTGAAAATAACAAAATATTATTTCATTCCATGTATTGCACCTCAATTCGATTTGTTTTGTATTGTGAAAATCAATAACAACGGAGTTTTTTCCATGTATTAGATTTTAATTTTTGTGCTTTTGTGAAAAACAATACAAAATTGTGTTTTTCCATGTATTGGACTTCTTATTTTGCGGTTTTGTGAAAATAACAAAATATTATTTCTTTCCATGTATTGCACCTCAATTCGATTTGTTTGGTATTGTGAAAATCAATAACAATGGAGTTTTTTTCCTTGTATTAGATTTTTATTTTTGTGCTTTTGTGAAAAACAATACAAAATTGTGTTTTTCCATGTATTGGACTTCTTATTTTGCGGTTTTGTGAAAATAACAAAATATTATTTCATTCCATGTATTGCACCTCAATTCGATTTGTTTTGTATTGTGAAAATCAATAACAATGGAGTTTTTTCCTTGTATTAGATTTTAATTTTTGTGCTTTTGTGAAAAACAATAAAAAATTGTGTATTTTCCATGTATTAGACTACTTATTTTGTGGTTTTGTGAAAATAACAAAATATTATTACTTTCCATGTATTGCACCTCAATTCGATTTGTTTGGTATTGTGAAAATCAATAACAACGGAGTTTTTTCCTCGTATTAGATTTTAATTTTTGTGCTTTTGTGAAAAACAATACAAAATTGTGTTTTTCCATGTATTGGAGTTCTTATTTTGCGGTTTTGTGAAAATAACAAAATATTATTTCTTTCCATGTATTGCACCTCAATTCGATTTGTTTTGTATTGTGAAAATCAATAACAATGGAGTTTTTTCCATGTATTAGATTTTAATTTTTGTGGTTTTGTGAAAAACAATACTAAATTCTGTTTTTCCATGTATTGGACTTCTTATTTTGCGGTTTTGTGAAAATAACAAAATATTATTTCTTTCCATGTATTGCACCTCAATTCGACTTGTTTTGTATTGTGAAAATCAATAACAATGGAGTTTTTTCCTTGTATTAGATTTTAATTTTTGTGCTTTTGTGAAAAACAATACAAAATTGTGTTTTTCCATGTATTGATCTTCTTATTTTGCGGTTTTGTGAAAATAATAAAAATATTATTTCTTTCCATGTATTGCACCTCAATTCGATTTGTTTTGTATTGTGAATATCAATAACAATGGAGTTTTTTCCTTGTATTAGATTTTAATTTTTGTGATTTTGTGAAAAACAATACAAAATTGTGTTTTTCCATGTATTTGACTTCTTATTTTGCGGTTTTGTGAAAATAACAAAATATTATTTCTTTCCATGTATTGCACCTCAATTCTATTTGTTTTGTATTGTGAAAATCAATAACAATGGAGTTTTTTCCATGTATTAGATTTTCATTTTTGTGCTTTTGTGAAAAACAATAAAAAATTGTGTATTTTCCATGTATTAGACTACTTATTTTGTGGTTTTGTGAAAATAACAAAATATTATTTCTTTCCATGTATTGCACCTCAATTCGATTTGTTTGGTATTGTGAAAATCAATAACAATGGAGTTTTTTCCTTGTATTAGATTTTAATTTTTGTGCTTTTGTGAAAAACAATACAAAATTGTGTTTTTCCATGTATTGGACTTCTTATTTTGCGGTTTTGTGAAAATAACAAAATATTATTTCATTCCATGTATTGCACCTCAATTCGATTTGTTTGGTATTGTGAAAATCGATAACAATGGAGTTTTTTTCCTTGTATTAGATTTTTATTTTTGTGCTTTTGTGAAAAACAATACAAAATTGTGTTTTTCCATGTATTGGACTTCTTATTTTGCGGTTTTGTGAAAATAACAAAATATTATTTCATTCCATGTATTGCACCTCAATTCGATTTGTTTTGTATTGTGAAAATCAATAACAATGGAGTTTTTTCCTTGTATTAGATTTTAATTTTTGTGCTTTTGTGAAAAACAATAAAAAATTGTGTATTTTCCATGTATTAGACTACTTATTTTGTGGTTTTGTGAAAATAACAAAATATTATTACTTTCCATGTATTGCACCTCAATTCGATTTGTTTGGTATTGTGAAAATCAATAACAACGGAGTTTTTTCCTCGTATTAGATTTTAATTTTTGTGCTTTTGTGAAAAACAATACAAAATTGTGTTTTTCCATGTATTGGACTTCTTATTTTGCGGTTTTGTGAAAATAACAAAATATTATTTCATTCCATGTATTGCACCTCAATTCGATTTGTTTTGTATTGTGAAAATCAATAACAACGGAGTTTTTTCCATGTATTAGATTTTAATTTTTGTGCTTTTGTGAAAAACAATACAAAATTGTGTTTTTCCATGTATTGGACTTCTTATTTTGCGGTTTTGTGAAAATAACAAAATATTATTTCTTTCCATGTATTGCACCTCAATTCGATTTGTTTGGTATTGTGAAAATCAATAACAATGGAGTTTTTTTCCTTGTATTAGATTTTTATTTTTGTGCTTTTGTGAAAAACAATACAAAATTGTGTTTTTCCATGTATTGGACTTCTTATTTTGCGGTTTTGTGAAAATAACAAAATATTATTTCATTCCATGTATTGCACCTCAATTCGATTTGTTTTGTATTGTGAAAATCAATAACAATGGAGTTTTTTCCTTGTATTAGATTTTAATTTTTGTGCTTTTGTGAAAAACAATAAAAAATTGTGTATTTTCCATGTATTAGACTACTTATTTTGTGGTTTTGTGAAAATAACAAAATATTATTACTTTCCATGTATTGCACCTCAATTCGATTTGTTTGGTATTGTGAAAATCAATAACAACGGAGTTTTTTCCTCGTATTAGATTTTAATTTTTGTGCTTTTGTGAAAAACAATACAAAATTGTGTTTTTCCATGTATTGGACTTCTTATTTTGCGGTTTTGTGAAAATAACAAAATATTATTTCATTCCATGTATTGCACCTCAATTCGATTTGTTTTGTATTGTGAAAATCAATAACAACGGAGTTTTTTCCATGTATTAGATTTTAATTTTTGTGGTTTTGTGAAAAACAATACAAAATTGTGTTTTTCCATGTATTGGACTTCTTATTTTGCGGTTTTGTGAAAATAACAAAATATTATTTCTTTCCATGTATTGGACCTCAATTCGACTTGTTTTGTATTGTGAAAATCAATAACAATGGAGTTTTTTCCTTGTATTAGATTTTAATTTTTGTGCTTTTGTGAAAAACAATACAAAATTGTGTTTTTCCATGTATTGATCTTCTTATTTTGCGGTTTTGTGAAAATAATAAAAATATTATTTCTTTCCATGTATTGCACCTCAATTCGATTTGTTTTGTATTGTGAATATCAATAACAATGGAGTTTTTTCCTTGTATTAGATTTTAATTTTTGTGATTTTGTGAAAAACAATACAAAATTGTGTTTTTCCATGTATTTGACTTCTTATTTTGCGGTTTTGTGAAAATAACAAAATATTATTTCTTTCCATGTATTGCACCTCAATTCTATTTGTTTTGTATTGTGAAAATCAATAACAATGGAGTTTTTTCCTTGTATTAGATTTTCATTTTTGTGCTTTTGTGAAAAACAATAAAAAATTGTGTATTTTCCATGTATTAGACTACTTATTTTGTGGTTTTGTGAAAATAACAAAATATTATTTCTTTCCATGTATTGCACCTCAATTCGATTTGTTTGGTATTGTGAAAATCAATAACAATGGAGTTTTTTCCTTGTATTAGATTTTAATTTTTGTGCTTTTGTGAAAAACAATATAAAATTGTGTTTTTCCATGTATTGGACTTCTTATTTTGCGGTTTTGTGAAAATAACAAAATATTATTTCTTTCCATGTATTGCACCTCAATTCGATTTGTTTGGTATTGTGAAAATCAATAACAATGGAGTTTTTTTCCTTGTATTAGATTTTTATTTTTGTGCTTTTGTGAAAAACAATACAAAATTGTGTTTTTCCATGTATTGGACTTCTTATTTTGCGGTTTTGTGAAAATAATAAAATATTATTTCATTCCATGTATTGCACCTCAATTCGATTTGTTTTGTATTGTGAAAATCAATAACAATGGAGTTTTTTCCTTGTATTAGATTTTAATTTTTGTGCTTTTGTGAAAAACAATAAAAAATTGTGTATTTTCCATGTATTAGACTACTTATTTTGTGGTTTTGTGAAAATAACAAAATATTATTACTTTCCATGTATTGCACCTCAATTCGATTTGTTTGGTATTGTGAAAATCAATAACAACGGAGTTTTTTCCTCGTATTAGATTTTAATTTTTGTGCTTTTGTGAAAAACAATACAAAATTGTGTTTTTCCATGTATTGGACTTCTTATTTTGCGGTTTTGTGAAAATAACAAAATATTATTTCTTTCCATGTATTGCACCTCAATTCGATTTGTTTGGTATTGTGAAAAACAATAACAATGGAGTTTTTTCCATGTATTAGATTTTAATTTTTGTGCTTTTGTGAAAAACAATACAAATTGTGTTTTTCCATGTATTGGACTTCTTATTTTGCGGTTTTGTGAAAATAACAAAATATTATTTCATTCCATGTATTGCACCTCAATTCGATTTGTTTTGTATTGTGAAAATCAATAACAACGGAGTTTTTTCCATGTATTAGATTTTAATTTTTGTGCTTTTGTGAAAAACAATACAAAATTGTGTTTTTCCATGTATTGGACTTCTTATTTTGCGGTTTTGTGAAAATAACAAAATATTATTTCTTTCCATGTATTGCACCTCAATTCGATTTGTTTGGTATTGTGAAAATCAATAACAATGGAGTTTTTTTCCTTGTATTAGATTTTTATTTTTGTGCTTTTGTGAAAAACAATACAAAATTGTGTTTTTCCATGTATTGGACTTCTTATTTTGCGGTTTTGTGAAAATAACAAAATATTATTTCATTCCATGTATTGCACCTCAATTCGATTTGTTTTGTATTGTGAAAATCAATAACAATGGAGTTTTTTCCTTGTATTAGATTTTAATTTTTGTGCTTTTGTGAAAAACAATAAAAAATTGTGTATTTTCCATGTATTAGACTACTTATTTTGTGGTTTTGTGAAAATAACAAAATATTATTACTTTCCATGTATTGCACCTCAATTCGATTTGTTTGGTATTGTGAAAATCAATAACAACGGAGTTTTTTCCTCGTATTAGATTTTAATTTTTGTGCTTTTGTGAAAAACAATACAAAATTGTGTTTTTCCATGTATTGGACTTCTTAATTTGCGGTTTTGTGAAAATAACAAAATATTATTTCATTCCATGTATTGCACCTCAATTCGATTTGTTTTGTATTGTGAAAATCAATAACAACGGAGTTTTTTCCATGTATTAGATTTTAATTTTTGTGGTTTTGTGAAAAACAATACAAAATTGTGTTTTTCCATGTATTGGACTTCTTATTTTGCGGTTTTGTGAAAATAACAAAATATTATTTCTTTCCATGTATTGCACCTCAATTCGACTTGTTTTGTATTGTGAAAATCAATAACAATGGAGTTTTTGCCTTGTATTAGATTTTAATTTTTGTGCTTTTGTGAAAGACAATACAAAATTGTGTTTTTCCATGTATTGATCTTCTTATTTTGCGGTTTTGTGAAAATAATAAAAATATTATTTCTTTCCATGTATTGCACCTCAATTCGATTTGTTTTGTATTGTGAATATCAATAACAATGGAGTTTTTTCCTTGTATTAGATTTTAATTTTTGTGATTTTGTGAAAAACAATACAAAATTGTGTTTTTCCATGTATTTGACTTCTTATTTTGCGGTTTTGTGAAAATAACAAAATATTATTTCTTTCCATGTATTGCACCTCAATTCTATTTGTTTTGTATTGTGAAAATCAATAACAATGGAGTTTTTTCCTTGTATTAGATTTTCATTTTTGTGCTTTTGTGAAAAACAATAAAAAATTGTGTATTTTCCATGTATTAGACTACTTATTTTGTGGTTTTGTGAAAATAACAAAATATTATTTCTTTCCATGTATTGCACCTCAATTCGATTTGTTTGGTATTGTGAAAATCAATAACAATGGAGTTTTTTCCTTGTATTAGATTTTAATTTTTGTGCTTTTGTGAAAAACAATATAAAATTGTGTTTTTCCATGTATTGGACTTCTTATTTTGCGGTTTTGTGAAAATAACAAAATATTATTTCTTTCCATGTATTGCACCTCAATTCGATTTGTTTGGTATTGTGAAAATCAATAACAATGGAGTTTTTTTCCTTGTATTAGATTTTTATTTTTGTGCTTTTGTGAAAAACAATACAAAATTGTGTTTTTCCATGTATTGGACTTCTTATTTTGCGGTTTTGTGAAAATAATAAAATATTATTTCATTCCATGTATTGCACCTCAATTCGATTTGTTTTGTATTGTGAAAATCAATAACAATGGAGTTTTTTCCTTGTATTAGATTTTAATTTTTGTGCTTTTGTGAAAAACAATAAAAAATTGTGTATTTTCCATGTATTAGACTACTTATTTTGTGGTTTTGTGAAAATAACAAAATATTATTACTTTCCATGTATTGCACCTCATATCGATTTGTTTGGTATTGTGAAAATCAATAACAACGGAGTTTTTTCCTCGTATTAGATTTTAATTTTTGTGCTTTTGTGAAAAACAATACAAAATTGTGTTTTTCCATGTATTGGACTTCTTATTTTGCGGTTTTGTGAAAATAACAAAATATTATTTCTTTCCATGTATTGCACCTCAATTCGATTTGTTTGGTATTGTGAAAAACAATAACAATGGAGTTTTTTCCATGTATTAGATTTTAATTTTTGTGCTTTTGTGAAAAACAATACAAAATTGTGTTTTTCCATGTATTGGACTTCTTATTTTGCGGTTTTGTGAAAATAACAAAATATTATTTCTTTCCATGTATTGCACCTAAATTCGATTTGTTTTGTATTGTGAAAATCAGTAACAATGGAGTTTTTTCCTTGTATTAGATTTTAATTTTTGTGCTTTTGTGAAAAACAATACAAAATTGTGTTTTTCCATGTATTGGACTTCTTATTTTGCGGTTTTGTGAAAATAACAAAATATTATTTCTTTCCATGTATTGCACCTCAATTCGACTTGTTTTGTATTGTGAAAATCAGTAACAATGGAGTTTTTTCCTTGTATTAGATTTTAATTTTTGTGCTTTTGTGAAAAACAATACAAAATTGTGTTTTTCCATGTATTGGACTTCTTATTTTGCGGTTTTGTGAAAATAACAAAATATTATTTCTTTCCATGTATTGCACCTCAATTCTATTTGTTTTGTATTGTGAAAATGAATAACAATGGAGTTTTTTCCTTGTATTAGATTTTCATTTTTGTGCTTTTGTGAAAAACAATACAAAATTGTGTTTTTCCATGTATTGATCTTCTTATTTTGCGGTTTTGTGAAAATAATAAAAATATTATTTCTTTCCATTTATTGCACCTCAATTCGATTTGTTTTGTATTGTGAATATCAATAACAATGGAGTTTTTTCCTTGTATTAGATTTTAATTTTTGTGCTTTTGTGAAAAACAATACAAAATTGTGTTTTTCCATGTATTGATCTTCTTATTTTGCGGTTTTGTGAAAATAATAAAAATATTATTTCTTTCCATTTATTGCACCTCAATTCGATTTGTTTTGTATTGTGAAAATCAATAACAATGGAGTTTTTTCCTTGTATTAGATTTTAATTTTTGTGCTTTTGTGAAAAACAATAAAAAATTGTGTATTTTCCATGTATTAGACTACTTATTTTGTGGTTTTGTGAAAATAACAAAATATTATTACTTTCCATGTATTGCACCTCAATTCGATTTGTTTGGTATTGTGAAAATCAATAACAACGGAGTTTTTTCCTCGTATTAGATTTTAATTTTTGTGCTTTTGTGAAAAACAATACAAAATTGTGTTTTTCCATGTATTGGACTTCTTATTTTGCGGTTTTGTGAAAATAACAAAATATTATTTCTTTCCATGTATTGCACCTCAATTCGATTTGTTTGGTATTGTGAAAAACAATAACAATGGAGTTTTTTCCATGTATTAGATTTTAATTTTTGTGCTTTTGTGAAAAACAATACAAATTGTGTTTTTCCATGTATTGGACTTCTTATTTTGCGGTTTTGTGAAAATAACAAAATATTATTTCATTCCATGTATTGCACCTCAATTCGATTTGTTTTGTATTGTGAAAATCAATAACAACGGAGTTTTTTCCATGTATTAGATTTTAATTTTTGTGCTTTTGTGAAAAACAATACAAAATTGTGTTTTTCCATGTATTGGACTTCTTATTTTGCGGTTTTGTGAAAATAACAAAATATTATTTCTTTCCATGTATTGCACCTCAATTCGATTTGTTTGGTATTGTGAAAATCAATAACAATGGAGTTTTTTTCCTTGTATTAGATTTTTATTTTTGTGCTTTTGTGAAAAACAATACAAAATTGTGTTTTTCCATGTATTGGACTTCTTATTTTGCGGTTTTGTGAAAATAACAAAATATTATTTCATTCCATGTATTGCACCTCAATTCGATTTGTTTTGTATTGTGAAAATCAATAACAATGGAGTTTTTTCCTTGTATTAGATTTTAATTTTTGTGCTTTTGTGAAAAACAATAAAAAATTGTGTATTTTCCATGTATTAGACTACTTATTTTGTGGTTTTGTGAAAATAACAAAATATTATTACTTTCCATGTATTGCACCTCAATTCGATTTGTTTGGTATTGTGAAAATCAATAACAACGGAGTTTTTTCCTCGTATTAGATTTTAATTTTTGTGCTTTTGTGAAAAACAATACAAAATTGTGTTTTTCCATGTATTGGACTTCTTAATTTGCGGTTTTGTGAAAATAACAAAATATTATTTCATTCCATGTATTGCACCTCAATTCGATTTGTTTTGTATTGTGAAAATCAATAACAACGGAGTTTTTTCCATGTATTAGATTTTAATTTTTGTGGTTTTGTGAAAAACAATACAAAATTGTGTTTTTCCATGTATTGGACTTCTTATTTTGCGGTTTTGTGAAAATAACAAAATATTATTTCTTTCCATGTATTGCACCTCAATTCGACTTGTTTTGTATTGTGAAAATCAATAACAATGGAGTTTTTGCCTTGTATTAGATTTTAATTTTTGTGCTTTTGTGAAAGACAATACAAAATTGTGTTTTTCCATGTATTGATCTTCTTATTTTGCGGTTTTGTGAAAATAATAAAAATATTATTTCTTTCCATGTATTGCACCTCAATTCGATTTGTTTTGTATTGTGAATATCAATAACAATGGAGTTTTTTCCTTGTATTAGATTTTAATTTTTGTGATTTTGTGAAAAACAATACAAAATTGTGTTTTTCCATGTATTTGACTTCTTATTTTGCGGTTTTGTGAAAATAACAAAATATTATTTCTTTCCATGTATTGCACCTCAATTCTATTTGTTTTGTATTGTGAAAATCAATAACAATGGAGTTTTTTCCTTGTATTAGATTTTCATTTTTGTGCTTTTGTGAAAAACA
This sequence comes from Juncus effusus, assembly GCA_027726005.1. Lineage (NCBI taxonomy): Eukaryota > Viridiplantae > Streptophyta > Magnoliopsida > Poales > Juncaceae > Juncus > Juncus effusus. Next base: position 4,123,176 of record CM050906.1, on the reverse strand, counting down.
ATAAAAAATTGTGTATTTTCCATGTATTAGACTACTTATTTTGTGGTTTTGTGAAAATAACAAAATATTATTTCTTTCCATGTATTGCACCTCAATTCGATTTGTTTGGTATTGTGAAAATCAATAACAATGGAGTTTTTTCCTTGTATTAGATTTTAATTTTTGTGCTTTTGTGAAAAACAATATAAAATTGTGTTTTTCCATGTATTGGACTTCTTATTTTGCGGTTTTGTGAAAATAACAAAATATTATTTCTTTCCATGTATTGCACCTCAATTCGATTTGTTTGGTATTGTGAAAATCAATAACAATGGAGTTTTTTTCCTTGTATTAGATTTTTATTTTTGTGCTTTTGTGAAAAACAATACAAAATTGTGTTTTTCCATGTATTGGACTTCTTATTTTGCGGTTTTGTGAAAATAATAAAATATTATTTCATTCCATGTATTGCACCTCAATTCGATTTGTTTTGTATTGTGAAAATCAATAACAATGGAGTTTTTTCCTTGTATTAGATTTTAATTTTTGTGCTTTTGTGAAAAACAATAAAAAATTGTGTATTTTCCATGTATTAGACTACTTATTTTGTGGTTTTGTGAAAATAACAAAATATTATTACTTTCCATGTATTGCACCTCAATTCGATTTGTTTGGTATTGTGAAAATCAATAACAACGGAGTTTTTTCCTCGTATTAGATTTTAATTTTTGTGCTTTTGTGAAAAACAATACAAAATTGTGTTTTTCCATGTATTGGACTTCTTATTTTGCGGTTTTGTGAAAATAACAAAATATTATTTCTTTCCATGTATTGCACCTCAATTCGATTTGTTTGGTATTGTGAAAAACAATAACAATGGAGTTTTTTCCATGTATTAGATTTTAATTTTTGTGCTTTTGTGAAAAACAATACAAAATTGTGTTTTTCCATGTATTGGACTTCTTATTTTGCGGTTTTGTGAAAATAACAAAATATTATTTCTTTCCATGTATTGCACCTAAATTCGATTTGTTTTGTATTGTGAAAATCAGTAACAATGGAGTTTTTTCCTTGTATTAGATTTTAATTTTTGTGCTTTTGTGAAAAACAATACAAAATTGTGTTTTTCCATGTATTGGACTTCTTATTTTGCGGTTTTGTGAAAATAACAAAATATTATTTCTTTCCATGTATTGCACCTCAATTCGACTTGTTTTGTATTGTGAAAATCAGTAACAATGGAGTTTTTTCCTTGTATTAGATTTTAATTTTTGTGCTTTTGTGAAAAACAATACAAAATTGTGTTTTTCCATGTATTGGACTTCTTATTTTGCGGTTTTGTAAAAATAACAAAATATTATTTCTTTCCATGTATTGCACCTCAATTCTATTTGTTTTGTATTGTGAAAATGAATAACAATGGAGTTTTTTCCTTGTATTAGATTTTCATTTTTGTGCTTTTGTGAAAAACAATACAAAATTGTGTTTTTCCATGTATTGATCTTCTTATTTTGCGGTTTTGTGAAAATAATAAAAATATTATTTCTTTCCATTTATTGCACCTCAATTCGATTTGTTTTGTATTGTGAATATCAATAACAATGGAGTTTTTTCCTTGTATTAGATTTTAATTTTTGTGCTTTTGTGAAAAACAATACAAAATTGTGTTTTTCCATATATTGATCTTCTTATTTTGCGGTTTTGTGAAAATAATAAAAATATTATTTCTTTCCATTTATTGCACCTCAATTCGATTTGTTTTGTATTGTGAATATCAATAACAATGGAGTTTTTTCCTTGTATTAGATTTTAATTTTTGTGATTTTGTGAAAAACAATACAAAATTGTGTTTTTCCATGTATTTGACTTCTTATTTTGCGGTTTTGTGAAAATAACAAAATATTATTTCATTCCATGTATTGCACCTCAATTCGATTTGTTTGGTATTGTGAAAATCAATAACAATGGAGTTTTTTCCTTGTATTAGATTTTAATTTTTGTGCTTTTGTGAAAAACAATACAAAATTGTGTTTTTCCATGTATTGATCTTCTTATTTTGCGGTTTTGTGAAAATAATAAAAATATTATTTCTTTCCATTTATTGCACCTCAATTCGATTTGTTTTGTATTGTGAATATCAATAACAATGGAGTTTTTTCCTTGTATTAGATTTTAATTTTTGTGATTTTGTGAAAAACAATACAAAATTGTGTTTTTCCATGTATTTGACTTCTTATTTTGCGGTTTTGTGAAAATAACAAAATATTATTTCTTTCCATGTATTGCACCTCAATTCGATTTGTTTGGTATTGTGAAAATCAATAACAATGGAGTTTTTTCCTTGTATTAGATTTTAATTTTTGTGCTTTTGTGAAAAACAATACAAAATTGTGTTTTTCCATGTATTGATCTTCTTATTTTGCGGTTTTGTGAAAATAATAAAAATATTATTTCTTTCCATTTATTGCACCTCAATTCGATTTGTTTTGTATTGTGAATATCAATAACAATGGAGTTTTTTCCTTGTATTAGATTTTAATTTTTGTGATTTTGTGAAAAACAATACAAAATTGTGTTTTTCCATGTATTTGACTTCTTATTTTGCGGTTTTGTGAAAATAACAAAATATTATTTCTTTCCATGTATTGCACCTCAATTCGATTTGTTTGGTATTGTGAAAATCAATAACAATGGAGTTTTTTTCCTTGTATTAGATTTTAATTTTTGTGCTTTTGTGAAAAACAATAAAAAATTGTGTTTTTCCATTTATTGGACTTCTTATTTTGCGGTTTTGTGAAAATAACAAAATATTATTTCATTTCATGTATTGCACCTCAATTCTATTTGTTTTGTATTGTGAAAATGAATAACAATGGAGTTTTTTCCTTGTATTAGATTTTCATTTTTGTGCTTTTGTGAAAAACAATAAAAAATTGTGTATTTTCCATGTATTAGACTACTTATTTTGTGGTTTTCTGAAAATAACAAAATATTATTTCTTTCCATGTATTGCACCTCAATTCGATTTGTTTGGTATTGTGAAAATCAATAACAATGGAGTTTTTTCCTTGTATTAGATTTTAATTTTTGTGCTTTTGTGAAAAACAATACAAAATTGTGTTTTTCCATGTATTGGACTTCTTATTTTGCGGTTTTGTGAAATTAACAAAATATTATTTCTTTCCATGTATTGCACCTCAATTCGATTTGTTTGGTATTGTGAAAATCAATAACAATGGAGTTTTTTTCCTTGTATTAGATTTTTATTTTTGTGCTTTTGTGAAAAACAATACAAAATTGTGTTTTTCCATGTATTGGACTTCTTATTTTGCGGTTTTGTGAAAATAACAAAATATTATTTCATTCCATGAATTGCACCTCAATTCGATTTGTTTTGTATTGTGAAAATCAATAACAATGGAGTTTTTTCCTTGTATTAGATTTTAATTTTTGTGCTTTTGTGAAAAACAATAAAAAATTGTGTATTTTCCATGTATTAGACTACTTATTTTGAAGTTTTGTGAAAATAACAAAATATTATTTCTTTCCATGTATTGCACCTCAATTCGATTTGTTTGGTATTGTGAAAATCAATAACAACGGAGTTTTTTCCTCGTATTAGATTTTAATTTTTGTGCTTTTGTGAAAAACAATACAAAATTGTGTTTTTCCATGTATTGGACTTCTTATTTTGCGGTTTTGTGAAAATAACAAAATATTATTTCTTTCCGTGTATTGCACCTCAATTCGATTTGTTTTGTATTGTGAAAATCAGTAATAATGGAGTTTTTTCCATGTATTAGATTTTAATTTTTGTGGTTTTGTGAAAAACAATACAAAATTGTGTTTTTCCATGTATTGGACTTCTTATTTTGCGGTTTTGTGAAAATAACACAATATTATTTCTTTCCATGTATTGCACCTCAATTCGACTTGTTTTGTATTGTGAAAATCAATAACAATGGAGTTTTTTCCTTGTATTAGATTTTAATTTTTGTGCTTTTGTGAAAAACAATACAAAATTGTGTTTTTCCATGTATTGATCTTCTTATTTTGCGGTTTTGTGAAAATAATAAAAATATTATTTCTTTCCATGTATTGCACCTCAATTCGATTTGTTTTGTATTGTGAATATCAATAATTATGGAGTTTTTTCCTTGTATTAGATTTTAATTTTTGTGATTTTGTGAAAAACAATACAAAATTGTGTTTTTCCATGTATTGGACTTCTTATTTTGCGGTTTTGTGAAAATAACAAAATATTATTTCTTTCCATGTATTGCACCTCAATTCTATTTGTTTTGTATTGTGAAAATCAATAACAATGGAGTTTTTTCCTTGTATTAGATTTTAATTTTTGTGGTTTTGTGAAAAACAATACAAAATTGTGTTTTTCCATGTATTGGACTTCTTATTTTGCGGTTTTGTGAAATTAACAAAATATTATTTCTTTCCATGTATTGCACCTCAATTCGATTTGTTTGGTATTGTGAAAATCAATAACAATGGAGTTTTTTTCCTTGTATTAGATTTTTATTTTTGTGCTTTTGTGAAAAACAATACAAAATTGTGTTTTTCCATGTATTGGACTTCTTATTTTGCGGTTTTGTGAAAATAACAAAATATTATTTCATTCCATGTATTGCACCTCAATTCGATTTGTTTTGTATTGTGAAAATCAATAACAACGGAGTTTTTTCCATGTATTAGATTTTAATTTTTGTGGTTTTGTGAAAAACAATACAAAATTGTGTTTTTCCATGTATTGGACTTCTTATTTTGCGGTTTTGTGAAAATAACGAAATATTATTTCTTTCCATGTATTGCACCTCAATTCGACTTGTTTTGTATTGTGAAAATCAATAACAATGGAGTTTTTTCCTTGTATTAGATTTTAATTTTTGTGCTTTTGTGAAAAACAATACAAAATTGTGTTTTTCCATGTATTGATCTTCTTATTTTGCGGTTTTGTGAAAATAATAAAAATATTATTTCTTTCCATGTATTGCACCTCAATTCGATTTGTTTTGTATTGTGAATATCAATAACAATGGAGTTTTTTCCTTGTATTAGATTTTAATTTTTGTGATTTTGTGAAAAACAATACAAAATTGTGTTTTTCCATGTATTTGACTTCTTATTTTGCGGTTTTGTGAAAATAACAAAATATTATTTCTTTCCATGTATTGCACCTCAATTCTATTTGTTTTGTATTGTGAAAATCAATAACAATGGAGTTTTTTCCTTGTATTAGATTTTCATTTTTGTGCTTTTGTGAAAAACAATAAAAAATTGTATATTTTCCATGTATTAGACTACTTATTTTGTGGTTTTGTGAAAATAACAAAATATTATTTCTTTCCATGTATTGCACCTCAATTCGATTTGTTTGGTATTGTGAAAATCAATAACAATGGAGTTTTTTCCTTGTATTACATTTTAATTTTTGTGCTTTTGTGAAAAACAATACAAAATTGTGTTTTTCCATGTATTGGACTTCTTATTTTGCGGTTTTGTGAAAATAACAAAATATTATTTCTTTCCATGTATTGCACCTCAATTCGATTTGTTTGGTATTGTGAAAATCAATAACAATGGAGTTTTTTTCCTTGTATTAGATTTTTATTTTTGTGCTTTTGTCAAAAACAATACAAAATTGTGTTTTTCCATGTATTGGACTTCTTATTTTGCGGTTTTGTGAAAATAACAAAATATTATTTCATTCCATGTATTGCACCACAATTCGATTTGTTTTGTATTGTGAAAATCAATAACAATGGAGTTTTTTCCTTGTATTAGATTTTAATTTTTGTGCTTTTGTGAAAAACAATAAAAAATTGTGTATTTTCCATGTATTAGACTACTTATTTTGTGGTTTTGTGAAAATAACAAAATATTATTACTTTCCATGTATTGCACCTCAATTCGATTTGTTTGGTATTATGAAAATCAATAACAACGGAGTTTTTTCCTCGTATTAGATTTTAATTTTTGTGCTTTTGTGAAAAACAATACAAAATTGTGTTTTTCCATGTATTGGACTTCTTATTTTGCGGTTTTGTGAAAATAACAAAATATTATTTCTTTCCATGTATTGCACCTCAATTCGATTTGTTTGGTATTGTGAAAAACAATAACAATGGAGTTTTTTCCATGTATTAGATTTTAATTTTTGTGCTTTTGTGAAAAACAATACAAAATTGTGTTTTTCCATGTATTGGACTTCTTATTTTGCGGTTTTGTGAAAATAACAAAATATTATTTCTTTCCATGTATTGCACCTAAATTCGATTTGTTTTGTATTGTGAAAATTAGTAACAATGCAGTTTTTTCCTTGTATTAGATTTTAATTTTTGTGCTTTTGTGAAAAACAATACAAAATTGTGTTTTTGCATGTATTGGACTTCTTATTTTGCGGTTTTGTGAAAATAACAAAATATTATTTCTTTCCATGTATTGCACCTCAATTCGACTTGTTTTGTATTGTGAAAATCAGTAACAATGGAGTTTTTTCCTTGTATTAGATTTTAATTTTTGTGCTTTTGTGAAAAACAATACAAAATTGTGTTTTTCCATGTATTGGACTTCTTATTTTGCGGTTTTGTGAAAATAACAAAATATTATTTCATTCCATGTATTGCACCTCAATTCGATTTGTTTTGTATTGTGAAAATCAATAACAATGGAGTTTTTTCCTTGTATTAGATTTTAATTTTTGTGCTTTTGTGAAAAAGAATAAAAAATTGTGTATTTTCCATGTATTAGACTACTTATTTTGTCGTTTTGTGAAAATAACAAAATATTATTTCTTTCCATGTATTGCACCTCAATTCGATTTGTTTGGTATTGTGAAAATCAATAACAACGGAGTTTTTTCCTCGTATTAGATTTTGATTTTTGTGCTTTTGTGAAAAACAATACAAAATTGTGTTTTTCCATGTATTGGACTTCTTATTTTGCGGTTTTGTGAAAATAACAAAATATTATTTCTTTCCATGTATTGCACCTCAATTCGATTTGTTTTGTATTGTGAAAATCAATAACAATGGAGTTTTTTCCTTGTATTAGATTTTAATTTTTGTGATTTTGTGAAAAACAATACAAAATTGTGTTTTTCCATGTATTGATCTTCTTATTTTGCGGTTTTGTGAAAATAACAAAATATTATTTCTTTCGATGTATTGCACCTCAATTCGATTTGTTTTGTATTGTGAAAATCAATAACAATGGAGTTTTTTCCTTGTATTAGATTTTAATTTTTGTGATTTTGTGAAAAACAATACAAAATTGTGTTTTTCCATGTATTTGACTTCTTATTTTGCGGTTTTGGGAAAATAACAATATATTATTTCTTTCCATGTATTGCACCTCAATTCGATTTGTTTGGTATTGTGAAAATCAATAAAAATGGAGTTTTTTTTCCTTGTATTAGATTTTAATTTTTGTGCTTTTGTGAAAAACAATACAAAATTGTGTTTTTCCATGTATTGGACTTCTTATTTTGCGGTTTTGTGAAAATAACAAAATATTATTTCTTTCCATGTATTGCACCTCAATTCGATTTGTTTGGTATCGTGAAAATCAATAACAATGGAGTTTTTTTCTTGTATTAGATTTTAATTTTTGTGCTTTTGTGAAAAACAATACAAAATTGTGTTTTTCCATGTATTGATCTTCTTATTTTGCGGTTTTGTGAAAATAACAAAATATTATTTCTTTCGATGTATTGCACCTCAATTCGATTTATTTTGTATTGTGAAAATCAATAACAATGGAGTTTTTTCCTTGTATTAGATTTTAATTTTTGTGATTTTGTGAAAAACAATACAAAATTGTGTTTTTCCATGTATTTGACTTCTTATTTTGCGGTTTTGTGAAAATAACAATATATTATTTCTTTCCATGTATTGCACCTCAATTCGATTTGTTTGGTATTGTGAAAATCAATAAAAATGGAGTTTTTTTCCTTGTATTAGATTTTAATTTTTGTGCTTTTGTGAAAAACAATACAAAATTGTGTTTTTCCATGTATTGGACTTCTTATTTGGCGGTTTTGTGAAAATAACAAAATATTATTTCATTCCATGTATTGCACCTCAATTTGATTTGTTTGGTATTGTGAAAATCAATTACAATGTAGTTTTTCCTTGTATTAGATTTTAATTTTTGTGCTTTTGTGAAAAACAAAAAAAAATTGTGTATTTTCCATGTATTAGACTACTTATTTTGTGGTTTTGTGAAAATAACAAAATATTATTTCTTTCCATGTATTGCACCTCAATTCGATTTGCTTGGTATTGTGAAAATCAATAACAATGGAGTTTTTTCCTTGTATTAGATTTTAATTTTTGTGATTTTGTGAAAAACAATACAAAATTGTGTTTTTCCATGTATTGGACTTCTTATTTTGCGGTTTTGTGAAAATAACAAAATGTTATTTCTTTCCATGTATTGCACCTCAATTCGATTTGTTTGGTATTGTGAAAATCAATAACAATGGAGTTTTTTCCTTGTATTAGATTTTAATTTTTGTGCTTTTGTGAAAAACAATACAAAATTGTGTTTTTCCATGTATTGATCTTCTTATTTTGCGGTTTTGTGAAAATAACAAAATATTATTTCTTTCCATGTATTGCACCTCAATTCGATTTGTTTTGTATTGTGAAAATCAATAACAATGGAGTTTTTTCCTTGTATTAGATTTTAATTTTTGTGATTTTGTGAAAAACAATACAAAATTGTGTTTTTCCATGTATTTGACTTCTTATTTTGCGGTTTTGTGAAAATAACAAAATATTATTTCTTTCCATGTATTGCACCTCAATTCGATTTGTTTGGTACTGTGAAAATCAATAACAATGAAGTTTTTTCCTTGTATTAGATTTTAATTTTTGTGCTTTTGTGAAAAACAATACAAAATTGTGTATTTTCCATGTATTAGACTACTTATTTTGTGGTTTTGTGAAAATAACAAAATATTATTTCTTTCCATGTATTGTACCTCAATTCGATTTGTTTGGTATTGTGAAAATCAATAACAATTGAGTTTTTTCCTTGTATTAGATTTTAATTTTTGTGCTTTTGTGAAAAACAATAAAAAATTGTGTATTTTCCGTGTATTACATTACTTATTTTGTGGTTTTGTGAAAATAACAAAATATTATTTCTTTCCATGTATTGCACCTCAATTCGATTTGTTTGGTATTGTGAAAATAAATAACAATGGAGTTTTTTCCTTGTATTAGATTTTAATTTTTGTGCTTTTGTGAAAAACAATACGAAATTGTGTTTTTCCATGTATTTGACTTCTTATTTTGCGGTTTTGTGAAAATATTTCTTTCCATGTACTGCACCTCAATTCGATTTGTTTGGTATTGAGAAAATCAATAACAATGGAGTTTTTTCCTTGTATTAGATTTTAATTTTTGTGCTTTTGTGAAAAACAATACAAAATTGTGTTTTTCCATGTATTAGACTTGTTATTTTTCGGTTTTGTGAAAATAACAAAATATTATTTCTTTCCATGTATTTTACCTCAATTCGATTTGTTTGGTATTGTGAAAATCAATAACAATGGAGTTTTTTCCATGGATTAGATTTGAATTTTTGTGATTTTGTGAAAAACAATACAAAATTTTGTTTTACCATGTATTAGACTTCTTATTTTTCTGTTTTGTGAAAATAACAAAATATTATTTTTTCCATGTATTGTACCACAATTCGATTTGTTTGATATTGTCAAAATCAATAACAACGGAGTTTTTTTTTTCCATGTATTAGATTTTATTTTTGTGCTTTTGTGAAAAATAGTACAAAATTGTGTTTTTCCATTTATCAGACTTGTTATTTTTCGGTTTTGTGAAAATAACAAAATATTATTTCTTTCCATGTATTGCACCTCAATTCGATTTGTTTGGTATTGTGAAAATCAATAACAATGGAGTTTTTTCCATGTGCTAGATTTTAATTTTTGTGCTTTTGTGAAAAACAATACAAAATTGTGTTTTTCCATGTATTAGACTTCTTATTTTGCGGTTTTGTGAAAATAACAAAATATTATTTCATTCCATGTATTGTACCTCAATTCGATTTGTTTGATATTGTGAAAATCAATAACAACGGAGTTTTTTTTTCCGTGCATTAGATTTTAATTTTTGTGGTTTTGTGAAAAACAATACAAAATTGTGTTTTTCCATTTATTAGACTTCTTATTTGTCGGTTTTGTGAAAATAAAAGAATATTATTTCTTTCCATGTATTGTACCTCAATTCAATTTGTTTGGTATTGTGAAAATCAATAACAATGGAGTTTTTTCCATGTCCTAGATTTTAATTTTTGTGCTTTTGTGAAAAACAATACAAAATTGTGTTTTTCCATTTATCAGACTTCTTATTTGTCGGTTTTGTGAAAATAAAAAAAATATTAATTCTTTCCATGTATTGTACCTCAATTCAATTTGTTTGGTATTGTGAAAATCAATAACTATGGAGTTTTTTCCATGTCCTAGATTTTAATTTTTGTGCTTTTGTGAAAAACAATACAAAATTGTGTTTTTCCATGTATTGGACTTCTTATTTTGCGGTTTTGTGAAAATAACAAAATATTATTTCTTTCCATGTATTGCACCTCAATTCGATTTGTTTGGTATTGTGAAAATCAATAACAATGGAGTTTTTTCCTTGTATTAGATTTTAATTTTTGTGCTTTTGTGAAAAACAATACAAAATTGTGTTTTTCCATGTATTTGACTTCTTATTTTGCGGTTTTGTGAAAATAACAGAATATTATTTCTTTCCATGTATTGCACCTCAATTCGATTTGTTTGGTATTGAGAAAATCAATAACAATGGAGTTTTTTCCTTGTATTAGATTTTAATTTTTGTGCTTTTGTGAAAAACAATACAAAATTGTGTTTTTCCATGTATTGATCTTCTTATTTTGCGGTTTTGTGAAAATAACAAAATATTATTTCTTTCCATGTATTGCACCTCAATTCGATTTGTTTGGTATTGTGAAAATCAATAACAATGGAGTTTTTTCCTTGTATTAGATTTTAATTTTTGTGATTTTGTGAAAAACAATACAAAATTGTGTTTTTCCATGTATTAGACTTGTTATTTTTCGGTTTTGTGAAAATAATAAAATATTATTTCTTTCCATGTATTGTACCTCAATTCGATTTGTTTGGTATTGTGAAAATCAATAACAATGGAGTTTTTTCCATGGATTAGATTTGAATTTTTGTGATTTTGTGAAAAACAATACAAAATTTTGTTTTACCATGTATTAGACTTCTTATTTTGCTGTTTTGTGAAAATAACAAAATATTATTTCTTTCCATGTATTGTACCTCAATTCGATTTGTTTGATATTGTGAAAATCAATAACAACGGAGTTTTTTTTTTCCATGTATTAGATTTTATTTTTGTGCTTTTGTGAAAAATAGTACAAAATTGTGTTTTTCCATTTATCAGACTTCTTATATGTCGGTTTTGTGAAAATAAAAAAATATTATTTCTTTCCATATATTGCACCTCAATTCGATTTGTTTGGTATTGTGAAAATCAATAACAATGGAGTTTTTTCCATGTGCTAGATTCTAATTTTTGTGCTTTTGTGAAAAACAATACAAAATTGTGTTTTTCCATGTATTAGACTTCTTATTTTGCGGTTTTGTGAAAATAACAAAATATTATTTCATTCCATGTATTGTACCTCAATTCGATTTGTTTGATATTGTGAAAATCAATAACAACAGAGTTTTTTTTTCCGTGTATTAGATTTTAATTTTTGTGGTTTTGTGAAAAACAATACAAAATTGTGTTTTTCCATTTATCAGACTTATTATTTGTCGGTTTTGTGAAAATAAAAAAATATTATTTCTTTCCATGTATTGTACCTCAATTCAATTTGTTTGGTATTGTGAAAATCAATAACAATGGAGTTTTTTCCATGTCCTAGATTTTAATTTTTGTTCTTTTGTGAAAAACAATACAAAATTGTGTTTTTCCTTTTATCAGACTTCTTATTTTGCGGTTTTGTGAAAATAACCAAATATTATTTCTTTCCATGTATTGCACCTCAATTCGATTTGTTTTGTATTGTGAAAATCAATAACAATGGAGTTTTTTCCTGGTATTAGATTTTAATTTTTGTGCTTTTGTGAAAAACAATACAAAATTGTGTTTTTCCATGTATTGGACTTCTTATTTTGCGGTTTTGTGAAAAAAACAAAATATTATTTCTTTCCATGTATTGCACCTCAATTCGATTTGTTTTGTATTGTGAAAATCAATAACAATGGAGTTTTTTCCTTGTATTAGATTTTAATTTTTGTGGTTTTGTGAAAAACAATACAAAATTGTGTATTTTCCATGTATTGGACTTCTTATTTTGCGGTTTTGTCAAAATAACAAAATATTATTTCTTTCCATGTATTGCACCTCAATTCGATTTGTTTGGTATTGTGAAAATCAATAACAATGGAGTTTTTTCCTTGTATTAGATTTTAATTTTTGTGCTTTTGTGAAAAACAATACAAAATTGTGTTTTTCCATGTATTGATCTTCTTATTTTGCGGTTTTGTGAAAATAACAAAATATTATTTCTTTCCATGTATTGCACCTCAATTTGATTTGTTTTGTATTGTGAAAATCAATAACAATGGAGTTTTTTCCTTGTATTAGATTTTAATTTTTGTGATTTTGTGAAAAACAATACAAAATTGTGTTTTTCCATGTATTTGAATTCTTATTTTGCGGTTTTGTGAAATTAACAAAATATTATTTTTTCCATGTATTGCACCTCAATTCGATTTGTTTGGTATTGTGAAAATCAATAACACTGGAGATTTTTTCCTTGTATTAGATTTTAATTTTTGTGCTTTTGTGAAAAACAATACAAAATTGTGTTTTTCCATGTATTGGACTTCTTATTTTGCGGTTTTGTGAAAATAACAAAATATTATTTCATTCCATGTATTGCACCTCAATTCGATTTGTTTTGTATTGTGAAAATCAATAACAATGGAGTTTTTTCCTTGTATTAGATTTTAATTTTTGTGCTTTTGTGAAAAACAATAAAAAATTGTGTATTTTCCATGTATTAGACTACTTATTTTATGGTTTTGTGAAAATAACAAAATATTATTTCTTTCCATGTATTGCACCTCAATTCGATTTGTTTGGTATTGTGAAAATCAATAACAATGGAGTTTTTTCCTTGTATTAGATTTTAATTTTTGTGCTTTTGTGAAAAACAATACAAAATTGTGTTTTTCCATGTATTTGACTTCTTATTTTGCGGTTTTGTGAAAATAACAAAATATTATTTCTTTCCATGTATTGCACCTCAATTCGATTTGTTTTGTATTGTGAAAATCAATAACAATGGAGTTTTTTCCTTGTATTAGATTTTAATTTTTGTTCTTTTGTGAAAAACAATACAAAATTGTGTTTTTCCATGTATTTGACTTCTTATTTTGCGGTTTTGTGAAAATAACAAAATATTATTTCTTTCCATGTATTGCACCTCAATTCGATTTGTTTTGTATTGTGAAAATCAATAACAATGGAGTTTTTTCCTTGTATTAGATTTTAATTTTTGTGGTTTTGTGAAAAACAATACAAAATTGTGTATTTTCCATGTATTGGACTTCTTATTTTGCGGTTTTGTCAAAATAACAAAATATTATTTCTTTCCATGTATTGCACCTCAATTCGATTTGTTTGGTATTGTGAAAATCAATAACAATGGAGTTTTTTCCTTGTATTAGATTTTAATTTTTGTGCTTTTGTGAAAAACAATACAAAATTGTGTTTTTCCATGTATTGATCTTCTTATTTTGCGGTTTTGTGAAAATAACAAAATATTATTTCTTTCCATGTATTGCACCTCAATTTGATTTGTTTTGTATTGTGAAAATCAATAACAATGGAGTTTTTTCCTTGTATTAGATTTTAATTTTTGTGATTTTGTGAAAAACAATACAAAATTGTGTTTTTCCATGTATTTGAATTCTTATTTTGCGGTTTTGTGAAATTAACAAAATATTATTTTTTCCATGTATTGCACCTCAATTCGATTTGTTTGGTATTGTGAAAATCAATAACACTGGAGATTTTTTCCTTGTATTAGATTTTAATTTTTGTGCTTTTGTGAAAAACAATACAAAATTGTGTTTTTCCATGTATTGGACTTCTTATTTTGCGGTTTTGTGAAAATAACAAAATATTATTTCATTCCATGTATTGCACCTCAATTCGATTTGTTTTGTATTGTGAAAATCAATAACAATGGAGTTTTTTCCTTGTATTAGATTTTAATTTTTGTGCTTTTGTGAAAAACAATAAAAAAATTGTGTATTTTCCATGTATTAGACTACTTATTTTATGGTTTTGTGAAAATAACAAAATATTATTTCTTTCCATGTATTGCACCTCAATTCGATTTGTTTGGTATTGTGAAAATCAATAACAATGGAGTTTTTTCCTTGTATTAGATTTTAATTTTTGTGCTTTTGTGAAAAACAATACAAAATTGTGTTTTTCCATGTATTGATCTTCTTATTTTGCGGTTTTGTGAAAATAACAAAATATTATTTCTTTCCATGTATTGCACCTCAATTCGATTTGTTTTGTATTGTGAAAATCAATAACAATGGAGTTTTTTCCTTGTATTAGATTTTAATTTTTGTGGTTTTGTGAAAAACAATACAAAATTGTGTATTTTCCATGTATTGGACTTCTTATTTTGCGGTTTTGTCAAAATAACAAAATATTATTTCTTTCCATGTATTGCACCTCAATTCGATTTGTTTGGTATTGTGAAAATCAATAACAATGGAGTTTTTTCCTTGTATTAGATTTTAATTTTTGTGCTTTTGTGAAAAACAATACAAAATTGTGTTTTTCCATGTATTGATCTTCTTATTTTGCGGTTTTGTGAAAATAACAAAATATTATTTCTTTCCATGTATTGCACCTCAATTTGATTTGTTTTGTATTGTGAAAATCAATAACAATGGAGTTTTTTCCTTGTATTAGATTTTAATTTTTGTGATTTTGTGAAAAACAATACAAAATTGTGTTTTTCCATGTATTTGAATTCTTATTTTGCGGTTTTGTGAAATTAACAAAATATTATTTTTTCCATGTATTGCACCTCAATTCGATTTGTTTGGTATTGTGAAAATCAATAACACTGGAGATTTTTTCCTTGTATTAGATTTTAATTTTTGTGCTTTTGTGAAAAACAATACAAAATTGTGTTTTTCCATGTATTGGACTTCTTATTTTGCGGTTTTGTGAAAATAACAAAATATTATTTCATTCCATGTATTGCACCTCAATTCGATTTGTTTTGTATTGTGAAAATCAATAACAATGGAGTTTTTTCCTTGTATTAGATTTTAATTTTTGTGCTTTTGTGAAAAACAATAAAAAATTGTGTATTTTCCATGTATTAGACTACTTATTTTATGGTTTTGTGAAAATAACAAAATATTATTTCTTTCCTTGTATTGCACCTCAATTCGATTTGTTTGGTATTGTGAAAATCAATAACAATGGAGTTTTTTCCTTGTATTAGATTTTAATTTTTGTGCTTTTGTGAAAAACAATACAAAATTGTGTTTTTCCATGTATTGATCTTCTTATTTTGCGGTTTTGTGAAAATAACAAAATATTATTTCTTTCCATGTATTGCACCTCAATTCGATTTGTTTTGTATTGTGAAAATCAATAACAATGGAGTTTTTTCCTTGTATTAGATTTTAATTTTTGTTCTTTTGTGAAAAACAATACAAAATTGTGTTTTTCCATGTATTTGACTTCTTATTTTGCGGTTTTGTGAAAATAACAAAATATTATTTCTTTCCATGTATTGCACCTCAATTCGATTTGTTTTGTATTGTGAAAATCAATAACAATGGAGTTTTTTCCTTGTATTAGATTTTAATTTTTGTGGTTTTGTGAAAAACAATACAAAATTGTGTATTTTCCATGTATTGGACTTCTTATTTTGCGGTTTTGTCAAAATAACAAAATATTATTTCTTTCCATGTATTGCACCTCAATTCGATTTGTTTGGTATTGTGAAAATCAATAACAATGGAGTTTTTTCCTTGTATTAGATTTTAATTTTTGTGCTTTTGTGAAAAACAATACAAAATTGTGTTTTTCCATGTATTGATCTTCTTATTTTGCGGTTTTGTGAAAATAACAAAATATTATTTCTTTCCATGTATTGCACCTCAATTTGATTTGTTTTGTATTGTGAAAATCAATAACAATGGAGTTTTTTCCTTGTATTAGATTTTAATTTTTGTGATTTTGTGAAAAACAATACAAAATTGTGTTTTTCCATGTATTTGAATTCTTATTTTGCGGTTTTGTGAAATTAACAAAATATTATTTTTTCCATGTATTGCACCTCAATTCGATTTGTTTGGTATTGTGAAAATCAATAACACTGGAGATTTTTTCCTTGTATTAGATTTTAATTTTTGTGCTTTTGTGAAAAACAATACAAAATTGTGTTTTTCCATGTATTGGACTTCTTATTTTGCGGTTTTGTGAAAATAACAAAATATTATTTCATTCCATGTATTGCACCTCAATTCGATTTGTTTTGTATTGTGAAAATCAATAACAATGGAGTTTTTTCCTTGTATTAGATTTTAATTTTTGTGCTTTTGTGAAAAACAATAAAAAATTGTGTATTTTCCATGTATTAGACTACTTATTTTATGGTTTTGTGAAAATAACAAAATATTATTTCTTTCCTTGTATTGCACCTCAATTCGATTTGTTTGGTATTGTGAAAATCAATAACAATGGAGTTTTTTCCTTGTATTAGATTTTAATTTTTGTGCTTTTGTGAAAAACAATACAAAATTGTGTTTTTCCAAGTATTGATCTTCTTATTTTGCGGTTTTGTGAAAATAACAAAATATTATTTCTTTCCATGTATTGCACCTCAATTCGATTTGTTTTGTATTGTGAAAATCAATAACAATGGAGTTTTTTCCTTGTATTAGATTTTAATTTTTGTTCTTTTGTGAAAAACAATACAAAATTGTGTTTTTCCATGTATTTGACTTCTTATTTTGCGGTTTTGTGAAAATAACAAAATATTATTTCTTTCCATGTATTGCACCTCAATTCGATTTGTTTTGTATTGTGAAAATCAATAACAATGGAGTTTTTTCCTTGTATTAGATTTTAATTTTTGTGGTTTTGTGAAAAACAATACAAAATTGTGTATTTTCCATGTATTGGACTTCTTATTTTGCGGTTTTGTCAAAATAACAAAATATTATTTCTTTCCATGTATTGCACCTCAATTCGATTTGTTTGGTATTGTGAAAATCAATAACAATGGAGTTTTTTCCTTGTATTAGATTTTAATTTTTGTGCTTTTGTGAAAAACAATACAAAATTGTGTTTTTCCATGTATTGATCTTCTTATTTTGCGGTTTTGTGAAAATAACAAAATATTATTTCTTTCCATGTATTGCACCTCAATTTGATTTGTTTTGTATTGTGAAAATCAATAACAATGGAGTTTTTTCCTTGTATTAGATTTTAATTTTTGTGATTTTGTGAAAAACAATACAAAATTGTGTTTTTCCATGTATTTGAATTCTTATTTTGCGGTTTTGTGAAATTAACAAAATATTATTTTTTCCATGTATTGCACCTCAATTCGATTTGTTTGGTATCGTGAAAATCAATAACACTGGAGATTTTTTCCTTGTATTAGATTTTAATTTTTGTGCTTTTGTGAAAAACAATACAAAATTGTGTTTTTCCATGTATTGGACTTCTTATTTTGCGGTTTTGTGAAAATAACAAAATATTATTTCATTCCATGTATTGCACCTCAATTCGATTTGTTTTGTATTGTGAAAATCAATAACAATGGAGTTTTTTCCTTGTATTAGATTTTAATTTTTGTGCTTTTGTGAAAAACAATAAAAAATTGTGTATTTTCCATGTATTAGACTACTTATTTTATGGTTTTGTGAAAATAACAAAATATTATTTCTTTCCTTGTATTGCACCTCAATTCGATTTGTTTGGTATTGTGAAAATCAATAACAATGGAGTTTTTTCCTTGTATTAGATTTTAATTTTTGTGCTTTTGTGAAAAACAATACAAAATTGTGTTTTTCCATGTATTGATCTTCTTATTTTGCGGTTTTGTGAAAATAACAAAATATTATTTCTTTCCATGTATTGCACCTCAATTCGATTTGTTTTGTATTGTGAAAATCAATAACAATGGAGTTTTTTCCTTGTATTAGATTTTAATTTTTGTTCTTTTGTGAAAAACAATACAAAATTGTGTTTTTCCTTGTATTTGACTTCTTATTTTGCGGTTTTGTGAAAATAACAAAATATTATTTCTTTCCATGTATTGCACCACAATTCGATTTGTTTGGTATTGTGAAAATCAATAACAATGGAGTTTTTCCTTGTATTAGATTTTAATTTTTGTGCTTTTGTGAAAAACAATAATAAATTGTGTATTTTCCATGTATTAGACTACTTATTTTGTGGTTTTATGAAAATAACAAAATATTATTTCTTTCCATGTATTGCACCTCAATTCGATTTGTTTGGTATTGTGAAAATCAATAACAATGGAGTTTTTTCCTTGTATTAGATTTTAATTTTTGTGATTTTGTGAAAAACAATACAAAATTGTGTTTTTCCATGTATTTGACTTCTTATTTTGCGGTTTTGTGAAAATAACAAAATATTATTTCTTTCCATGTATTGCACCTCAATTCGATTTGTTTAGTATTGAGAAAATCAATAACAACGGAGTTTTTTTTTTCCATGTATTAGATTTTATTTTTGTGCTTTTGTGAAAAATAGTACAAAATTGTGTTTTTCCATTTATCAGACTTCTTATATGTCGGTTTTGTGAAAATAAAAAAATATTATTTCTTTCCATGTATTGCACCTCAATTCGATTTGTTTGGTATTGTGAAAATCAATAACAATGGAGTTTTTTCCTTGTATTAGATTTTAATTTTTGTGCTTTTGTGAAAAACAATACAAAATTGTGTATTTTCCATGTATTAGACTACTTATTTTGTGGTTTTGTGAAAATAACAAAATATTATTTCTTTCCATATATTGTACCTCAATTCGATTTGTTTGGTATTGTGAAAATCAATAACAATTGAGTTTTTTCCTTGTATTAGATTTTAATTTTTGTTCTTTTGTGAAAAACAATAAAAAATTGTGTATTTTCCATGTATTAGACTACTTATTTTGTGGTTTTGTGAAAATAACAAAATATTATTTCTTTCCATGTATTGCACCTCAATTCGATTTGTTTGGTATTGTGAAAATCAATAACAATGGAGTTTTTTCCTTGTATTAGATTTTAATTTTTGTGCTTTTGTGAAAAACAATACGAAATTGTGTTTTTCCATGTATTTGACTTCTTATTTTGCGGTTTTGTGAAAATAACAAAATATTATTTCTTTCCATGTATTGCACCTCAGTTCGATTTGTTTGGTATTGAGAAAATCAATAACAATGGAGTTTTTTCCTTGTATTAGATTTTAATTTTTGTGCTTTTGTCAAAAACAATACAAAATTGTGTTTTTCCATGTATTGATCTTCTTATTTTGCGGTTTTGTGAAAATAACAAAATATTATTTCTTTCCATGTATTGCACCTCAATTCGATTTGTTTGGTATTGTGAAAATCAATAACAATGGAGTTTTTTCCTGGTAATAGATTTTAATTTTTTTGATTTTGTGAAAAACAATACAAAATTGTGTTTTTCCATGTATTAGACTTGTTATTTTTCGGTTTTGTGAAAATAACAAAATATTATTTCTTTCCATGTATTGTACCTCAATTCGATTTGTTTGGTATTGTGAAAATCAATAACAATGGAGTTTTTTCCATGGATTAGATTTGAATTTTTGTGATTTTGTGAAAAACAATACAAAATTTTGTTTTACCATGTATTAGACTTCTTATTTTGCTGTTTTGTGAAAATAACAAAAATATTATTTCTTTCCATGTATTGTACCTCAATTCGATTTGTTTGATATTGTGAAAATCAATAACAACGGAGTTTTTTTTTTCCATGTATTAGATTTTATTTTTGTGCTTTTGTGAAAAATAGTACAAAATTGTGTTTTTCCATTTATCAGACTTCTTATATGTCGGTTTTGTGAAAATAAAAAAATATCATTTCTTTCCATGTATTGCACCTCAATTCGATTTGTTTGGTATTGTGAAAATCAATAACAATTGAGTTTTTTCCTTGTATTAGATTTTAATTTTTGTGCTTTTGTGAAAAACAATAAAAAATTGTGTATTTTCCATGTATTAGACTACTTATTTTGTGGTTTTGTGAAAATAACAAAATATTATTTCTTTCCATGTATTGCACCTCAATTCGATTTGTTTGGTATTGTGAAAATCAATAACAATGGAGTTTTTTCCTTGTATTAGATTTTAATTTTTGTGCTTTTGTGAAAAACAATACAAAATTGTGTTTTTCCATGTATTTGACTTCATATTTTGCGGTTTTGTGAAAATAACAAAATATTATTTCTTTCCATGTATTGCACCTCAATTCGATTTGTTTGGTATTGAGAAAATCAATAACAATGGAGTTTTTTCCTTGTATTAGATTTTAATTTTTGTGCTTTTGTGAAAAACAATACAAAATTGTGTTTTTCCATGTATTGATCTTCTTATTTTGCGGTTTTGTGAAAATGACAAAATATTATTTCTTTCCATGTATTGCACCTCAATTCGATTTGTTTGGTATTGAGAAAATCAATAACAATGGAGTTTTTTCCTTGTATTAGATTTTAATTTTTGTGCTTTTGTGAAAAACAATAAAAAATTGTGTTTTTCCATGTATTGATCTTCTTATTTTGCGGTTTTGTGAAAATAACAAAATATTATTTCTTTCCATGTATTGCACCTCAATTCGATTTGTTTGGTATTGTGAAAATCAATAACAATGGAGTTTTTTCCTTGTATTAGATTTTAATTTTTGTGATTTTGTGAAAAACAATACAAAATTGTATTTTTCCATGTATTAGACTTGTTATTTTTCGGTTTTATGAAAATAACAAAATATTATTTCTTTCCATGTATTGTACCTCAATTCGATTTGTTTGGTATTGTGAAACTCAATAACAATGGAGTTTTTTTTCCGTGTATTAGATTTTAATTTTTGTGGTTTTCTGAAAAACAATACAAAATTGTGTTTTTCCATTTATTAGACTTCTTATTTGTCGGTTTTGTGAAAATAAAAAAATATTATTTCTTTCCATGTATTGTACCTCAATTCAATTTGTTTGGTATTGTGAAAATCAATAACAATGGAGTTTTTTCCTTGTATTAGATTTTAATTTTTGTGCTTTTGTGAAAAACAATACAAAATTGTGTATTTTCCATGTATTAGACTACTTATTTTGTGGTTTTGTGAAAATAACAAAATATTATTTCTTTCCATGTATTGCACCTCAATTCGATTTGTTTGGTATTGTGAAAATCAATAACAATGGAGTCTTTTCCTTGTATTAGATTTTAATTTTTGTGCTTTTGTGAAAAACAATACGAAATTGTGTTTTTCCATGTATTTGACTTCTTATTTTGCGGTTTTGTGAAAATAACAAAATATTATTTATTTCCATGTATTGCACCTCAATTCGATTTGTTTGGTATTGAGAAAATCAATAACAATGGAGTTTTTTCCTTGTATTAGATTTTAATTTTTGTGCTTTTGTGAAAAACAATACAAAATTGTGTTTTTCCATGTATTGATCTTCTTATTTTGCGGTTTTGTGAAAATAACAAAATATTATTTCTTTCCATGTATTGCACCTCAATTCGATTTGTTTGGTATTGTGAAAATCAATAACAATGGAGTTTTTTCCTTGTATTAGATTTTAATTTT
This sequence comes from Juncus effusus, assembly GCA_027726005.1. Taxonomy (NCBI): domain Eukaryota; kingdom Viridiplantae; phylum Streptophyta; class Magnoliopsida; order Poales; family Juncaceae; genus Juncus; species Juncus effusus. The sequence continues at coordinate 4,101,246 of CM050906.1, read as the reverse complement.
TGTGATTTTGTGAAAAACAATACAAAATTGTATTTTTCCATGTATTAGACTTGTTATTTTTCGGTTTTATGAAAATAACAAAATATTATTTCTTTCCATGTATTGTACCTCAATTCGATTTGTTTGGTATTGTGAAACTCAATAACAATGGAGTTTTTTTTCCGTGTATTAGATTTTAATTTTTGTGGTTTTCTGAAAAACAATACAAAATTGTGTTTTTCCATTTATTAGACTTCTTATTTGTCGGTTTTGTGAAAATAAAAAAATATTATTTCTTTCCATGTATTGTACCTCAATTCAATTTGTTTGGTATTGTGAAAATCAATAACAATGGAGTTTTTTCCATGTCCTAGATTTTAATTTTTGTGCTTTTGTGAAAAACAATACAAAATTGTGTTTTTCCATTTATCAGACTTCTTATTTGTCGGTTTTGTGAAAATAAGAAAAATATTAATTCTTTCCATGTATTGTACCTCAATTCAATTTGTTTGGTATTGTGAAAATCAATAACAATGGAGTTTTTTTCCATGTCCTAGATTTTAATTTTTGTGCTTTTGTGAAAAACAATACAAAATTGTGTTTTTCCATGTATTGGACTTCTTATTTTGCGGTTTTGTGAAAATTACAAAATATTATTTCTTTCCATGTATTGCACCTCAATTCGATTTGTTTTGTATTGTGAAAATCAAACAATGGAGTTTTTTCCTTGTATTAGATTTTAATTTTTGTGTTTTTGTGAAAAACAATACAAAATTGTGTATTTTCCATGTATTGGACTTCTTATTTTGCGGTTTTGTGAAAATAACAAAATATTATTTCTTTCCATGTATTGCACCTCAATTCGATTTGTTTGGTATTGTGAAAATCAATAACAATGGAGTTTTTTCCTTGTATTAGATTTTAATTTTTGTGCTTTTGTGAAAAACAATACAAAATTGTGTTTTTCCATGTATTTGACTTCTTATTTTGCGGTTTTGTGAAAATAACAAAATATTATTTCTTTCCATGTATTGCACCTCAATTCGATTTGTTTGGTATTGTGAAAATCAATAACAATGGAGTTTTTTCCTTGTATTAGATTTTAATTTTTGTGCTTTTGTGAAAAACAATACAAAATTGTGTATTTTCCATGTATTAGACTACTTATTTTGTGGTTTTGTGAAAATAACAAAATATTATTTCTTTCCATGTATTGCACCTCAATTCGATTTGTTTGGTATTGTGAAAATCAATAACAATGGAGTTTTTTCCTTGTATTAGATTTTAATTTTTGTGCTTTTGTGAAAAACAATACAAAATTGTGTTTTTCCATGTATTTGACTTCTTATTTTGCGGTTTTGTGAAAATAACAAAATATTATTTCTTTCCATGTATTGCACCTCAATTCGATTTGTTTGGTATTGTGAAAATCAATAACAATGGAGTTTTTTCCTTGTATTAGATTTTAATTTTTGTGCTTTTGTGAAAAACAATACAAAATTGTGTATTTTCCATGTATTAGACTACTTATTTTGTGGTTTTGTGAAAATAACAAAATATTATTTCTTTCCATGTATTGCACCTCAATTCGATTTGTTTGGTATTGTGAAAATCAATAACAATGGAGTCTTTTCCTTGTATTAGATTTTAATTTTTGTGCTTTTGTGAAAAACAATACGAAATTGTGTTTTTCCATGTATTTGACTTCTTATTTTGCGGTTTTGTGAAAATAACAAAATATTATTTCTTTCCATGTATTGCACCTCAATTCGATTTGTTTGGTATTGAGAAAATCAATAACAATGGAGTTTTTTCCTTGTATTAGATTTTAATTTTTGTGCTTTTGTGAAAAACAATACAAAATTGTGTTTTTCCATGTATTGATCTTCTTATTTTGCGGTTTTGTGAAAATAACAAAATATTATTTCTTTCCATGTATTGCACCTCAATTCGATTTGTTTGGTATTGTGAAAATCAATAACAATGGAGTTTTTTCCTTGTATTAGATTTTAATTTTTGTGATTTTGTGAAAAACAATACAAAATTGTGTTTTTCCATGTATTAGACTTGTAATTTTTCGGTTTTGTGAAAATAACAAAATATTATTTCTTTCCATGTATTGTACCTCAATTCGATTTGTTTGGTATTGTGAAACTCAATAACAATGGAGTTTTTTCCATGGATTAGATTTGAATTTTTGTGATTTTGTGAAAAACAATACAAAATTTTGTTTTACCATGTATTAGACTTCTTATTTTGCTGTTTTGTGAAAATAACAAAATATTATTTCTTTCCATGTATTGTACCTCAGTTCGATTTGTTTGATATTGTGATAATCAATAACAACGGAGTATTTTTTTTCCATGTATTAGATTTTATTTTTGTGCTTTTGTGAAAAATAGTACAAAATTGTGTTTTTCCATTTATCAGACATCTTATATGTCTGTTTTGTGAAAATAAAAAAATATTATTTCTTTCAATGTATTGCACCTCAATTCGATTTGTTTGGTATTGTGAAAATCAATAACAATGGAGTCTTTTCCTTGTATTAGATTTTAATTTTTGTGCTTTTGTGAAAAACAATACGAAATTGTGTTTTTCCATGTATTTGACTTCTTATTTTGCGGTTTTGTGAAAATAACAAAATATTATTTCTTTCCATGTATTGCACCTCAATTCGATTTGTTTGGTATTGAGAAAATCAATAACAATGGAGTTTTTTCCTTGTATTAGATTTTAATTTTTGTGCTTTTGTGAAAAACAATACAAAATTGTGTTTTTCCATGTATTGATCTTCTTATTTTGCGGTTTTGTGAAAATAACAAAATATTATTTCTTTCCATGTATTGCACCTCAATTCGATTTGTTTGGTATTGTGAAAATCAATAACAATGGAGTTTTTTCCTTGTATTAGATTTTAATTTTTGTGATTTTGTGAAAAACAATACAAAATTGTGTTTTTCCATGTATTAGACTTGTAATTTTTCGGTTTTGTGAAAATAACAAAATATTATTTCTTTCCATGTATTGTACCTCAATTCGATTTGTTTGGTATTGTGAAACTCAATAACAATGGAGTTTTTTCCATGGATTAGATTTGAATTTTTGTGCTTTTGTGAAAAACAATACAAAATTGTGTTTTTCCATGTATTAGACTTCTTATTTTGCGGTTTTGTGAAAATAACAAAATATTATTTCATTCCATGTATTGTACCTCAATTCGATTTGTTCGATATTGTGAAAATCAATAACAACAGAGTTTTTTTTTCCGTGTATTAGATTTTAATTTTTGTGGTTTTCTGAAAAACAATACAAAATTGTGTTTTTCCATTTATTAGACTTCTGATTTGTCGGTTTTGTGAAAATAAAAAAATATTATTTCTTTCCATGTATTGTACCTCAATTCAATTTTTTTGGTATTGTGAAAATCAATAACAATGGAGTTTTTTCCATGTCCTAGATTTTAATTTTTGTGCTTTTGTGAAAAACAATACAAAATTGTGTTTTTCCATGTATTGGACTTCTTATTTTGCAGTTTTGTGAAAATTACAAAATATTATTTCTTTCCATGTATTGCACCTCAATTCGATTTGTTTTGTATTGTGAAAATCAATAAGAATGGAGTTTTTTCGTTGTATTAGATTTTAATTTTTGTGCTTTTGTGGAAAACAATACAAAATTGTGTATTTTCCATGTATTGGACTTCTTATTTTGCGGTTTTGTGAAAATAACAAAATATTATTTCTTTCCATGTATTGCACCTCAATTCGATTTGTTTGGTACTGTGAAAATCAATAACAATGGAGTTTTTTCCTTGTATTAGATTTTAATTTTTGTGCTTTTGTGAAAAACAATACAAAATTGTGTTTTTCCATGTATTGATCTTCTTATTTTGCGGTTTCGTGAAAATAACAAAATATTATTTCTTTCCATGTATTGCACCTCAATTCGATTTGTTTGGTATTGTGAAAATCAATAACAATGGAGTTTTTTCCTTGTATTACATTTTAATTTTTGTGATTTTGTGAAAAACAATACAAAATTTTGTTTTACCATGTATTAGACTTCTTATTTTGCTGTTTTGTGAAAATAACAAAATATTATTTCTTTCCATGTATTGTACCTCAATTCGATTTGTTTGATATTGTGAAAATCAATAACAACGGAGTTTTTTTTTTCCATGTATTAGATTTTATTTTTGTGCTTTTGTGAAAAATAGTACAAAATTGTGTTTTTCCATTTATCAGACTTCATATATGTCGGTTTTGTGAAAATAAAAAAATATTATTTCTTTCCATGTATTGCACCTCAATTCAATTTGTTTGGTATTGTGAAAATCAATAACAATGGAGTTTTTCCATGTGCTAGATTCTAATTTTTGTGCTTTTGTGAAAAACAATACAAAATTGTGTATTTTCCATGTATTGGACTTCTTATTTTGCGGTTTTGTCAAAATAACAAAATATTATTTCTTTCCATGTATTGCACCTCAATTCGATTTGTTTTGTATTGTGAAAATCAATAACAATGGAGTTTTTTCCTTGTATTAGATTTTAATTTTTGTGCTTTTGTGAAAAACAATACAAAATTGTGTATTTTCCATGTATTGGACTTCATATTTTGCGGTTTTGTCAAAATAACAAAATATTATTTCTTTCCATGTATTGCACCTCAATTCGATTTGTTTGGTATTGTGAAAATCAATAACAATGGAGTTTTTTCCTTGTATTAGATTTTAATTTTTGTGCTTTTGTGAAAAACATTACAAAATTGTGTTTTTCCATGTATTGATCTTCTTATTTTGCGGTTTTGTGAAAATAAGAAAATATTATTTCTTTCCATGTATTGCACCTCAATTTGATTTGTTTTGTATTGTGAAAATCAATAACAATGGAGTTTTTTCCTTGTATTAGATTTTAATTTTTGTGATTTTGTGAAAAACAATACAAAATTGTGTTTTTCCATGTATTTGAATTCTTATTTTGCGGTTTTGTGAAATTAACAAAATATTATTTTTTCCATGTATTGCACCTCAATTCGATTTGTTTGGTATTGTGAAAATCAATAACACTGGAGATTTTTTCCTTGTATTAGATTTTAATTTTTGTGCTTTTGTGAAAAACAATACAAAATTGTGTTTTTCCATGTATTGGACTTCTTATTTTGCGGTTTTGTGAAAATAACAAAATATTATTTCATTCCATGTATTGCACCTCAATTCGATTTGTTTTGTATTGTGAAAATCAATAACAATGGAGTTTTTTCCTTGTATTAGATTTTAATTTTTGTATAAAAAATTGTGTATTTTCCATGTATTAGACTACTTATTTTATGGTTTTGTGAAAATAACAAAATATTATTTCTTTCCATGTATTGCACCTCAATTCGATTTGTTTGGTATTGTGAAAATCAATAACAATGGAGTTTTTTCCTTGTATTAGATTTTAATTTTTGTGCTTTTGTGAAAAACAATACAAAATTGTGTTTTTCCATGTATTAATCTTCTTATTTTGCGGTTTTGTGAAAATAACAAAATATTATTTCTTTCCATGTATTGCACCTCAATTCGATTTGTTTTGTATTGTGAAAATCAATAACAATGGAGTTTTTTCCTTGTATTAGATTTTAATTTTTGTGCTTTTGTGAAAAACAATACAAAATTGTGTTTTTCCATGTATTTGACTTCTTATTTTGCGGTTTTGTGAAAATAACAAAATATTATTTCTTTCCATGTATTGCACCTCAATTCGATTTGTTTGGTATTGAGAAAATCAATAACAATGGAGTTTTTTCTTTGTATTAGATTTTAATTTTTGTGCTTTTGTGAAAAACAATACAAAATTGTGTTTTTCCATGTATTGATCTTCTTATTTTGCGGTTTTGTGAAAATAACAAAATATTATTTCTTTCCATGTATTGCACCTCAATTCGATTTGTTTGGTATTGTGAAAATCAATAACAATGGAGTTTTTTCCTTGTATTATATTTTAATTTTTGTGATTTTGTGAAAAACAATACAAAATTTTGTTTTACCATGTAATAGACTTCTTATTTTGCTGTTTTGTGAAAATAACAAAATATTATTTCTTTCCATGTATTGTACCTCAATTCGATTTGTTTGATATTGTGAAAATCAATAACAACGGAGTTTTTTTTTTCCATGTATTAGATTTTATTTTTGTGCTTTTGTGAAAAATAGTACAAAATTGTGTTTTTCCATTTATCAGACTTCATATATGTCGGTTTTGTGAAAATAAAAAAATATTATTTCTTTCCATGTATTGCACCTCAATTCGATTTGTTTGGTATTGTGAAAATCAATAACAATGGAGTTTTTCCATGTGCTAGATTCTAATTTTTGTGCTTTTGTGAAAAACAATACAAAATTGTGTATTTTCCATGTATTGGACTTCTTATTTTGCGGTTTTGTCAAAATAACAAAATATTATTTCTTTCCATGTATTGCACCTCAATTCGATTTGTTTTGTATTGTGAAAATCAATAACAATGGAGTTTTTTCCTTGTATTAGAATTTAATTTTTGTGCTTTTGTGAAAAACAATACAAAATTGTGTATTTTCCATGTATTGGACTTCTTATTTTGCGGTTTTGTCAAAATAACAAAATATTATTTCTTTCCATGTATTGCACCTCAATTCGATTTGTTTGGTATTGTGAAAATCAATAAGAATGGAGTTTTTTCCTTGTATTAGATTTTAATTTTTGTGCTTTTGTGAAAAACATTACAAAATTGTGTTTTTCCATGTATTGATCTTCTTATTTTGCGGTTTTGTGAAAATAAGAAAATATTATTTCTTTCCATGTATTGCACCTCAATTTGATTTGTTTTGTATTGTGAAAATCAATAACAATGGAGTTTTTTCCTTGTATTAGATTTTAATTTTTGTGATTTTGTGAAAAACAATACAAAATTGTGTTTTTCCATGTATTTGAATTCTTATTTTGCGGTTTTGTGAAATTAACAAAATATTATTTTTTCCATGTATTGCACCTCAATTCGATTTGTTTGGTATTGTGAAAATCAATAACACTGGAGATTTTTTCCTTGTATTAGATTTTAATTTTTGTGCTTTTGTGAAAAACAATACAAAATTGTGTTTTTCCATGTATTGGACTTCTTATTTTGCGGTTTTGTGAAAATAACAAAATATTATTTCATTCCATGTATTGCACCTCAATTCGATTTGTTTTGTATTGTGAAAATCAATAACAATGGTGTTTTTTCCTTGTATTAGATTTTAATTTTTGTGCTTTTGTTAAAAACAATAAAAAATTGTGTATTTTCCATGTATTAGACTACTTATTTTATGCTTTTGTGAAAATAACAAAATATTATTTCTTTCCATGTATTGCACCTCAATTCGATTTGTTTGGTATTGTGAAAATCAATAACAATGGAGTTTTTTCCTTGTATTAGATTTTAATTTTTGTGCTTTTGTGAAAAACAATACAAAATTGTGTTTTTCCATGTATTGATCTTCTTATTTTGCGGTTTTGTGAAAATAACAAAATATTATTTCTTTCCATGTATTGCTCCTCAATTCGATTTGTTTTGTATTGTGAAAATCAATAACAATGGAGTTTTTTCCTTGTATTAGATTTTAATTTTTGTGCTTTTGTGAAAAACAATACAAAATTGTGTTTTTCCATGTATTGATCTTCTTATTTTGCGGTTTTGTGAAAATAACAAAATATTATTTCTTTCCATGTATTGCACCTCAATTCGATTTGTTTGGTATTGTGAAAATCAATAACAATGGAGTTTTTTCCTTGTATTAGATTTTAATTTTTGTGCTTTTGTGAAAAACAATACAAAATTGTGTTTTTCCATGTATTGATCTTCTTATTTTGCGGTTTTGTGAAAAAAACAAAATATTATTTCTTTCCATGTATTGCACCTCAATTCGATTTGTTTTGTATTGTGAAAATCAATAACAATGGAGTTTTTTCCTTGTATTACATTTTAATTTTTGTGCTTTTGTGAAAAACAATACAAAATTGTGTATTTTCCATGTATTGGACTTCTTATTTTGCGGTTTTGTCAAAATAACAAAATATTATTTCTTTCCATGTATTGCACCTCAATTCGATTTGTTTGGTATTGTGAAAATCAATAACAATGGAGTTTTTTCCTTGTATTAGATTTTAATTTTTGTGCTTTTGTGAAAAACAATACAAAATTGTGTTTTTCCATGTATTGATCTTCTTATTTTGCGGTTTTGTGAAAATAAGAAAATATTATTTCTTTCCATGTATTGCACCTCAATTTGATTTGTTTTGTATTGTGAAAATCAATAACAATGGAGTTTTTTCCTTGTATTAGATTTTAATTTTTGTGATTTTGTGAAAAACAATACAAAATTGTGTTTCTCCATGTATTTGAATTCTTATTTTGCGGTTTTGTGAAATTAACAAAATATTATTTTTTCCATGTATTGCACCTCAATTCGATTTGTTTGGTATTGTGAAAATCAATAACACTGGAGATTTTTTCCTTGTATTAGATTTTAATTTTTGTGCTTTTGTGAAAAACAATACAAAATTGTGTTTTTCCATGTATTGGACTTCTTATTTTGCGGTTTTGTGAAAATAACAAAATATTATTTCATTCCATGTATTGCACCTCAATTCGATTTGTTTTGTATTGTGAAAATCAATAACAATGGAGTTTTTTCCTTGTATTAGATTTTAATTTTTGTGCTTTTGTGAAAAACAATACAAAATTGTGTTTTTCCATGTATTGATCTTCTTATTTTGCGGTTTTGTGAAAATAACAAAATATTATTTCTTTCCATGTATTGCACCTCAATTCGATTTGTTTGGTATTGTGAAAATCAATAACAATGGAGTTTTTTCCTTGTATTAGATTTTAATTTTTGTGCTTTTGTGAAAAACAATACAAAATTGTGTTTTTCCATGTATTGATCTTCTTATTTTGCGGTTTTGTGAAAATAACAAAATATTATTTCTTTCCATGTATTGCACCTCAATTCGATTTGTTTTGTATGGTGAAAATCATTAACAATGGAGTTTTTTCCTTGTATTAGATTTTAATTTTTGTGATTTTGTGAAAAAAAATACAAAATTGTGTTTTTCCATGTATTTGACTTCTTATTTTGCGGTTTTGTGAAAATAACAAAATATTATTTCTTTCCATGTATTGCACCTCAATTCGATTTGTTTTGTATTGTGAAAATCAATAACAATAGAGTTTTTTCCATGTCCTAGATTTTAATTTTTGTGCTTTTGTGAAAAACAATACAAAATTGTGTTTTTCCATGAATTGGACTTCTTATTTTGCGGTTTTGTGAAAAAAACAAAATATTATTTCTTTCCATGTATTGCACCTCAATTCGATTTGTTTTGTATTGTGAAAATCAATAACAATGGAGTTTTTTCCTTGTATTACATTTTAATTTTTGTGCTTTGGTGAAAAACAATACAAAATTGTGTATTTTCCATGTATTGGACTTCTTATTTTGCGGTTTTGTGAAAATAACAAAATATTATTTCTTTCCATGTATTGCACCTCAATTCGATTTGTTTGGTATTGTGAAAATCAATAACAATGGAGTTTTTTCCTTGTATTAGATTTTAATTTTTGTGCTTTCGTGAAAAACAATACAAAATTGTGTTTTTCCATGTATTGATCTTCTTATTTTGCGGTTTTGTGAAAATAACAAAATATTATTTCTTTCCATGTATTGCTCCTCAATTCGATTTGTTTTGTATTGTGAAAATCAATAACAATGGAGTTTTTTCGATGTGGTAGATTTTAATTTTTGTGCTTTTGTGAAAAACAATACAAAATTGTGTTTTTCCATGTATTAGACTTCTTATTTTGCGGTTTTGTGAAAATAACAAAATATTATTTCATTCCATGTATTGTACCTCAATTCGATTTGTTCGATATTGTGAAAATCAATAACAACAGAGTTTTTTTTTCCGTGTATTAGATTTTAATTTTTGTGGTTTTCTGAAAAACAATACAAAATTGTGTTTTTCCATTTATTAGACTTCTTATTTGTCGGTTTTGTGAAAATAAAAAAATATTATTTCTTTCCATGTATTGTACCTCAATTCAATTTTTTTGGTATTGTGAAAATCAATAACAATGGAGTTTTTTCCATGTCCTAGATTTTAATTTTTGTGCTTTTGTGAAAAACAATACAAAATTGTGTTTTTCCATGTATTGGACTTCTTATTTTGCAGTTTTGTGAAAATTACAAAATATTATTTCTTTCCATGTATTGCACCCCAATTCGATTTGTTTTGTATTGTGAAAATCAATAACAATGGAGTTTTTTCGTTGTATTAGATTTTAATTTTTGTGCTTTTGTGAAAAACAATACAAAATTGTGTATTTTCCATGTATTGGACTTCTTATTTTGCGGTTTTGTGAAAATAACAAAATATTATTTCTTTCCATGTATTGCACCTCAATTCGATTTGTTTGGTACTGTGAAAATCAATAACAATGGAGTTTTTTCCTTGTATTAGATTTTAATTTTTGTGCTTTTGTGAAAAACAATACAAAATTGTGTTTTTCCATGTATTTGACTTCTTATTTTGCGGTTTTGTGAAAATAACAAAATATTATTTCTTTCCATGTATTGCACCTCAATTCGATTTGTTTGGTATTGAGAAAATCAATAACAATGGAGTTTTTTCCTTGTATTAGATTTTAATTTTTGTGCTTTTGTGAAAAACAATACAAAATTGTGTTTTTCCATGTATTGATCTTCTTATTTTGCGGTTTCGTGAAAATAACAAAATATTATTTCTTTCCATGTATTGCACCTCAATTCGATTTGTTTGGTATTGTGAAAATCAATAACAATGGAGTTTTTTCCTTGTATTAGATTTTAATTTTTGTGATTTTGTGAAAAACAATACAAAATTTTGTTTTACCATGTATTAGACTTCTTATTTTGCTGTTTTGTGAAAATAACAAAATATTATTTCTTTCCATGTATTGTACCTCAATTCGATTTGTTTGATATTGTGAAAATCAATAACAACGGAGTTTTTTTTTTCCATGTATTAGATTTTATTTTTGTGCTTTTGTGAAAAATAGTACAAAATTGTGTTTTTCCATTTATCAGACTTCATATATGTCGGTTTTGTGAAAATAAAAAAATATTATTTCTTTCCATGTATTGCACCTCAATTCAATTTGTTTGATATTGTGAAAATCAATAACAATGGAGTTTTTCCATGTGCTAGATTCTAATTTTTGTGCTTTTGTGAAAAACAATACAAAATTGTGTATTTTCCATGTATTGGACTTCTTATTTTGCGGTTTTGTCAAAATAACAAAATATTATTTCTTTCCATGTATTGCACCTCAATTCGATTTGTTTTGTATTGTGAAAATCAATAACAATGGAGTTTTTTCCTTGTATTAGATTTTAATTTTTGTGCTTTTGTGAAAAACAATACAAAATTGTGTATTTTCCATGTATTGGACTTCATATTTTGCGGTTTTGTCAAAATAACAAAATATTATTTCTTTCCATGTATTGCACCTCAATTCGATTTGTTTGGTATTGTGAAAATCAATAACAATGGAGTTTTTTCCTTGTATTAGATTTTAATTTTTGTGCTTTTGTGAAAAACAATACAAAATTGTGTTTTTCCATGTATTGATCTTCTTATTTTGCGGTTTTGTGAAAATAAGAAAATATTATTTCTTTCCATGTATTGCACCTCAATTTGATTTGTTTTGTATTGTGAAAATCAATAACAATGGAGTTTTTTCCTTGTATTAGATTTTAATTTTTGTGATTTTGTGAAAAACAATACAAAATTGTGTTTTTCCATGTATTTGAATTCTTATTTTGCGGTTTTGTGAAATTAACAAAATATTATTTTTTCCATGTATTGCACCTCAATTCGATTTGTTTGGTATTGTGAAAATCAATAACACTGGAGATTTTTTCCTTGTATTAGATTTTAATTTTTGTGCTTTTGTGAAAAACAATACAAAATTGTGTTTTTCCATGTATTGGACTTCTTATTTTGCGGTTTTGTGAAAATAACAAAATATTATTTCATTCCATGTATTGCACCTCAATTCGATTTGTTTTGTATTGTGAAAATCAATAACAATGGAGTTTTTTCCTTGTATTAGATTTTAATTTTTGTGCTTTTTTGAAAAACAATAAAAAATTGTGTATTTTCCATGTATTAGACTACTTATTTTATGGTTTTGTGAAAATAACAAAATATTATTTCTTTCCATGTATTGCACCTCAATTCGATTTGTTTGGTATTGTGAAAATCAATAACAATGGAGTTTTTTCCTTGTATTAGATTTTAATTTTTGTGCTTTTGTGAAAAACAATACAAAATTGTGTTTTTCCATGTATTAATCTTCTTATTTTGCGGTTTTGTGAAAATAACAAAATATTATTTCTTTCCATGTATTGCACCTCAATTCGATTTGTTTTGTATTGTGAAAATCAATAACAATGGAGTTTTTTCCTTGTATTAGATTTTAATTTTTGTGCTTTTGTGAAAAACAATACAAAATTGTGTTTTTCCATGTATTTGACTTCTTATTTTGCGGTTTTGTGAAAATAACAAAATATTATTTCTTTCCATGTATTGCACCTCAATTCGATTTGTTTGGTATTGAGAAAATCAATAACAATGGAGTTTTTTCTTTGTATTAGATTTTAATTTTTGTGCTTTTGTGAAAAACAATACAAAATTGTGTTTTTCCATGTATTGATCTTCTTATTTTGCGGTTTTATGAAAATAACAAAATATTATTTCTTTCCATGTATTGCACCTCAATTCGATTTGTTTGGTATTGTGAAAATCAATAACAATGGAGTTTTTTCCTTGTATTATATTTTAATTTTTGTGATTTTGTGAAAAACAATACAAAATTTTGTTTTACCATGTATTAGACTTCTTATTTTGCTCTTTTGTGAAAATAACAAAATATTATTTCTTTCCATGTATTGTACCTCAATTCGATTTGTTTGATATTGTGAAAATCAATAACAACGGAGTTTTTTTTTTCCATGTATTAGATTTTATTTTTGTGCTTTTGTGAAAAATAGTACAAAATTGTGTTTTTCCATTTATCAGACTTCATATATGTCGGTTTTGTGAAAATAAAAAAATATTATTTCTTTCCATGTATTGCACCTCAATTCGATTTGTTTGGTATTGTGAAAATCAATAACAATGGAGTTTTTCCATGTGCTAGATTCTAATTTTTGTGCTTTTGTGAAAAACAATACAAAATTGTGTATTTTCCATGTATTGGACTTCTTATTTTGCGGTTTTGTCAAAATAACAAAATATTATTTCTTTCCATGTATTGCACCTCAATTCGATTTGTTTTGTATTGTGAAAATCAATAACAATGGAGTTTTTTCCTTGTATTAGAATTTAATTTTTGTGCTTTTGTGAAAAACAATACAAAATTGTGTATTTTCCATGTATTGGACTTCTTATTTTGCGGTTTTGTCAAAATAACAAAATATTATTTCTTTCCATGTATTGCACCTCAATTCGATTTGTTTGGTATTGTGAAAATCAATAAGAATGGAGTTTTTTCCTTGTATTAGATTTTAATTTTTGTGCTTTTGTGAAAAACATTACAAAATTGTGTTTTTCCATGTATTGATCTTCTTATTTTGCGGTTTTGTGAAAATAAGAAAATATTATTTCTTTCCATGTATTGCACCTCAATTTGATTTGTTTTGTATTGTGAAAATCAATAACAATGGAGTTTTTTCCTTGTATTAGATTTTAATTTTTGTGATTTTGTGAAAAACAATACAAAATTGTGTTTTTCCATGTATTTGAATTCTTATTTTGCGGTTTTGTGAAATTAACAAAATATTATTTTTTCCATGTATTGCACCTCAATTCGATTTGTTTGGTATTGTGAAAATCAATAACACTGGAGATTTTTTCCTTGTATTAGATTTTAATTTTTGTGCTTTTGTGAAAAACAATACAAAATTGTGTTTTTCCATGTATTGGACTTCTTATTTTGCGGTTTTGTGAAAATAACAAAATATTATTTCATTCCATGTATTGCACCTCAATTCGATTTGTTTTGTATTGTGAAAATCAATAACAATGGAGTTTTTTCCTTGTATTAGATTTTAATTTTTGTGCTTTTGTTAAAAACAATAAAAAATTGTGTATTTTCCATGTATTAGACTACTTATTTTATGCTTTTGTGAAAATAACAAAATATTATTTCTTTCCATGTATTGCACCTCAATTCGATTTGTTTGGTATTGTGAAAATCAATAACAATGGAGTTTTTTCCTTGTATTAGATTTTAATTTTTGTGCTTTTGTGAAAAACAATACAAAATTGTGTTTTTCCATGTATTGATCTTCTTATTTTGCGGTTTTGTGAAAATAACAAAATATTATTTCTTTCCATGTATTGCTCCTCAATTCGATTTGTTTTGTATTGTGAAAATCAATAACAATGGAGTTTTTTCCTTGTATTAGATTTTAATTTTTGTGCTTTTGTGAAAAACAATACAAAATTGTGTTTTTCCATGTATTGATCTTCTTATTTTGCGGTTTTGTGAAAATAACAAAATATTATTTCTTTCCATGTATTGCACCTCAATTCGATTTGTTTGGTATTGTGAAAATCAATAACAATGGAGTTTTTTCCTTGTATTAGATTTTAATTTTTGTGCTTTTGTGAAAAACAATACAAAATTGTGTTTTTCCATGTATTGATCTTCTTATTTTGCGGTTTTGTGAAAAAAACAAAATATTATTTCTTTCCATGTATTGCACCTCAATTCGATTTGTTTTGTATTGTGAAAATCAATAACAATGGAGTTTTTTCCTTGTATTACATTTTAATTTTTGTGCTTTTGTGAAAAACAATACAAAATTGTGTATTTTCCATGTATTGGACTTCTTATTTTGCGGTTTTGTCAAAATAACAAAATATTATTTCTTTCCATGTATTGCACCTCAATTCGATTTGTTTGGTATTGTGAAAATCAATAACAATGGAGTTTTTTCCTTGTATTAGATTTTAATTTTTGTGCTTTTGTGAAAAACAATACAAAATTGTGTTTTTCCATGTATTGATCTTCTTATTTTGCGGTTTTGTGAAAATAAGAAAATATTATTTCTTTCCATGTATTGCACCTCAATTTGATTTGTTTTGTATTGTGAAAATCAATAACAATGGAGTTTTTTCCTTGTATTAGATTTTAATTTTTGTGATTTTGTGAAAAACAATACAAAATTGTGTTTTTCCACGTATTTGAATTCTTATTTTGCGGTTTTGTGAAATTAACAAAATATTATTTTTTCCATGTATTGCACCTCAATTCGATTTGTTTGGTATTGTGAAAATCAATAACACTGGAGATTTTTTCCTTGTATTAGATTTTAATTTTTGTGCTTTTGTGAAAAACAATACAAAATTGTGTTTTTCCATGTATTGGACTTCTTATTTTGCGGTTTTGTGAAAATAACAAAATATTATTTCATTCCATGTATTGCACCTCAATTCGATTTGTTTTGTATTGTGAAAATCAATAACAATGGAGTTTTTTCCTTGTATTAGATTTTAATTTTTGTGCTTTTGTGAAAAACAATACAAAATTGTGTTTTTCCATGTATTGATCTTCTTATTTTGCGGTTTTGTGAAAATAACAAAATATTATTTCTTTCCATGTATTGCACCTCAATTCGATTTGTTTGGTATTGTGAAAATCAATAACAATGGAGTTTTTTCCTTGTATTAGATTTAAATTTTGTGCTTTTGTGAAAAACAATACAAAATTGTGTTTTTCCATGTATTGATCTTCTTATTTTGCGGTTTTGTGAAAATAACAAAATATTATTTCTTTCCATGTATTGCACCTCAATTCGATTTGTTTTGTATGGTGAAAATCATTAACAATGGAGTTTTTTCCTTGTATTAGATTTTAATTTTTGTGATTTTGTGAAAAAAAATACAAAATTGTGTTTTTCCATGTATTTGACTTCTTATTTTGCGGTTTTGTGAAAATAACAAAATATTATTTCTTTCCATGTATTGCACCTCAATTCGATTTGTTTTGTATTGTGAAAATCAATAACAATAGAGTTTTTTCCATGTCCTAGATTTTAATTTTTGTGCTTTTGTGAAAAACAATACAAAATTGTGTTTTTCCATGAATTGGACTTCTTATTTTGCGGTTTTGTGAAAAAAACAAAATATTATTTCTTTCCATGTATTGCACCTCAATTCGATTTGTTTTGTATTGTGAAAATCAATAACAATGGAGTTTTTTCCTTGTATTACATTTTAATTTTTGTGCTTTTGTGAAAAACAATACAAAATTGTGTATTTTCCATGTATTGGACTTCTTATTTTGCGGTTTTGTGAAAATAACAAAATATTATTTCTTTCCATGTATTGCACCTCAATTCGATTTGTTTGGTATTGTGAAAATCAATAACAATGGAGTTTTTTCCTTGTATTAGATTTTAATTTTTGTGCTTTCGTGAAAAACAATACAAAATTGTGTTTTTCCATGTATTGATCTTCTTATTTTGCGGTTTTGTGAAAATAACAAAATATTATTTCTTTCCATGTATTGCTCCTCAATTCGATTTGTTTTGTATTGTGAAAATCAATAACAATGGAGTTTTTTCCTTGTATTAGATTTTAATTTTTGTGCTTTTGTGAAAAACAATACAAAATTGTGTTTTTCCATGTATTGATCTTCTTATTTTGCGGTTTTGTGAAAATAACAAAATATTATTTCTTTCCATGTATTACACCTCAATTCGATTTGTTTGGTATTGTGAAAATCAATAACAATGGAGTTTTTTCCTTGTATTAGATTTTAATTTTTGTGCTTTTGTGAAAAACAATACAAAATTGTGTTTTTCCATGTATTGATCTTCTTATTTTGCGGTTTTGTGAAAATAACAAAATATTATTTCTTTCCATGTATTGCACCTCAATTCGATTTGTTTTGTATGGTGAAAATCATTAACAATGGAGTTTTTTCCTTGTATTAGATTTTAATTTTTGTGATTTTGTGAAAAACAATACAAAATTGTGTTTTTCCATGTATTTGACTTCTTATTTTGCGGTTTTGTGAAAATAACAAAATATTATTTCTTTCCATGTATTGCACCTCAATTCGATTTGTTTTGTATTGTGAAAATCAATAACAATAGAGTTTTTTCCATGTCCTAGATTTTAATTTTTGTGCTTTTGTGAAAAACAATACAAAATTGTGTTTTTCCATGAATTGGACTTCTTATTTTGCGGTTTTGTGAAAAAAACAAAATATTATTTCTTTCCATGTATTGCACCTCAATTCGATTTGTTTTGTATTGTGAAAATCAATAACAATGGAGTTTTTTCCTTGTATTACATTTTAATTTTTGTGCTTTTGTGAAAAACAATACAAAATTGTGTATTTTCCATGTATTGGACTTCTTATTTTGCGGTTTTGTCAAAATAACAAAATATTATTTTTTCCATGTATTGCACCTCAATTCGATTTGTTTGGTATTGTGAAAATCAATAACAATGGATTTTTTTCCTTGTATTAGATTTTAATTTTTGTGCTTTTGTGAAAAACAATACAAAATTGTGTTTTTCCATGTATTGATCTTCTTATTTTGCGGTTTTTTGAAAATAAGAAAATATTATTTCTTTCCATGTATTGCACCTCAATTTGATTTGTTTTGTATTGTGAAAATCAATAACAATGGAGTTTTTTCCTTGTATTAGATTTTAATTTTTGTGATTTTGTGAAAAACAATACAAAATTGTGTTTTTCCATGTATTTGAATTCTTATTTTGCGGTTTTGTGAAATTAACAAAATATTATTTTTTCCATGTATTGCACCTCAATTCGATTTGTTTGGTATTGTGAAAATCAATAACACTGGAGATTTTTTCCTTGTATTAGATTTTAATTTTTGTGCTTTTGTGAAAAACAATACAAAATTGTGTTTTTCCATGTATTGGACTTCTTATTTTGCGGTTTTGTGAAAATAACAAAATATTATTTCATTCCATGTATTGCACCTCAATTTGATTTGTTTTGTATTGTGAAAATCAATAACAATGGAGTTTTTTCCTTGTATTAGATTTTAATTTTTGTGCTTTTGTGAAAAATAATAAAAAATTGTGTATTTTCCATGTATTAGACTACTTATTTTATGGTTTTGTGAAAATAACAAAATATTATTTCTTTCCATGTATTGCACCTCAATTCGATTTGTTTGGTATTGTTAAAATCAATAACAATGGAGTTTTTTCCTTGTATTAGATTTTAATTTTTGTGCTTTTGTGAAAAACAATACAAAATTGTGTTTTTCCATGTATTAATCTTCTTATTTTGCGGTTTTGTGAAAATAACAAAATATTATTTCTTTCCATGTATTGCACCTCAATTCGATTTGTTTTGTATTGTGAAAATCAATAACAATGGAGTTTTTTCCTTGTATTAGATTTTAATTTTTGTGCTTTTGTGAAAAACAATACAAAATTGTGTTTTTCCATGTATTTGACTTCTTATTTTGCGGTTTTGTGAAAATAACAAAATATTATTTCTTTCCATGTATTGCACCTCAATTCGATTTGTTTGGTATTGAGAAAATCAATAACAATGGAGTTTTTTCCTTGTATTAGATTTTAATTTTTGTGCTTTTGTGAAAAACAATACAAAATTGTGTTTTTCCATGTATTGATCTTCCTATTTTGCGGTTTTGTGAAAATAACAAAATATTATTTCTTTCCATGTATTGCACCTCAATTCGATTTGTTTGGTATTGTGAAAATCAATAACAATGGAGTTTTTTCCTTGTATTAGATTTTAATTTTTGTGATTTTGTGAAAAACAATACAAAATTTTGTTTTACCATGTATTAGACTTCTTATTTTGCTGTTTTGTGAAAATAACAAAATATTATTTCTTTCCATGTATTGTACCTCAATTCGATTTGTTTGATATTGTGAAAATCAATAACAACGGAGTTTTTTTTTTCCATGTATTAGATTTTATTTTTGTGCTTTTGTGAAAAATAGTACAAAATTGTGTTTTTCCATTTATCAGACTTCATATATGTCGGTTTTGTGAAAATAAAAAAATATTATTTCTTTCCATGTATTGCACCTCGATTCGATTTGTTTGGTATTGTGAAAATCAATAACAATGGAGTTTTTCCATGTGCTAGATTCTAATTTTTGTGCTTTTGTGAAAAACAATACAAAATTGTGTATTTTCCATGTATTGGACTTCTTATTTTGCGGTTTTGTGAAAATAACAAAATATTATTTCTTTCCATGTATTGCACCTCAATTCGATTTGTTTTGTATTGTGAAAATCAATAACAATGGAGTTTTTTCCTTGTATTAGAATTTAATTTTTGTGCTTTTGTGAAAAACAATACAAAATTGTGTATTTTCCATGTATTGGACTTCTTATTTTGCGGTTTTGTGAAAATAACAAAATATTATTTCTTTCCATGTATTGCACCTCAATTCGATTTGTTTGGTATTGTGAAAATCAATAACAATGGAGTTTTTTCCTTGTATTAGATTTTAAGAAAATATTATTTCTTTCCATGTATTGCACCTCAATTTGATTTGTTTTGTATTGTGAAAATCAATAACAATGGAGTTTTTTCCCTGTATTAGATTTTAATTTTTGTGATTTTGTGAAAAACAATACAAAATTGTGTTTTTCCATGTATTGGACTTCTTATTTTGCGGTTTTGTGTAAATAACAAAATATTATTTCTTTCCATGTATTGCACCTCAATTCGTTTTGTTTGGTATTGTGAAAATCAATAACAATGGAGTTTTTCCTTGTATTAGATTTTAATTTTTGTGCTTTTGTTAAAAACAATACAAAATTGTGTTTTTCCATGTATTGGACTTTTTATTTTGCGGTTTTGTGAAAATAACAAAATATTATTTCTTTCCATGTATTGCACCTCAATTCGATTTGTTTGGTATTGTGAAAATCAATAACACTGGAGATTTTTTCCTTGTATTAGATTTTAATTTTTGTGCTTTTGTTAAAAACAATACAAAATTGTGTTTTTCCATGTATTGGACTTCTTATTTTGCGGTTTTGTGAAAATAACAAAATATTATTTCATTCCATGTATTGCACCTCAATTCCATTTGTTTTGTATTGTGAAAATCAATAACAATGGAGTTTTTTCCTTGTATTAGATTTTAATTTTTGTGCTTTTGTGAAAAACAATACAAAATTGTGTATTTTCCATGTATTGGACTTCTTATTTTGCGGTTTTGTCAAAATAACAAAATATTATTTCTTTCCATGTATTGCACCTCAATTCGATTTGTTTGGTATTGTGAAAATCAATAAGAATGGAGTTTTTTCCTTGTATTAGATTTTAATTTTTGTGCTTTTGTGAAAAACATTACAAAATTGTGTTTTTCCATGTATTGATCTTCTTATTTTGCGGTTTTGTGAAAATAAGAAAATATTATTTCTTTCCATGTATTGCACCTCAATTTGATTTGTTTTGTATTGTGAAAATCAATAACAATGGAGTTTTTTCCTTGTATTAGATTTTAATTTTTGTGATTTTGTGAAAAACAATACAAAATTGTGTTTTTCCATGTATTTGAATTCTTATTTTGCGGTTTTGTGAAATTAACAAAATATTATTTTTTCCATGTATTGCACCTCAATTCGATTTGTTTGGTATTGTGAAAATCAATAACACTGGAGATTTTTTCCTTGTATTAGATTTTAATTTTTGTGCTTTTGTGAAAAACAATACAAAATTGTGTTTTTCCATGTATTGGACTTCTTATTTTGCGGTTTTGTGAAAATAACAAAATATTATTTCATTCCATGTATTGCACCTCAATTCGATTTGTTTTGTATTGTGAAAATCAATAACAATTGAGTTTTTTCCTTGTATTAGATTTTAATTTTTGTGCTTTTGTGAAAAACAATACAAAATTGTGTTTTTCCATGTATTGATCTTCTTATTTTGCGGTTTTGTGAAAATAACAAAATATTATTTCTTTCCATGTATTGCACCTCAATTCGATTTGTTTGGTATTGTGAAAATCAATAACAATGGAGTTTTTTCCTTGTATTAGATTTAAATTTTGTGCTTTTGTGAAAAACAATACAAAATTGTGTTTTTCCATGTATTGATCTTCTTATTTTGCGGTTTTGTGAAAATAACAAAATATTATTTCTTTCCATGTATTGCACCTCAATTCGATTTGTTTGGTATTGTGAAAATCAATAACAATGGAGTTTTTTCCTTGTATTAGATTTAAATTTTGTGCTTTTGTGAAAAACAATACAAAATTGTGTTTTTCCATGTATTGATCTTCTTATTTTGCGGTTTTGTGAAAATAACAAAATATTATTTCTTTCCATGTATTGCACCTCAATTCGATTTGTTTTGTATTGTGAAAATCAATAACAATAGAGTTTTTTCCATGTCCTAGATTTTAATTTTTGTGCTTTTGTGAAAAACAATACAAAATTGTGTTTTTCCATGAATTGGACTTCTTATTTTGCGGTTTTGTGAAAAAAACAAAATATTATTTCTTTCCATGTATTGCACCTCAATTCGATTTGTTTTGTATTGTGAAAATCAATAACAATGGAGTTTTTTCCTTGTATTACATTTTAATTTTTGTGCTTTTGTGAAAAACAATACAAAATTGTGTATTTTCCATGTATTGGACTTCTTATTTTGCGGTTTTGTGAAAATAACAAAATATTATTTCTTTCCATGTATTGCACCTCAATTCGATTTGTTTGGTATTGTGAAAATCAATAACAATGGAGTTTTTTCCTTGTATTAGATTTTAATTTTTGTGCTTTCGTGAAAAACAATACAAAATTGTGTTTTTCCATGTATTGATCTTCTTATTTTGCGGTTTTGTGAAAATAACAAAATATTATTTCTTTCCATGTATTGCTCCTCAATTCGATTTGTTTTGTATTGTGAAAATCAATAACAATGGAGTTTTTTCCTTGTATTAGATTTTAATTTTTGTGCTTTTGTGAAAAACAATACAAAATTGTGTTTTTCCATGTATTGATCTTCTTATTTTGCGGTTTTGTGAAAATAACAAAATATTATTTCTTTCCATGTATTACACCTCAATTCGATTTGTTTGGTATTGTGAAAATCAATAACAATGGAGTTTTTTCCTTGTATTAGATTTTAATTTTTGTGCTTTTGTGAAAAACAATACAAAATTGTGTTTTTCCATGTATTGATCTTCTTATTTTGCGGTTTTGTGAAAATAACAAAATATTATTTCTTTCCATGTATTGCACCTCAATTCGATTTGTTTTGTATGGTGAAAATCATTAACAATGGAGTTTTTTCCTTGTATTAGATTTTAATTTTTGTGATTTTGTGAAAAACAATACAAAATTGTGTTTTTCCATGTATTTGAATTCTTATTTTGCGGTTTTGTGAAAAAAACAAAATATTATTTCTTTCCATGTATTGCACCTCAATTCGATTTGTTTTGTATTGTGAAAATCAATAACAATGGAGTTTTTTCCTTGTATTACATTTTAATTTTTGTGCTTTTGTGAAAAACAATACAAAATTGTGTATTTTCCATGTATTGGACTTCTTATTTTGCGGTTTTGTCAAAATAACAAAATATTATTTTTTCCATGTATTGCACCTCAATTCGATTTGTTTGGTATTGTGAAAATCAATAACAATGGAGTTTTTTCCTTGTATTAGATTTTAATTTTTGTGCTTTTGTGAAAAACAATACAAAATTGTGTTTTTCCATGTATTGATCTTCTTATTTTGCGGTTTTGTGAAAATAACAAAATATTATTTCTTTCCATGTATTGCACCTCAATTCGATTTGTTTGGTATTGTGAAAATCAATAACAATGGAGTTTTTTCCTTGTATTAGATTTTAATTTTTGTGCTTTTGTGAAAAACAATACAAAATTGTGTTTTTCCATGTATTGATCTTCTTATTTTGCGGTTTTGTGAAAAAAACAAAATATTATTTCTTTCCATGTATTGCACCTCAATTCGATTTGTTTTGTATTGTGAAAATCAATAACAATGGAGTTTTTTCCTTGTATTACATTTTAATTTTTGTGCTTTTGTGAAAAACAATACAAAATTGTGTATTTTCCATGTATTGGACTTCTTATTTTGCGGTTTTGTCAAAATAACAAAATATTATTTCTTTCCATGTATTGCACCTCAATTCGATTTGTTTGGTATTGTGAAAATCAATAACAATGGAGTTTTTTCCTTGTATTAGATTTTAATTTTTGTGCTTTTGTGAAAAACAATACAAAATTGTGTTTTTCCATGTATTGATCTTCTTATTTTGCGGTTTTGTGAAAATAAGAAAATATTATTTCTTTCCATGTATTGCACCTCAATTTGATTTGTTTTGTATTGTGAAAATCAATAACAATGGAGTTTTTTCCTTGTATTAGATTTTAATTATTGTGATTTTGTGAAAAACAATACAAAATTGTGTTTTTCCATGTATTTGAATTCTTATTTTGCAGTTTTGTGAAATTAACAAAATATTATTTTTTCCATGTATTGCACCTCAATTCGATTTGTTTGGTATTGTGAAAATCAATAACACTGGAGATTTTTTCCTTGTATTAGATTTTAATTTTTGTGCTTTTGTGAAAAACAATACAAAATTGTGTTTTTCCATGTATTGGACTTCTTATTTTGCGGTTTTGTGAAAATAACAAAATATTATTTCATTCCATGTATTGCACCTCAATTCGATTTGTTTTGTATTGTGAAAATCAATAACAATGGAGTTTTTTCCTTGTATTAGATTTTAATTTTTGTGCTTTTGTGAAAAACAATACAAAATTGTGTTTTTCCATGTATTGATCTTCTTATTTTGCGGTTTTGTGAAAATAAGAAAATATTATTTCTTTCCATGTATTGCACCTCAATTTGATTTGTTTTGTATTGTGAAAATCAATAACAATGGAGTTTTTTCCTTGTATTAGATTTTAATTTTTGTGCTTTTGTGAAAAACAATACAAAATTGTGTTTTTCCATGTATTGATCTTCTTATTTTGCGGTTTTGTGAAAATAACAAAATATTATTTCTTTCCATGTATTGCACCTCAATTCGATTTGTTTGGTATTGTGAAAATCAATAACAATGGAGTTTTTTCCTTGTATTAGATTTTAATTTTTGTGCTTTTGTGAAAAACAATACAAAATTGTGTTTTTCCATGTATTGATCTTCTTATTTTGCGGTTTTGTGAAAATAACAAAATATTATTTCTTTCCATGTATTGCACCTCAATTCGATTTGTTTGGTATTGTGAAAATCAATAACAATGGAGTTTTTTCCTTGTATTAGATTTTAATTTTTGTGCTTTTGTGAAAAACAATACAAAATTGTGTTTTTCCATGTATTGATCTTCTTATTTTGCGGTTTTGTGAAAAAAACAAAATATTATTTCTTTCCATGTATTGCACCTCAATTCGATTTGTTTTGTATTGTGAAAATCAATAACAATGGAGTTTTTTCCTTGTATTACATTTTAATTTTTGTGCTTTTGTGAAAAACAATACAAAATTGTGTATTTTCCATGTATTGGACTTCTTATTTTGCGGTTTTGTCAAAATAACAAAATATTATTTCTTTCCATGTATTGCACCTCAATTCGATTTGTTTGGTATTGTGAAAATCAATAACAATGGAGTTTTTTCCTTGTATTAGATTTTAATTTTTGTGCTTTTGTGAAAAACAATACAAAATTGTGTTTTTCCATGTATTGATCTTCTTATTTTGCGGTTTTGTGAAAATAAGAAAATATTATTTCTTTCCATGTATTGCACCTCAATTTGATTTGTTTTGTATTGTGAAAATCAATAACAATGGAGTTTTTTCCTTGTATTAGATTTTAATTATTGTGATTTTGTGAAAAACAATACAAAATTGTGTTTTTCCATGTATTTGAATTCTTATTTTGCAGTTTTGTGAAATTAACAAAATATTATTTTTTCCATGTATTGCACCTCAATTCGATTTGTTTGGTATTGTGAAAATCAATAACACTGGAGATTTTTTCCTTGTATTAGATTTTAATTTTTGTGCTTTTGTGAAAAACAATACAAAATTGTGTTTTTCCATGTATTGGACTTCTTATTTTGCGGTTTTGTGAAAATAACAAAATATTATTTCATTCCATGTATTGCACCTCAATTCGATTTGTTTTGTATTGTGAAAATCAATAACAATGGAGTTTTTTCCTTGTATTAGATTTTAATTTTTGTGCTTTTGTGAAAAACAATACAAAATTGTGTTTTTCCATGTATTGATCTTCTTATTTTGCGGTTTTGTGAAAATAAGAAAATATTATTTCTTTCCATGTATTGCACCTCAATTTGATTTGTTTTGTATTGTGAAAATCAATAACAATGGAGTTTTTTCCTTGTATTAGATTTTAATTATTGTGATTTTGTGAAAAACAATACAAAATTGTGTTTTTCCATGTATTTGAATTCTTATTTTGCGGTTTTGTGAAATTAACAAAATATTATTTTTTCCATGTATTGCACCTCAATTCGATTTGTTTGGTATTGTGAAAATCAATAACACTGGAGATTTTTTCCTTGTATTAGATTTTAATTTTTGTGCTTTTGTGAAAAACAATACAAAATTGTGTTTTTCCATGTATTGGACTTCTTATTTTGCGGTTTTGTGAAAATAACAAAATATTATTTCATTCCATGTATTGCACCTCAATTCGATTTGTTTTGTATTGTGAAAATCAATAACAATGGAGTTTTTTCCTTGTATTAGATTTTAATTTTTGTGCTTTTGTGAAAAACAATACAAAATTGTGTTTTTCCATGTATTGATCTTCTTATTTTGCGGTTTTGTGAAAATAACAAAATATTATTTCTTTCCATGTATTGCACCTCAATTCGATTTGTTTGGTATTGTGAAAATCAATAACAATGGAGTTTTTTCCTTGTATTAGATTTTAATTTTTGTGCTTTTGTGAAAAACAATACAAAATTGTGTTTTTCCATGTATTGATCTTCTTATTTTGCGGTTTTGTGAAAATAACAAAATATTATTTCTTTCCATGTATTGCACCTCAATTCGATTTGTTTTGTATGGTGAAAATCATTAACAATGGAGTTTTTTCCTTGTATTAGATTTTAATTTTTGTGATTTTGTGAAAAAAAATACAAAATTGTGTTTTTCCATGTATTTGACTTCTTATTTTGCGGTTTTGTGAAAATAACAAAATATTATTTCTTTCCATGTATTGCACCTCAATTCGATTTGTTTTGTATTGTGAAAATCAATAACAATAGAGTTTTTTCCATGTCCTAGATTTTAATTTTTGTGCTTTTGTGAAAAACAATACAAAATTGTGTTTTTCCATGAATTGGACTTCTTATTTTGCGGTTTTGTGAAAAAAACAAAATATTATTTCTTTCCATGTATTGCACCTCAATTCGATTTGTTTTGTATTGTGAAAATCAATAACAATGGAGTTTTTTCCTTGTATTACATTTTAATTTTTGTGCTTTTGTGAAAAACAATACAAAATTGTGTATTTTCCATGTATTGGACTTCTTATTTTGCGGTTTTGTGAAAATAACAAAATATTATTTCTTTCCATGTATTGCACCTCAATTCGATTTGTTTGGTATTGTGAAAATCAATAACAATGGAGTTTTTTCCTTGTATTAGATTTTAATTTTTGTGCTTTTGTGAAAAACAATACAAAATTGTGTTTTTCCATGTATTGATCTTCTTATTTTGCGGTTTTGTGAAAATAAGAAAATATTATTTCTTTCCATGTATTGCACCTCAATTTGATTTGTTTTGTATTGTGAAAATCAATAACAATGGAGTTTTTTCCTTGTATTAGATTTTAATTATTGTGATTTTGTGAAAAACAATACAAAATTGTGTTTTTCCATGTATTTGAATTCTTATTTTGCAGTTTTGTGAAATTAACAAAATATTATTTTTTCCATGTATTGCACCTCAATTCGATTTGTTTGGTATTGTGAAAATCAATAACACTGGAGATTTTTTCCTTGTATTAGATTTTAATTTTTGTGCTTTTGTGAAAAACAATACAAAATTGTGTTTTTCCATGTATTGGACTTCTTATTTTGCGGTTTTGTGAAAATAACAAAATATTATTTCATTCCATGTATTGCACCTCAATTCGATTTGTTTTGTATTGTGAAAATCAATAACAATGGAGTTTTTTCCTTGTATTAGATTTTAATTTTTGTGCTTTTGTGAAAAACAATACAAAATTGTGTTTTTCCATGTATTGATCTTCTTATTTTGCGGTTTTGTGAAAATAACAAAATATTATTTCTTTCCATGTATTGCACCTCAATTCGATTTGTTTGGTATTGTGAAAATCAATAACAATGGAGTTTTTTCCTTGTATTAGATTTTAATTTTTGTGCTTTTGTGAAAAACAATACAAAATTGTGTTTTTCCATGTATTGATCTTCTTATTTTGCGGTTTTGTGAAAATAACAAAATATTATTTCTTTCCATGTATTGCACCTCAATTCGATTTGTTTTGTATGGTGAAAATCATTAACAATGGAGTTTTTTCCTTGTATTAGATTTTAATTTTTGTGATTTTGTGAAAAAAAATACAAAATTGTGTTTTTCCATGTATTTGACTTCTTATTTTGCGGTTTTGTGAAAATAACAAAATATTATTTCTTTCCATGTATTGCACCTCAATTCGATTTGTTTTGTATTGTGAAAATCAATAACAATAGACTTTTTTCCATGTCCTAGATTTTAATTTTTGTGCTTTTGTGAAAAACAATACAAAATTGTGTTTTTCCATGAATTGGACTTCTTATTTTGCGGTTTTGTGAAAAAAACAAAATATTATTTCTTTCCATGTATTGCACCTCAATTCGATTTGTTTTGTATTGTGAAAATCAATAACAATGGAGTTTTTTCCTTGTATTACATTTTAATTTTTGTGCTTTTGTGAAAAACAATACAAAATTGTGTATTTTCCATGTATTGGACTTCTTATTTTGCGGTTTTGTGAAAATAACAAAATATTATTTCTTTCCATGTATTGCACCTCAATTCGATTTGTTTGGTATTGTGAAAATCAATAACAATGGAGTTTTTTCCTTGTATTAGATTTTAATTTTTGTGCTTTCGTGAAAAACAATACAAAATTGTGTTTTTCCATGTATTGATCTTCTTATTTTGCGGTTTTGTGAAAATAACAAAATATTATTTCTTTCCATGTATTGCTCCTCAATTCGATTTGTTTTGTATTGTGAAAATCAATAACAATGGAGTTTTTTCCTTGTATTAGATTTTAATTTTTGTGCTTTTGTGAAAAACAATACAAAATTGTGTTTTTCCATGTATTGAACTTCTTATTTTGCGGTTTTGTGAAAATAACAAAATATTATTTCTTTCCATGTATTGCACCTCAATTCGATTTGTTTGGTATTGTGAAAATCAATAACAATGGAGTTTTTTCCTTGTATTAGATTTTAATTTTTGTGCTTTTGTGAAAAACAATACAAAATTGTGTTTTTCCATGTATTGATCTTCTTATTTTGCGGTTTTGTGAAAATAACAAAATATTATTTCTTTCCATGTATTGCACCTCAATTCGATTTGTTTTGTATGGTGAAAATCATTAACAATGGAGTTTTTTCCTTGTATTAGATTTTAATTTTTGTGATTTTGTGAAAAACAATACAAAATTGTGTTTTTCCATGTATTTGACTTCTTATTTTGCGGTTTTGTGAAAATAACAAAATATTATTTCTTTCCATGTATTGCACCTCAATTCGAGTTTTTTCCTTGTATTAGATTTTAATTTTTGTGCTTTTGTGAAAAACAATACAAAATTGTGTTTTTCCATGTATTGATCTTCTTATTTTGCGGTTTTGTGAAAATAACAAAATATTATTTCTTTCCATGTATTACACCTCAATTCGATTTGTTTGGTATTGTGAAAATCAATAACAATGGAGTTTTTTCCTTGTATTAGATTTTAATTTTTGTGCTTTTGTGAAAAACAATACAAAATTGTGTTTTTCCATGTATTGATCTTCTTATTTTGCGGTTTTTTGAAAATAAGAAAATATTATTTCTTTCCATGTATTGCACCTCAATTTGATTTGTTTTGTATTGTGAAAATCAATAACAATGGAGTTTTTTCCTTGTATTAGATTTTAATTTTTGTGATTTTGTGAAAAACAATACAAAATTGTGTTTTTCCATGTATTTGAATTCTTATTTTGCGGTTTTGTGAAATTAACAAAATATTATTTTTTCCATGTATTGCACCTCAATTCGATTTGTTTGGTATTGTGAAAATCAATAACACTGGAGATTTTTTCCTTGTATTAGATTTTAATTTTTGTGCTTTTGTGAAAAACAATACAAAATTGTGTTTTTCCATGTATTGGACTTCTTATTTTGCGGTTTTGTGAAAATAACAAAATATTATTTCATTCCATGTATTGCACCTCAATTTGATTTGTTTTGTATTGTGAAAATCAATAACAATGGAGTTTTTTCCTTGTATTAGATTTTAATTTTTGTGCTTTTGTGAAAAACAATAAAAAATTGTGTATTTTCCATGTATTAGACTACTTATTTTATGGTTTTGTGAAAATAACAAAATATTATTTCTTTCCATGTATTGCACCTCAATTCGATTTGTTTGGTATTGTTAAAATCAATAACAATGGAGTTTTTTCCTTGTATTAGATTTTAATTTTTGTGCTTTTGTGAAAAACAATACAAAATTGTGTTTTTCCATGTATTAATCTTCTTATTTTGCGGTTTTGTGAAAATAACAAAATATTATTTCTTTCCATGTATTGCACCTCAATTCGATTTGTTTTGTATTGTGAAAATCAATAACAATGGAGTTTTTTCCTTGTATTAGATTTTAATTTTTGTGCTTTTGTGAAAAACAATACAAAATTGTGTTTTTCCATGTATTTGACTTCTTATTTTGCGGTTTTGTGAAAATAACAAAATATTATTTCTTTCCATGTATTGCACCTCAATTCGATTTGTTTGGTATTGAGAAAATCAATAACAATGGAGTTTTTTCCTTGTATTAGATTTTAATTTTTGTGCTTTTGTGAAAAACAATACAAAATTGTGTTTTTCCATGTATTGATCTTCCTATTTTGCGGTTTTGTGAAAATAACAAAATATTATTTCTTTCCATGTATTGCACCTCAATTTGATTTGTTTTGTATTGTGAAAATCAATAACAATGGAGTTTTTTCCTTGTATTAGATTTTAATTATTGTGATTTTGTGAAAAACAATACAAAATTGTGTTTTTCCATGTATTTGAATTCTTATTTTGCGGTTTTGTGAAATTAACAAAATATTATTTTTTCCATGTATTGCACCTCAATTCGATTTGTTTGGTATTGTGAAAATCAATAACACTGGAGATTTTTTCCTTGTATTAGATTTTCATTTTTGTGCTTTTGTGAAAAACAATACAAAATTGTGTTTTTCCATGTATTGGACTTCTTATTTTGCGGTTTTGTGAAAATAACAAAATATTATTTCATTCCATGTATTGCACCTCAATTCGATTTGTTTTGTATTGTGAAAATCAATAACAATGGAGTTTTTTCCTTGTATTAGATTTTAATTTTTGTGCTTTTGTGAAAAACAATACAAAATTGTGTTTTTCCATGTATTGATCTTCTTATTTTGCGGTTTTGTGAAAATAACAAAATATTATTTCTTTCCATGTATTGCACCTCAATTCGATTTGTTTGGTATTGTGAAAATCAATAACAATGGAGTTTTTTCCTTGTATTAGATTTTAATTTTTGTGCTTTTGTGAAAAACAATACAAAATTGTGTTTTTCCATGTATTGATCTTCTTATTTTGCGGTTTTGTGAAAATAACAAAATATTATTTCTTTCCATGTATTGCACCTCAATTCGATTTGTTTTGTATGGTGAAAATCATTAACAATGGAGTTTTTTCCTTGTATTAGATTTTAATTTTTGTGATTTTGTGAAAAAAAATACAAAATTGTGTTTTTCCATGTATTTGACTTCTTATTTTGCGGTTTTGTGAAAATAACAAAATATTATTTCTTTCCATGTATTGCACCTCAATTCGATTTGTTTTGTATTGTGAAAATCAATAACAATAGAGTTTTTTCCATGTCCTAGATTTTAATTTTTGTGCTTTTGTGAAAAACAATACAAAATTGTGTTTTTCCATGAATTGGACTTCTTATTTTGCGGTTTTGTGAAAAAAACAAAATATTATTTCTTTCCATGTATTGCACCTCAATTCGATTTGTTTTGTATTGTGAAAATCAATAACAATGGAGTTTTTTCCTTGTATTACATTTTAATTTTTGTGCTTTTGTGAAAAACAATACAAAATTGTGTATTTTCCATGTATTGGACTTCTTATTTTGCGGTTTTGTGAAAATAACAAAATATTATTTCTTTCCATGTATTGCACCTCAATTCGATTTGTTTGGTATTGTGAAAATCAATAACAATGGAGTTTTTTCCTTGTATTAGATTTTAATTTTTGTGCTTTTGTGAAAAACAATACAAAATTGTGTTTTTCCATGTATTGATCTTCTTATTTTGCGGTTTTGTGAAAATAAGAAAATATTATTTCTTTCCATGTATTGCACCTCAATTTGATTTGTTTTGTATTGTGAAAATCAATAACAATGGAGTTTTTTCCTTGTATTAGATTTTAATTATTGTGATTTTGTGAAAAACAATACAAAATTGTGTTTTTCCATGTATTTGAATTCTTATTTTGCAGTTTTGTGAAATTAACAAAATATTATTTTTTCCATGTATTGCACCTCAATTCGATTTGTTTGGTATTGTGAAAATCAATAACACTGGAGATTTTTTCCTTGTATTAGATTTTAATTTTTGTGCTTTTGTGAAAAACAATACAAAATTGTGTTTTTCCATGTATTGGACTTCTTATTTTGCGGTTTTGTGAAAATAACAAAATATTATTTCATTCCATGTATTGCACCTCAATTCGATTTGTTTTGTATTGTGAAAATCAATAACAATGGAGTTTTTTCCTTGTATTAGATTTTAATTTTTGTGCTTTTGTGAAAAACAATACAAAATTGTGTTTTTCCATGTATTGATCTTCTTATTTTGCGGTTTTGTGAAAATAACAAAATATTATTTCTTTCCATGTATTGCACCTCAATTCGATTTGTTTGGTATTGTGAAAATCAATAACAATGGAGTTTTTTCCTTGTATTAGATTTTAATTTTTGTGCTTTTGTGAAAAACAATACAAAATTGTGTTTTTCCATGTATTGATCTTCTTATTTTGCGGTTTTGTGAAAATAACAAAATATTATTTCTTTCCATGTATTGCACCTCAATTCGATTTGTTTTGTATGGTGAAAATCATTAACAATGGAGTTTTTTCCTTGTATTAGATTTTAATTTTTGTGATTTTGTGAAAAAAAATACAAAATTGTGTTTTTCCATGTATTTGACTTCTTATTTTGCGGTTTTGTGAAAATAACAAAATATTATTTCTTTCCATGTATTGCACCTCAATTCGATTTGTTTTGTATTGTGAAAATCAATAACAATAGACTTTTTTCCATGTCCTAGATTTTAATTTTTGTGCTTTTGTGAAAAACAATACAAAATTGTGTTTTTCCATGAATTGGACTTCTTATTTTGCGGTTTTGTGAAAAAAACAAAATATTATTTCTTTCCATGTATTGCACCTCAATTCGATTTGTTTTGTATTGTGAAAATCAATAACAATGGAGTTTTTTCCTTGTATTACATTTTAATTTTTGTGCTTTTGTGAAAAACAATACAAAATTGTGTATTTTCCATGTATTGGACTTCTTATTTTGCGGTTTTGTGAAAATAACAAAATATTATTTCTTTCCATGTATTGCACCTCAATTCGATTTGTTTGGTATTGTGAAAATCAATAACAATGGAGTTTTTTCCTTGTATTAGATTTTAATTTTTGTGCTTTCGTGAAAAACAATACAAAATTGTGTTTTTCCATGTATTGATCTTCTTATTTTGCGGTTTTGTGAAAATAACAAAATATTATTTCTTTCCATGTATTGCTCCTCAATTCGATTTGTTTTGTATTGTGAAAATCAATAACAATGGAGTTTTTTCCTTGTATTAGATTTTAATTTTTGTGCTTTTGTGAAAAACAATACAAAATTGTGTTTTTCCATGTATTGAACTTCTTATTTTGCGGTTTTGTGAAAATAACAAAATATTATTTCTTTCCATGTATTGCACCTCAATTCGATTTGTTTGGTATTGTGAAAATCAATAACAATGGAGTTTTTTCCTTGTATTAGATTTTAATTTTTGTGCTTTTGTGAAAAACAATACAAAATTGTGTTTTTCCATGTATTGATCTTCTTATTTTGCGGTTTTGTGAAAATAACAAAATATTATTTCTTTCCATGTATTGCACCTCAATTCGATTTGTTTTGTATGGTGAAAATCATTAACAATGGAGTTTTTTCCTTGTATTAGATTTTAATTTTTGTGATTTTGTGAAAAACAATACAAAATTGTGTTTTTCCATGTATTTGACTTCTTATTTTGCGGTTTTGTGAAAATAACAAAATATTATTTCTTTCCATGTATTGCACCTCAATTCGATTTGTTTTGTATTGTGAAAATCAATAACAATAGAGTTTTTTCCATGTCCTAGATTTTAATTTTTGTGCTTTTGTGAAAAACAATACAAAATTGTGTTTTTCCATGAATTGGACTTCTTATTTTGCGGTTTTGTGAAAAAAACAAAATATTATTTCTTTCCATGTATTGCACCTCAATTCGATTTGTTTTGTATTGTGAAAATCAATAACAATGGAGTTTTTTCCTTGTATTACATTTTAATTTTTGTGCTTTTGTGAAAAACAATACAAAATTGTGTATTTTCCATGTATTGGACTTCTTATTTTGCGGTTTTGTCAAAATAACAAAATATTATTTCTTTCCATGTATTGCACCTCAATTCGATTTGTTTGGTATTGTGAAAATCAATAACAATGGAGTTTTTTCCTTGTATTAGATTTTAATTTTTGTGCTTTTGTGAAAAACAATACAAAATTGTGTTTTTCCATGTATTGATCTTCTTATTTTGCGGTTTTTTGAAAATAAGAAAATATTATTTCTTTCCATGTATTGCACCTCAATTTGATTTGTTTTGTATTGTGAAAATCAATAACAATGGAGTTTTTTCCTTGTATTAGATTTTAATTTTTGTGATTTTGTGAAAAACAATACAAAATTGTGTTTTTCCATGTATTTGAATTCTTATTTTGCGGTTTTGTGAAATTAACAAAATATTATTTTTTCCATGTATTGCACCTCAATTCGATTTGTTTGGTATTGTGAAAATCAATAACACTGGAGATTTTTTCCTTGTATTAGATTTTAATTTTTGTGCTTTTGTGAAAAACAATACAAAATTGTGTTTTTCCATGTATTGGACTTCTTATTTTGCGGTTTTGTGAAAATAAAAAATATTATTTCATTCCATGTATTGCACCTCAATTTGATTTGTTTTGTATTGTGAAAATCAATAACAATGGAGTTTTTTCCTTGTATTAGATTTTAATTTTTGTGCTTTTGTGAAAAACAATAAAAAATTGTGTATTTTCCATGTATTAGACTACTTATTTTATGGTTTTGTGAAAATAACAAAATATTATTTCTTTCCATGTATTGCACCTCAATTCGATTTGTTTGGTATTGTTAAAATCAATAACAATGGAGTTTTTTCCTTGTATTAGATTTTAATTTTTGTGCTTTTGTGAAAAACAATACAAAATTGTGTTTTTCCATGTACTAATCTTCTTATTTTGCGGTTTTGTGAAAATAACAAAATATTATTTCTTTCCATGTATTGCACCTCAATTCGATTTGTTTTGTATTGTGAAAATCAATAACAATGGAGTTTTTTCCTTGTATTAGATTTTAATTTTTGTGCTTTTGTGAAAAACAATACAAAATTGTGTTTTTCCATGTATTTGACTTCTTATTTTGCGGTTTTGTGAAAATAACAAAATATTATTTCTTTCCATGTATTGCACCTCAATTCGATTTGTTTGGTATTGAGAAAATCAATAACAATGGAGTTTTTTCCTTGTATTAGATTTTAATTTTTGTGCTTTTGTGAAAAACAATACAAAATTGTGTTTTTCCATGTATTGATCTTCCTATTTTGCGGTTTTGTGAAAATAACAAAATATTATTTCTTTCCATGTATTGCACCTCAATTTGATTTGTTTTGTATTGTGAAAATCAATAACAATGGAGTTTTTTCCTTGTATTAGATTTTAATTATTGTGATTTTGTGAAAAACAATACAAAATTGTGTTTTTCCATGTATTTGAATTCTTATTTTGCGGTTTTGTGAAATTAACAAAATATTATTTTTTCCATGTATTGCACCTCAATTCGATTTGTTTGGTATTGTGAAAATCAATAACACTGGAGATTTTTTCCTTGTATTAGATTTTCATTTTTGTGCTTTTGTGAAAAACAATACAAAATTGTGTTTTTCCATGTATTGGACTTCTTATTTTGCGGTTTTGTGAAAATAACAAAATATTATTTCATTCCATGTATTGCACCTCAATTCGATTTGTTTTGTATTGTGAAAATCAATAACAATGGAGTTTTTTCCTTGTATTAGATTTTAATTTTTGTGCTTTTGTGAAAAACAATACAAAATTGTGTTTTTCCATGTATTGATCTTCTTATTTTGCGGTTTTGTGAAAATAACAAAATATTATTTCTTTCCATGTATTGCACCTCAATTCGATTTGTTTGGTATTGTGAAAATCAATAACAATGGAGTTTTTTCCTTGTATTAGATTTTAATTTTTGTGCTTTTGTGAAAAACAATACAAAATTGTGTTTTTCCATGTATTGATCTTCTTATTTTGCGGTTTTGTGAAAATAACAAAATATTATTTCTTTCCATGTATTGCACCTCAATTCGATTTGTTTTGTATGGTGAAAATCATTAACAATGGAGTTTTTTCCTTGTATTAGATTTTAATTTTTGTGATTTTGTGAAAAAAAATACAAAATTGTGTTTTTCCATGTATTTGACTTCTTATTTTGCGGTTTTGTGAAAATAACAAAATATTATTTCTTTCCATGTATTGCACCTCAATTCGATTTGTTTTGTATTGTGAAAATCAATAACAATAGAGTTTTTTCCATGTCCTAGATTTTAATTTTTGTGCTTTTGTGAAAAACAATACAAAATTGTGTTTTTCCATGAATTGGACTTCTTATTTTGCGGTTTTGTGAAAAAAACAAAATATTATTTCTTTCCATGTATTGCACCTCAATTCGATTTGTTTTGTATTGTGAAAATCAATAACAATGGAGTTTTTTCCTTGTATTACATTTTAATTTTTGTGCTTTTGTGAAAAACAATACAAAATTGTGTATTTTCCATGTATTGGACTTCTTATTTTGCGGTTTTGTGAAAATAACAAAATATTATTTCTTTCCATGTATTGCACCTCAATTCGATTTGTTTGGTATTGTGAAAATCAATAACAATGGAGTTTTTTCCTTGTATTAGATTTTAATTTTTGTGCTTTTGTGAAAAACAATACAAAATTGTGTTTTTCCATGTATTGATCTTCTTATTTTGCGGTTTTGTGAAAATAAGAAAATATTATTTCTTTCCATGTATTGCACCTCAATTTGATTTGTTTTGTAATTTGAAAATCAATAACAATGGAGTTTTTTCCTTGTATTAGATTTTAATTATTGTGATTTTGTGAAAAACAATACAAAATTGTGTTTTTCCATGTATTTGAATTCTTATTTTGCAGTTTTGTGAAATTAACAAAATATTATTTTTTCCATGTATTGCACCTCAATTCGATTTGTTTGGTATTGTGAAAATCAATAACACTGGAGATTTTTTCCTTGTATTAGATTTTAATTTTTGTGCTTTTGTGAAAAACAATACAAAATTGTGTTTTTCCATGTATTGGACTTCTTATTTTGCGGTTTTGTGAAAATAACAAAATATTATTTCATTCCATGTATTGCACCTCAATTCGATTTGTTTTGTATTGTGAAAATCAATAACAATGGAGTTTTTTCCTTGTATTAGATTTTAATTTTTGTGCTTTTGTGAAAAACAATACAAAATTGTGTTTTTCCATGTATTGATCTTCTTATTTTGCGGTTTTGTGAAAATAACAAAATATTATTTCTTTGCATGTATTGCACCTCAATTCGATTTGTTTGGTATTGTGAAAATCAATAACAATGGAGTTTTTTCCTTGTATTAGATTTTAATTTTTGTGCTTTTGTGAAAAACAATACAAAATTGTGTTTTTCCATGTATTGATCTTCTTATTTTGCGGTTTTGTGAAAATAACAAAATATTATTTCTTTCCATGTATTGCACCTCAATTCGATTTGTTTTGTATGGTGAAAATCATTAACAATGGAGTTTTTTCCTTGTATTAGATTTTAATTTTTGTGATTTTGTGAAAAAAAATACAAAATTGTGTTTTTCCATGTATTTGACTTCTTATTTTGCGGTTTTGTGAAAATAACAAAATATTATTTCTTTCCATGTATTGCACCTCAATTCGATTTGTTTTGTATTGTGAAAATCAATAACAATAGACTTTTTTCCATGTCCTAGATTTTAATTTTTGTGCTTTTGTGAAAAACAATACAAAATTGTGTTTTTCCATGAATTGGACTTCTTATTTTGCGGTTTTGTGAAAAAAACAAAATATTATTTCTTTCCATGTATTGCACCTCAATTCGATTTGTTTTGTATTGTGAAAATCAATAACAATGGAGTTTTTTCCTTGTATTACATTTTAATTTTTGTGCTTTTGTGAAAAACAATACAAAATTGTGTATTTTCCATGTATTGGACTTCTTATTTTGCGGTTTTGTGAAAATAACAAAATATTATTTCTTTCCATGTATTGCACCTCAATTCGATTTGTTTGGTATTGTGAAAATCAATAACAATGGAGTTTTTTCCTTGTATTAGATTTTAATTTTTGTGCTTTCGTGAAAAACAATACAAAATTGTGTTTTTCCATGTATTGATCTTCTTATTTTGCGGTTTTGTGAAAATAACAAAATATTATTTCTTTCCATGTATTGCTCCTCAATTCGATTTGTTTTGTATTGTGAAAATCAATAACAATGGAGTTTTTTCCTTGTATTAGATTTTAATTTTTGTGCTTTTGTGAAAAACAATACAAAATTGTGTTTTTCCATGTATTGAACTTCTTATTTTGCGGTTTTGTGAAAATAACAAAATATTATTTCTTTCCATGTATTGCACCTCAATTCGATTTGTTTGGTATTGTGAAAATCAATAACAATGGAGTTTTTTCCTTGTATTAGATTTTAATTTTTGTGCTTTTGTGAAAAACAATACAAAATTGTGTTTTTCCATGTATTGATCTTCTTATTTTGCGGTTTTGTGAAAATAACAAAATATTATTTCTTTCCATGTATTGCACCTCAATTCGATTTGTTTTGTATGGTGAAAATCATTAACAATGGAGTTTTTTCCTTGTATTAGATTTTAATTTTTGTGATTTTGTGAAAAACAATACAAAATTGTGTTTTTCCATGTATTTGACTTCTTATTTTGCGGTTTTGTGAAAATAACAAAATATTATTTCTTTCCATGTATTGCACCTCAATTCGATTTGTTTTGTATTGTGAAAATCAATAACAATAGAGTTTTTTCCATGTCCTAGATTTTAATTTTTGTGCTTTTGTGAAAAACAATACAAAATTGTGTTTTTCCATGAATTGGACTTCTTATTTTGCGGTTTTGTGAAAAAAACAAAATATTATTTCTTTCCATGTATTGCACCTCAATTCGATTTGTTTTGTATTGTGAAAATCAATAACAATGGAGTTTTTTCCTTGTATTACATTTTAATTTTTGTGCTTTTGTGAAAAACAATACAAAATTGTGTATTTTCCATGTATTGGACTTCTTATTTTGCGGTTTTGTCAAAATAACAAAATATTATTTCTTTCCATGTATTGCACCTCAATTCGATTTGTTTGGTATTGTGAAAATCAATAACAATGGAGTTTTTTCCTTGTATTAGATTTTAATTTTTGTGCTTTTGTGAAAAACAATACAAAATTGTGTTTTTCCATGTATTGATCTTCTTATTTTGCGGTTTTTTGAAAATAAGAAAATATTATTTCTTTCCATGTATTGCACCTCAATTTGATTTGTTTTGTATTGTGAAAATCAATAACAATGGAGTTTTTTCCTTGTATTAGATTTTAATTTTTGTGATTTTGTGAAAAACAATACAAAATTGTGTTTTTCCATGTATTTGAATTCTTATTTTGCGGTTTTGTGAAATTAACAAAATATTATTTTTTCCATGTATTGCACCTCAATTCGATTTGTTTGGTATTGTGCAAATCAATAACACTGGAGATTTTTTCCTTGTATTAGATTTTAATTTTTGTGCTTTTGTGAAAAACAATACAAAATTGTGTTTTTCCATGTATTGGACTTCTTATTTTGCGGTTTTGTGAAAATAACAAAATATTATTTCATTCCATGTATTGCACCTCAATTTGATTTGTTTTGTATTGTGAAAATCAATAACAATGGAGTTTTTTCCTTGTATTAGATTTTAATTTTTGTGCTTTTGTGAAAAACAATAAAAAATTGTGTATTTTCCATGTATTAGACTACTTATTTTATGGTTTTGTG
This sequence comes from Juncus effusus, assembly GCA_027726005.1. Taxonomy (NCBI): domain Eukaryota; kingdom Viridiplantae; phylum Streptophyta; class Magnoliopsida; order Poales; family Juncaceae; genus Juncus; species Juncus effusus. Next base: position 4,061,431 of record CM050906.1, on the reverse strand, counting down.
AAAATAACAAAATATTATTTCTTTCCATGTATTGCACCTCAATTCGATTTGTTTGGTATTGTTAAAATCAATAACAATGGAGTTTTTTCCTTGTATTAGATTTTAATTTTTGTGCTTTTGTGAAAAACAATACAAAATTGTGTTTTTCCATGTATTAATCTTCTTATTTTGCGGTTTTGTGAAAATAACAAAATATTATTTCTTTCCATGTATTGCACCTCAATTCGATTTGTTTTGTATTGTGAAAATCAATAACAATGGAGTTTTTTCCTTGTATTAGATTTTAATTTTTGTGCTTTTGTGAAAAACAATACAAAATTGTGTTTTTCCATGTATTTGACTTCTTATTTTGCGGTTTTGTGAAAATAACAAAATATTATTTCTTTCCATGTATTGCACCTCAATTCGATTTGTTTGGTATTGAGAAAATCAATAACAATGGAGTTTTTTCCTTGTATTAGATTTTAATTTTTGTGCTTTTGTGAAAAACAATACAAAATTGTGTTTTTCCATGTATTGATCTTCCTATTTTGCGGTTTTGTGAAAATAACAAAATATTATTTCTTTCCATGTATTGCACCTCAATTCGATTTGTTTGGTATTGTGAAAATCAATAACAATGGAGTTTTTTCCTTGTATTAGATTTTAATTTTTGTGATTTTATGAAAAACAATACAAAATTTTGTTTTACCATGTATTAGACTTCTTATTTTGCTGTTTTGTGAAAATAACAAAATATTATTTCTTTCCATGTATTGTACCTCAATTCGATTTGTTTGATATTGTGAAAATCAATAACAACGGAGTTTTTTTTTTCCATGTATTAGATTTTATTTTTGTGCTTTTGTGAAAAATAGTACAAAATTGTGTTTTTCCATTTATCAGACTTCATATATGTCGGTTTTGTGAAAATAAAAAAATATTATTTCTTTCCATGTATTGCACCTCGATTCGATTTGTTTGGTATTGTGAAAATCAATAACAATGGAGTTTTTCCATGTGCTAGATTCTAATTTTTGTGCTTTTGTGAAAAACAATACAAAATTGTGTATTTTCCATGTATTGGACTTCTTATTTTGCGGTTTTGTCAAAATAACAAAATATTATTTCTTTCCATGTATTGCACCTCAATTCGATTTGTTTTGTATTGTGAAAATCAATAACAATGGAGTTTTTTCCTTGTATTAGAATTTAATTTTTGTGCTTTTGTGAAAAACAATACAAAATTGTGTATTTTCCATGTATTGGACTTCTTATTTTGCGGTTTTGTCAAAATAACAAAATATTATTTCTTTCCATGTATTGCACCTCAATTCGATTTGTTTGGTATTGTGAAAATCAATAACAATGGAGTTTTTTCCTTGTATTAGATTTTAATTTTTGTGCTTTTGTGAAAAACAATACAAAATTGTGTTTTTCCATGTATTGATCTTCTTATTTTGCGGTTTTAAGAAAATATTATTTCTTTCCATGTATTGCACCTCAATTTGATTTGTTTTGTATTGTGAAAATCAATAACAATGGAGTTTTTTCCTTGTATTAGATTTTAATTTTTGTGATTTTGTGAAAAACAATACAAAATTGTGTTTTTCCATGTATTGGACTTCTTATTTTGCGGTTTTGTGTAAATAACAAAATATTATTTCTTTCCATGTATTGCACCTCAATTCGTTTTGTTTGGTATTGTGAAAATCAATAACAATGGAGTTTTTCCTTGTATTAGATTTTAATTTTTGTGCTTTTGTTAAAAACAATACAAAATTGTGTTTTTCCATGTATTGGACTTTTTATTTTGCGGTTTTGTGAAAATAACAAAATATTATTTCTTTCCATGTATTGCACCTCAATTCGATTTGTTTGGTATTGTGAAAATCAATAACACTGGAGATTTTTTCCTTGTATTAGATTTTAATTTTTGTGCTTTTGTGAAAAACAATACAAAATTGTGTTTTTCCATGTATTGGACTTCTTATTTTGCGGTTTTGTGAAAAAAACAAAATATTATTTCTTTCCAAGTATTGCACCTCAATTCGATTTGTTTTGTATTGTGAAAATCAATAACAATGGAGTTTTTTCCTTGTATTACATTTTAATTTTTGTGCTTTTGTGGAAAACAATACAAAATTGTGTATTTTCCATGTATTGGACTTCATATTTTGCGGTTTTGTCAAAATAACAAAATATTATTTCTTTCCATGTATTGCACCTCAATTCGATTTGTTTGGTATTGTGAAAATCAATAACAATGGAGTTTTTTCCTTGTATTAGATTTTAATTTTTGTGCTTTTGTGAAAAACAATACAAAATTGTGTTTTTCCATGTCTTGATCTTCTTATTTTGCGGTTTTGTGAAAATAAGAAAATATTATTTCTTTCCATGTATTGCACCTCAATTTGATTTGTTTTGTATTGTGAAAATCAATAACAATGGAGTTTTTTCCTTGTATTAGATTTTAATTTTTGTGCTTTTGTGAAAAACAATAAAAAATTGTGTATTTTCCATGTATTAGACTACTTATTTTATGGTTTTGTGAAAATAAAAAAATATTATTTCTTTCCATGTATTGCACCTCAATTCGATTTGTTTGGTATTGTCAAAATCAATAACAATGGAGTTTTTTCCTTGTATTAGATTTTAATTTTTGTGCTTTTGTGAAAAACAATACAAAATTGTGTTTTTCCATGTATTGATCTTCTTATTTTGCGGTTTTGTGAAAATAACAAAATATTATTTCTTTCCATGTATTGCACCTCAATTCGATTTGTTTTGTATTGTGAAAATCAATAACAATGGAGTTTTTTCCTTGTATTAGATTTTAATTTTTGTGATTTTGTGAAAAACAATACAAAATTGTGTTTTTCCATGTATTTGACTTCTTATTTTGCGGTTTTGTGAAAATAACAAAATATTATTTATTTCCATGTATTGCACCTCAATTCGATTTGTTTGGTATTGTGAAAATCAATAACAATGGAGTTTTTTCCTTGTATTAGATTTTAATTTTTGTGCTTTTGTGAAAAACAATACAAAATTGTGTTTTTCCATGTATTGATCTTCTTATTTTGCGGTTTTGTGAAAATAACAAAATATTATTTCTTTCCATGTATTGCACCTCAATTCGATTTGTTTGGTATTGTGAAAATCAATAACAATGGAGTTTTTTCCTTGTATTAGATTTTAATTTTTGTGCTTTTGTGAAAAACAATACAAAATTGTGTTTTTCCATGTATTGATCTTCTTATTTTGAGGTTTTGTGAAAATAACAAAATATTATTTCTTTCCATGTATTGTCCCTCAATTCGATTTGTTTGGTATTGTGAAAATCAATAACAATGGAGTTTTTTCCTTGTATTAGATTTTAATTTTTGTGATTTTGTGAAAAACAATACAAAATTGTGTTTTTCCATGTATTGGACTTCTTATTTTGCGGTTTTGTGAAAATAACAAAATATTATTTCTTTCCATGTATTGCACCTCAATTCGATTTGTTTGGTATTGTGAAAATCAATAACAATGGAGTTTTTTTCCTTGTATTAGATTTTAATTTTTGTGCTTTTGTGAAAAACAATACAAAATTGTGTTTTTCCATGTATTGGACTTCTTATTTTGCGGTTTTGTGAAAATAACAAAATATTATTTCATTCCATGTATTGCACCTCAATTCGATTTGTTTTGTATTGTGAAAATCAATAACAATGGAGTTTTTTCCTTGTATTAGATTTTAATTTTTGTGCTTTTGTGAAAAACAATAAAAAATTGTGTATTTTCCATGTATTAGACTACTTATTTTGTGGTTTTGTGAAAATAACAAAATATTATTTCTTTCCATGTATTGCACCTCAATTCGATTTGTTTGGTATTGTGAAAATCAATAACAACGGAGTTTTTTCCTCGTATTGGATTTTAATTTTTGTGCTTTTGTGAAAAACAATACAAAATTGTGTTTTTCCATATCTTGATCTTCCTATTTTGCGGTTTTGTGAAAATAAGAAAATATTATTTCTTTCCATGTATTGCACCTCAATTTGATTTGTTTTGTATTGTGAAAATCAATAACAATGGAGTTTTTTCCTTGTATTAGATTTCAATTTTTGTGATTTTGTGAAAAACAATACAAAATTGTGTTTTTCCATGTATTTGAATTCTTATTTTGCGGTTTTGTGAAATTAACAAAATATTATTTTTTCCATGTATTGCACCTCAATTCGATTTGTTTGGTATTGTGAAAATCAATAACAATGGAGTTTTTTCCTTGTATTAGATTTTAATTTTTGTGCTTTTGTGAAAAACAATACAAAATTGTGTTTTTCCATGTCTTGATCTTCCTATTTTGCGGTTTTGTGAAAATAAGAAAATATTATTTCTTTCCATGTATTGCACCTCAATTTGATTTGTTTTGTATTGTGAAAATCAATAACAATGGAGTTTTTTCCTTGTATTAGATTTTAATTTTTGTGATTTTGTGAAAAACAATACAAAATTGTGTTTTTCCATGTATTTGAATTCTTATTTTGCGGTTTTGTGAAATTAACAAAATATTATTTTTTCCATGTATTGCACCTCAATTCGATTTGTTTGGTATTGTGAAAATCAATAACACTGGAGATTTCTTCCTTGTATTAGATTTTAATTTTTGTGCTTTTGTGAAAAACAATACAAAATTGTGTTTTTCCATGTATTGGACTTCTTATTTTGCGGTTTTGTGAAAATAACAAAATATTCTTTCATTCCATGTATTGCACCTCAATTCGATTTGTTTTGTATTGTGAAAATCAATAACAATGGAGTTTTTTCCTTGTATTAGATTTTAATTTTTGTGCTTTTGTGAAAAACAATACAAAATTTTGTATTTTCCATGTATTAGACTACTTATTTTATGGTTTTGTGAAAATAACAAAATATTATTTCTTTCCATGTATTGCACCTCAATTCGATTTGTTTGGTATTGTGAAAATCAATAACAATGGAGTTTTTTGCTTGTATTAGATTTTAATTTTTGTGCTTTTGTGAAAAACAATACAAAATTGTGTTTTTCCATGTATTGATCTTCTTATTTTGCGGTTTTGTGAAAATAACAAAATATTATTTCTTTCCATGTATTGCACCTTAATTCGATTTGTTCGGTATTGTGAAAATCAATAACAATGGAGTTTTTTCCTTGTATTAGATTTTAATTTTTGTGATTTTGTGAAAAACAATACAAAATTGTGTTTTTCCATGTATTGATCTTCTTATTTTGCGGTTTTGTGAAAATAACAAAATATTATTTCTTTCCATGTATTGTCCCTTAATTCGATTTGTTTGGTATTGTGAAAATCAATAACAATGGAGTTTTTTCCTTGTATTAGATTTTAATTTTTGTGATTTTGTGAAAAACAATACAAAATTGTGTTTTTCCATGTATTAGACTTGTTATTTTTCGGTTTTGTGAAAATAACAAAATATTATTTCATTTCATGTATTGCACCTCAATTCTATTTGTTTTGTATTGTGAAAATCAATAACAATGGAGTTTTTTCCTTGTATTAGATTTTAATTTTTGTGCTTTTGTGAAAAACAATAAAAAATTGTGTATTTTCCATGTATTAGACTACTTATTTTGTGGTTTTGTTAAAATAACAAAATATTATTTCTTTCCATGTATTGGACCGCAATTCGATTTGTTTGGTATTGTGAAAATCAATAACAATGGAGTTTTTTCCTTGTATTAGATTTTAATTTTTGTGCTTTTGTGAAAAACAATAAAAAATTGTGTATTTTCCATGTATTAGACTACTTATTTTGTGGTTTTGTTAAAATAACAAAATATTATTTCATTTCATGTATTGCACCTCAATTCTATTTGTTTTGTATTGTGAAAATCAATAACAATGGAGTTTTTTCCTTGTATTAGATTTTAATTTTTGTGCTTTTGTGAAAAACAATACAAAATTGTGTTTTTCCATGTATTGGACTTCTTATTTTGCGGTTTTGTGAAAATAACAAAATATTATTTCTTTCCATGTATTGGACCGCAATTCGATTTGTTTGGTATTGTGAAAATCAATAACAATGGAGTTTTTTCCTTGTATTAGATTTTAATTTTTGTGCTTTTGTGAAAAACAATACAAAATTGTGTTTTTCCATGTATTGGACTTCTTATTTTGCGGTTTTGTGAAAATAACAAAATATTATTTCATTCCATGTATTGCACCAAAATTCGTTTTGTTTTGTATTGTGAAAATCAATAACAATGGAGTTTTTTCCTTGTATTAGATTTTAATTTTTGTGCTTTTGTGAAAAACAATAAAAAATTGTGTATTTTCCATGTATTAGACTACTTATTTTGTGGTTTTGTGAAAATAACAAAATATTATTTCTTTCCATGTATTGCACCTCAATTCGATTTGTTTGGTATTGTGAAAATCAATAACAACGGAGTTTTTTCCTCGTATTGGATTTTAATTTTTGTGCTTTTGTGAAAAACAATACAAAATTGTGTTTTTCCATGTCTTGATCTTCCTATTTTGCGGTTTTGTGAAAATAAGAAAATATTATTTCTTTCCATGTATTGCACCTCAATTTGATTTGTTTTGTATTGTGAAAATCAATAACAATGGAGTTTTTTCCTTGTATTAGATTTTAATTTTTGTGATTTTGTGAAAAACAATACAAAATTGTGTTTTTCCGTGTATTTGAATTCTTATTTTGCGGTTTTGTGAAATTAACAAAGTATTATTTTTTCCATGTATTGCACCTCAATTCGATTTGTTTGGTATTGTGAAAATCAATAACACTGGAGATTTCTTCCTTGTATTAGATTTTAATTTTTGTGCTCTTGTGAAAAACAATACAAAATTGTGATTTTCCATGTATTGGACTTCTTATTTTGCGGTTTTGTGAAAATAACAAAATATTCTTTCATTCCATGTATTGCACCTCAATTCGATTTGTTTTGTATTGTGAAAATCAATAACAATGGAGTTTTTTCCTTGTATTAGATTTTAATTTTTGTGCTTTTGTGAAAAACAATAAAAAATTGTGTATTTTCCATGTATTAGACTACTTATTTTATGGTTTTGTGAAAATAACAAAATATTATTTCTTTCCATGTATTGCACCTCAATTCAATTTGTTTGGTATTGTGAAAATCAATAACAATGGAGTTTTTTCCTTGTATTAGATTTTAATTTTTGTGCTTTTGTGAAAAACAATACAAAATTGTGTTTTTCCATGTATTTGAATTCTTATTTTGCGGTTTTGTGAAATTAACAAAATATTATTTTTTCCATGTATTGCACCTCAATTCGATTTGTTTGGTATTGTGAAAATCAATAACAATGGAGTTTTTTCCTTGTATTAGATTTTAATTTTTGTGCTTTTGTGAAAAACAATACAAAATTGTGTTTTTCCATGTCTTGATCTTCCTATTTTGCGGTTTTGTGAAAATAAGAAAATATTATTTCTTTCCATGTATTGCACCTCAATTCGATTTGTTTGGTATTGTGAAAATCAATAACAATGGAGTTTTTTCCTTGTATTAGATTTTAATTTTTGTGCTTTTGTGAAAAACAATACAAAATTGTGTTTTTCCATGTATTGATCTTCTTATTTTGCGGTTTTGTGAAAATAACAAAATATTATTTCTTTCCATGTATTGCACCTCAATTCGATTTGTTTGGTATTGTGAAAATCAATAACAATGGAGTTTTTTCCTTGTATTAGATTTTAATTTTTGTGCTTTTGTGAAAAACAATAGAAAATTGTGTTTTTCCATGTATTGATCTTCTTATTTTGAGGTTTTGTGAAAATAACAAAATATTATTTCTTTCCATGTATTGTCCCTCAATTCGATTTGTTTGGTATTGTGAAAATCAATAACAATGGAGTTTTTTCCTTGTATTAGATTTTAATTTTTGTGATTTTGTGAAAAACAATACAAAATTGTGTTTCTCCATGTATTAGACTTGTTATTTTTCGGTTTTGTGAAAATAACAAAATATGATTTCATTTCATGTATTGCACCTCAATTCTATTTGTTTTGTATTGTGAAAATCAATAACAATGGAGTTTTTTCCTTGTATTAGATTTTAATTTTTGTGCTTTTGTGAAAAACAATAAAAAATTGTGTATTTTCCATGTATTAGACTACTTATTTTGTGGTTTTGTTAAAATAACAAAATATTATTTCTTTCCATGTATTGCACCTCAATTCGATTTGTTTGGTATTGTGAAAATCAATAACAATGGAGTTTTTTCCTTGTATTAGATTTTAATTTTTGTGCTTTTGTGAAAAACAATACAAAATTGTGTTTTTCCATGTATTGGACTTCTTATTTTGCGGTTTTGTGAAAATAACAAAATATTATTTCTTTCCATGTATTGCACCTAAATTCGATTTGTTTGGTATTGTGAAAATCAATAACAATGGAGTTTTTTCCTTGTATTAGATTTTAATTTTTGTGATTTTGTGAAAAACAATACAAAATTGTGTTTTTCCATGTATTTGACTTCTTATTTTGCGGTTTTGTGAAAATAACAAAATATTATTTATTTCCATGTATTGCACCTCAATTCGATTTGTTTGGTATTGTGAAAATCAATAACAATGGAGTTTTTTCCTTGTATTAGATTTTAATTTTTGTGCTTTTGTGAAAAACAATACAAAATTGTGTTTTTCCATGTATTGATCTTCTTATTTTGCGGTTTTGTGAAAATAACAAAATATTATTTCTTTCCATGTATTGCACCTCAATTCGATTTGTTTGGTATTGTGAAAATCAATAACAATGGAGTTTTTTCCTTGTATTAGATTTTAATTTTTGTGCTTTTGTGAAAAACAATAGAAAATTGTGTTTTTCCATGTATTGATCTTCTTATTTTGAGGTTTTGTGAAAATAACAAAATATTATTTCTTTCCATGTATTGTCCCTTAATTCGATTTGTTTGGTATTATGAAAATCAATAACAATGGAGTTTTTTCCTTGTATTAGATTTTAATTTTTGTGATTTTGTGAAAAACAATACAAAATTGTGTTTTTCCATGTATTAGACTTGTTATTTTTCGGTTTTGTGAAAATAACAAAATATTATTTCATTTCATGTATTGCACCTCAATTCTATTTGTTTTGTATTGTGAAAATCAATAACAATGGAGTTTTTTCCTTGTATTAGATTTTAATTTTTGTGCTTTTGTCAAAAACAATAAAAAATTGTGTTTTTCCATGTATTAGACTACTTATTTTGTGGTTTTGTTAAAATAACAAAATATTATTTCTTTCCATGTATTGGACCGCAATTCGATTTGTTTGGTATTGTGAAAATCAATAACAATGGAGTTTTTTCCTTGTATTAGATTTTAATTTTTGTGCTTTTGTGAAAAACAATAAAAAATTGTGTATTTTCCATGTATTAGACTACTTATTTTGTGGTTTTGTTAAAATAAAAAAATATTATTTCATTTCATGTATTGCACCTCAATTCTATTTGTTTTGTATTGTGAAAATCAATAACAATGGAGTTTTTTCCTTGTATTAGATTTTAATTTTTGTGCTTTTGTGAAAAACAATACAAAATTGTGTTTTTCCATGTATTGGACTTCTTATTTTGCGGTTTTGTGAAAATAACAAAATATTATTTCTTTCCATGTATTGCACCTCAATTCGATTTGTTTGGTATTGTGAAAATCAATAACAATGGAGTTTTTTCCTTGTATTAGATTTTAATTTTTGTGCTTTTGTGAAAAACAATAAAAAATTGTGTATTTTCCATGTATTAGACTACTTATTTTGTGGTTTTGTGAAAATAACAAAATATTATTTCTTTCCATGTATTGCACCTCAATTCGATTTGTTTGGTATTGTGAAAATCAATAACAACGGAGTTTTTTCCTCGTATTGGATTTTAATTTTTGTGCTTTTGTGAAAAACAATACAAAATTGTGTTTTTCCATGTCTTGATCTTCCTATTTTGCGGTTTTGTGAAAATAAGAAAATATTATTTCTTTCCATGTATTGCACCTCAATTTGATTTGTTTTGTATTGTGAAAATCAATAACAATGGAGTTTTTTCCTTGTATTAGATTTTAATTTTTGTGATTTTGTGAAAAACAATACAAAATTGTGTTTTTCCATGTATTTGAATTCTTATTTTGCGGTTTTGTGAAATTAACAAAGTATTATTTTTTCCATGTATTGCACCTCAATTCGATTTGTTTGGTATTGTGAAAATCAATAACACTGGAGATTTCTTCCTTGTATTAGATTTTAATTTTTGTGCTCTTGTGAAAAACAATACAAAATTGTGTTTTTCCATGTATTGGACTTCTTATTTTGCGGTTTTGTGAAAATAACAAAATATTCTTTCATTCCATGTATTGCACCTCAATTCGATTTGTTTTGTATTGTGAAAATCAATAACAATGGAGTTTTTTCCTTGTATTAGATTTTAATTTTTGTGCTTTTGTGAAAAACAATAAAAAATTGTGTATTTTCCATGTATTAGACTACTTATTTTATGGTTTTGTGAAAATAACAAAATATTATTTCTTTCCATGTATTGCACCTCAATTCGATTTGTTTGGTATTGTGAAAATCAATAACAATGGAGTTTTTTCCTTGTATTAGATTTTAATTTTTGTGCTTTTGTGAAAAACAATACAAAATTTTGTATTTTCCATGTATTTGAATTCTTATTTTGCGGTTTTGTGAAATTAACAAAATATTATTTTTTCCATGTATTGCACCTCAATTCGATTTGTTTGGTATTGTGAAAATCAATAACAATGGAGTTTTTTCCTTGTATTAGATTTTAATTTTTGTGCTTTTGTGAAAAACAATACAAAATTGTGTTTTTCCATGTCTTGATCTTTCTATTTTGCGGTTTTGTGAAAATAAGAAAATATTATTTCTTTCCATGTATTGCACCTCAATTCGATTTGTTTGGTATTGTGAAAATCAATAACAATGGAGTTTTTTCCTTGTATTAGATTTTAATTTTTGTGCTTTTGTGAAAAACAATACAAAATTGTGTTTTTCCATGTATTGATCTTCTTATTTTGCGGTTTTGTGAAAATAACAAAATATTATTTCTTTCCATGTATTGCACCTCAATTCGATTTGTTTGGTATTGTGAAAATCAATAACAATGGAGTTTTTTCCTTGTATTAGATTTTAATTTTTGTGCTTTTGTGAAAAACAATAGAAAATTGTGTTTTTCCATGTATTGATCTTCTTATTTTGAGGTTTTGTGAAAATAACAAAATATTATTTCTTTCCATGTATTGTCCCTCAATTCGATTTGTTTGGTATTGTGAAAATCAATAACAATGGAGTTTTTTCCTTGTATTAGATTTTAATTTTTGTGATTTTGTGAAAAACAATACAAAATTGTGTTTCTCCATGTATTAGACTTGTTATTTTTCGGTTTTGTGAAAATAACAAAATATTATTTCATTTCATGTATTGCACCTCAATTCTATTTGTTTTGTATTGTGAAAATCAATAACAATGGAGTTTTTTCCTTGTATTAGATTTTAATTTTTGTGCTTTTGTGAAAAACAATAAAAAATTGTGTATTTTCCATGTATTAGACTACTTATTTTGTGGTTTTGTTAAAATAACAAAATATTATTTCTTTCCATGTATTGCACCTCAATTCGATTTGTTTGGTATTGTGAAAATCAATAACAATGGAGTTTTTTCCTTGTATTAGATTTTAATTTTTGTGCTTTTGTGAAAAACAATACAAAATTGTGTTTTTCCATGTATTGGACTTCTTATTTTGCGGTTTTGTGAAAATAACAAAATATTATTTCTTTCCATGTATTGCACCTAAATTCGATTTGTTTGGTATTGTGAAAATCAATAACAATGGAGTTTTTTTCCTTGTATTAGATTTTAATTTTTGTGCTTTTGTGAAAAACAATACAAAATTGTGTTTCTCCATGTATTGGACTTCTTATTTTGCGGTTTTGTGAAAATAACAAAATATTATTTCATTCCATGTATTGCACCTCAATTCGATTTGTTTTGTATTGTGAAAATCAATAACAATGGAGTTTTTTCCTTGTATTAGATTTTAATTTTTGTGCTTTTGTGAAAAACAATAAAAAATTGTGTATTTTCCATGTATTAGACTACTTATTTTGTGGTTTTGTGAAAATAACAAAATATTATTTCTTTCCATGTATTGCACCTCAATTCGATTTGTTTGGTATTGTGAAAATCAATAACAACGGAGTTTTTTCCTCGTATTGGATTTTAATTTTTGTGCTTTTGTGAAAAACAATACAAAATTGTGTTTTTCCATGTATTGATCTTCTTATTTTGAGGTTTTGTGAAAATAACAAAATATTATTTTTTTCCATGTATTGTCCCTCAATTCGATTTGTTTGGTATTGTGAAAATCAATAACAATGGAGTTTATTTCCATGTATTAGATTTTAATTTTTGTGCTTTTGTGAAAAACAATACAAAATTGTGTTTTTCCATGTATTGGACTTCTTATTTTGCGGTTTTGTGAAAATAACAAAATATTATTTCTTTCCATGTATTGCACCTCAATTCGATTTGTTTTGTATTGTGAAAATCAGTAACAATGGAGTTTTTTCCTTGTATTAGATTTTAATTTTTGTGATTTTGTGAAAAACAATACAAAATTGTGTTTTTCCATGTATTGGACTTCTTATTTTGCGGTTTTGTGAAAATAAGAAAATATTATTTCTTTCCATGTATTGCACCTCAATTCGATTTGTTTGATATTGTGAAAATCAATAACAATGGAGTTTTTTCCTTGTATTAGATTTTAATTTTTGTGCTTTTGTTGAAAACAATACAAAATTGTGTTTTTCCATGTATTTGAATTCTTATTTTGCGGTTTTGTGAAATTAACAAAATATTATTTTTTCCATGTATTGCACCTCAATTCGATTTGTTTGGTATTGTGAAAATCAATAACACTGGAGATTTCTTCCTTGTATTAGATTTTAATTTTTGTGCTCTTGTGAAAAACAATACAAAATTGTGTTTTTCCGTGTATTGGACTTCTTATTTTGCGGTTTTGTGAAAATAACAAAATATTCTCTCATTCTATGTATTGCACCTCAATTCGATTTGTTTTGTATTGTGAAAATCAATAACAATGGAGTTTTTTCCTTGTATTAGATTTTAATTTTTGTGCTTTTGTGAAAAACAATAAAAAATTGTGTATTTTCCATGTATTAGACTACTTATTTTATGGTTTTGTGAAAATAACAAAATATTATTTCTTTCCATGTATTGCACCTCAATTCGATTTGTTTGGTATTGTGAAAATCAATAACAATGGAGTTTTTTCCTTGTATTAGATTTTAATTTTTGTGCTTTTGTGAAAAACAATACAAAATTGTGTTTTTCCATGTATTGATCTTCTTATTTTGCGGTTTTGTGAAAATAACAAAATATTATTTCTTTCCATGTATTGCACCTCAATTCGATTTCTTTTGTATTGTGAAAATCAATAACAATGGAGTTTTTTCCTTGTATTAGATTTTAATTTTTGTGATTTTGTGAAAAACAATACAAAATTGTGTTTTTCCATGTATTTGACTTCTTATTTTGCGGTTTTGTGAAAATAACAAAATATTATTTATTTCCATGTATTGCACCTCAATTCGATTTGTTTGGTATTGTGAAAATCAATAACAATGGAGTTTTTTCCTTGTATTAGATTTTAATTTTTGTTCTTTTGTGAAAAACAATACAAAATTGTGTTTTTCCATGTATTGATCTTCTTATTTTGCGGTTTTGTGAAAATAACAAAATATTATTTCTTTCCATGTATTGCACCTCAATTCGATTTGTTTGGTATTGTGAAAATCAATAACAATGGAGTTTTTTCCTTATATTAGATTTTAATTTTTGTGCTTTTGTGAAAAACAATAGAAAATTGTGTTTTTCCATGAATTGATCTTCTTATTTTGAGGTTTTGTGAAAATAACAAAATATTATTTCTTTCCATGTATTGTCCCTCAATTCGATTTGTTTGGTATTGTGAAAATCAATAACAATGGAGTTTTTTCCTTGTATTAGATTTTAATTTTTGTGATTTTGTGAAAAACAATACAAAATTGTGTTTTTCCATGTATTAGACTTGTTATTTTTCGGTTTTGTGAAAATAACAAAATATTATTTCATATCATGTATTGCACCTCAATTCTATTTGTTTTGTATTGTGAAAATCAATAACAATGGAGTTTTTTCCATGTATTAGATTTTAATTTTTGTGCTTTTGTGAAAAACAATAAAAAATTGTGTATTTTCCATGTATTAGACTACTTATTTTGTGGTTTTGTTAAAATAACAAAATATTATTTCTTTCCATGTATTGCACCTCAATTCGATTTGTTTGGTATTGTGAAAATCAATAACAATGGAGTTTTTTCCTTGTATTAGATTTTAATTTTTGTGCTTTTGTGAAAAACAATACAAAATTGTGTTTTTCCATGTATTGGACTTCTTATTTTGCGGTTTTGTGAAAATAACAAAATATTATTTCTTTCCATGTATTGCACCTCAATTCGATTTGTTTGGTATTGTGAAAATCAATAACAATGGAGTTTTTTTCCTTGTATTAGATTTTAATTTTTGTGCTTTTGTGAAAAACAATACAAAATTGTGTTTTTCCATGTATTGGACTTCTTATTTTGCGGTTTTGTGAAAATAACAAAATATTATTTCATTCCATGTATTGCACCTCAATTCGATTTGTTTTGTATTGTGAAAATCAATAACAATGGAGTTTTTTCCTTGTATTAGATTTTAATTTTTGTGCTTTTGTGAAAAACAATACAAAATTGTGTTTTTCCATGTATTGGACTTCTTATTTTGCGGTTTTGTGAAAATAACAAAATATTATTTCTTTCCATGTATTGCACCTCAATTCGATTTGTTTGGTATTGTGAAAATCAATAACAATGGAGTTTTTTTCCTTGTATTAGATTTTAATTTTTGTGCTTTTGTGAAAAACAATACAAAATTGTGTTTTTCCATGTATTGGACTTCTTATTTTGCGGTTTTGTGAAAATAACAAAATATTATTTCATTCCATGTATTGCACCTCAATTCGATTTGTTTTGTATTGTGAAAATCAATAACAATGGAGTTTTTTCCTTGTATTAGATTTTAATTTTTGTGCTTTTGTGAAAAACAATAAAAAATTGTGTATTTTCCATGTATTAGACTACTTATTTTGTGGTTTTGTGAAAATAACAAAATATTATTTCTTTCCATGTATTGCACCTCAATTCGATTTGTTTGGTATTGTGAAAATCAATAACAACGGAGTTTTTTCCTCGTATTGGATTTTAATTTTTGTGCTTTTGTGAAAAACAATACAAAATTGTGTTTTTCCATGTATTGATCTTCTTATTTTGAGGTTTTGTGAAAATAACAAAATATTATTTCTTTCCATGTATTGTCCCTCAATTCGATTTGTTTGGTATTGTGAAAATCAATAACAATGGAGTTTATTTCTATGTATTAGATTTTAATTTTTGTGCTTTTGTGAAAAACAATACAAAATTGTGTTTTTCCATGTATTGGACTTCTTATTTTGCGGTTTTCTGAAAATAACAAAATATTATTTCTTTCCATGTATTGCACCTCAATTCGATTTGTTTTGTATTGTGAAAATCAGTAACAATGGAGTATTTTCCTTGTATTAGATTTTAATTTTTGTGATTTTGTGAAAAACAATACAAAATTGTGTTTTTCCATGTATTGGACTTCTTATTTTGCGGTTTTGTGAAAATAAGAAAATATTATTTCTTTCCATGTATTGCACCTCAATTCGATTTGTTTGATATTGTGAAAATCAATAACAATGGAGTTTTTTCCTTGTATTAGATTTTAATTTTTGTGCTTTTGTTGAAAACAATACAAAATTGTGTTTTTCCATGTATTTGAATTCTTATTTTGCGGTTTTGTGAAATTAACAAAATATTATTTTTTCCATGTATTGCACCTCAATTCGATTTGTTTGGTATTCTGAAAATCAATAACACTGGAGATTTCTTCCTTGTATTAGATTTTAATTTTTGTGCTCTTGTGAAAAACAATACAAAATTGTGTTTTTCCGTGTATTGGACTTCTTATTTTGCGGTTTTGTGAAAATAACAAAATATTCTTTCATTCCATGTATTGCACCTCAATTCGATTTGTTTTGTATTGTGAAAATCAATAACAATGGAGTTTTTTCCTTGTATTAGATTTTAATTTTTGTGCTTTTGTGAAAAACAATAAAAAATTGTGTATTTTCCATGTATTAGACTACTTATTTTACGGTTTTGTGAAAATAACAAAATATTATTTCTTTCCATGTATTGCACCTCAATTCGATTTGTTTGGTATTGTGAAAATCAATAACAATGGAGTTTTTTCCTTGTATTAGATTTTAATTTTTGTGCTTTTGTGAAAAACAATACAAAATTGTGTTTTTCCATGTATTGATCTTCTTATTTTGCGGTTTTGTGAAAATAACAAAATATTATTTCTTTCCATGTATTGCACCTCAATTCGATTTCTTTTGTATTGTGAAAATCAATAACAATGGAGTTTTTTCCTTGTATTAGATTTTAATTTTTGTGATTTTGTGAAAAACAATACAAAATTGTGTTTTTCCATGTATTTGACTTCTTATTTTGCGGTTTTGTGAAAATAACAAAATATTATTTATTTCCATGTATTCCACCTCAATTCGATTTGTTTGGTATTGTGAAAATCAATAACAATGGAGTTTTTTCCTTGTATGAGATTTTAATTTTTGTTCTTTTGTGAAAAACAATACAAAATTGTGTTTTTCCATGTATTGATCTTCTTATTTTGCGGTTTTGTGAAAATAACAAAATATTATTTCTTTCCATGTATTGCACCTCAATTCGATTTGTTTGGTATTGTGAAAATCAATAACAATGGAGTTTTTTCCTTGTATTAGATTTTAATTTTTGTGCTTTTGTGAAAAACAATACAAAATTGTGTTTTTCCATGTATTGATCTTCTTATTTTGAGGTTTTGTGAAAATAACAAAATATTATTTCTTTCCATGTATTGTCCCTCAATTCGATTTGTTTGGTATTGTGAAAATCAATAACAATGGAGTTTTTTCCTTGTATTAGATTTTAATTTTTGCGATTTTGTGAAAAACAATACAAAATTGTGTTTTTCCATGTATTAGACTTGTTATTTTTCGGTTTTGTGAAAATAACAAAATATTATTTCATTTCATGTATTGCACCTCAATTCTATTTGTTTTGTATTGTGAAAATCAATAACAATGGAGTTTTTTCCTTGTATTAGATTTTAATTTTTGTGCTTTTGTGAAAAACAATAAAAAATTGTGTATTTTCCGTGTATTAGACTACTTATTTTGTGGTTTTGTTAAAATAACAAAATATTATTTCTTTCCATGTATTGCACCTCAATTCGATTTGTTTGGTATTGTGAAAATCAATAACAATGGAGTTTTTTCCTTGTATTAGATTTTAATTTTTGTGCTTTTGTGAAAAACAATACAAAATTCTGTTTTTCCATGTATTGGACTTCTTATTTTGCGGTTTTGTGAAAATAACAAAATATTATTTCTTTCCATGTATTGCACCTCAATTCGATTTGTTTGGTATTGTGAAAATCAATAACAATGGAGTTTTTTTCCTTGTATTAGATTTTAATTTTTGTGCTTTTGTGAAAAACAATACAAAATTGTGTTTTTCCATGTATTGGACTTCTTATTTTGCGGTTTTGTGAAAATAACAAAATATTATTTCATTCCATGTATTGCACCTCAATTCGATTTGTTTTGTATTGTGAAAATCAATAACAATGGAGTTTTTTCCTTGTATTAGATTTTAATTTTTGTGCTTTTGTGAAAAACAATAAAAAATTGTGTTTTTCCATGTATTGGACTTCTTATTTTGTGGTTTTGTGAAAATAACAAAATATTATTTCTTTCCATGTATTGCACCTCAATTCGATTTGTTTGGTATTGTGAAAATCAATAACAATGGAGTTTTTTTCCTCGTATTGTATTTTAATTTTTGTGCTTTTGTGAAAAACAATACAAAATTGTGTTTTTCCATGTATTGATCTTCTTATTTTGAGGTTTTGTGAAAATAACAAAATATTATTTCTTTCCATGTATTGTCCCTCAATTCGATTTGTTTGGTATTGTGAAAATCAATAACAATGGAGTTTATTTCCATGTATTAGATTTTAATTTTTGTGCTTTTGTGAAAAACAATACAAAATTGTGTTTTTCCATGTATTGGACTTCTTATTTTGCGGTTTTGTGAAAATAACAAAATATTATTTCTTTCCATGTATTGCACCTCAATTCGATTTGTTTGGTATTGTGAAAATCAATAACAATGGAGTTTTTTCCTTGTATTAGATTTTAATTTTTGTGATTTTGTGAAAAACAATACAAAATTGTGTTTTTCCATGTATTTGACTTCTTATTTTGCGGTTTTGTGAAAATAACAAAATATTATTTATTTCCATGTATTGCACCTCAATTCGATTTGTTTGGTATTGTGAAAATCAATAACAATGGAGTTTTTTCCTTGTATTAGATTTTAATTTTTGTTCTTTTGTGAAAAACAATACAAAATTGTGTTTTTCCATGTATTGATCTTCTTATTTTGCGGTTTTGTGAAAATAACAAAATATTATTTCTTTCCATGTATTGCACCTCAATTCGATTTGTTTGGTATTGTGAAAATCAATAACAACGGAGTTTTTTCCTCGTATTGGATTTTAATTTTTGTGCTTTTGTGAAAAACAATACAAAATTGTGTTTTTCCATGTATTGATCTTCTTATTTTGAGGTTTTGTGAAAATAACAAAATATTATTTCTTTCCATGTATTGTCCCTCAATTCGATTTGTTTGGTATTGTGAAAATCAATAACAATGGAGTTTATTTCTATGTATTAGATTTTAATTTTTGTGCTTTTGTGAAAAACAATACAAAATTGTGTTTTTCCATGTATTGGACTTCTTATTTTGCGGTTTTCTGAAAATAACAAAATATTATTTCTTTCCATGTATTGCACCTCAATTCGATTTGTTTTGTATTGTGAAAATCAGTAACAATGGAGTATTTTCCTTGTATTAGATTTTAATTTTTGTGATTTTGTGAAAAACAATACAAAATTGTGTTTTTCCATGTATTGGACTTCTTATTTTGCGGTTTTGTGAAAATAAGAAAATATTATTTCTTTCCATGTATTGCACCTCAATTCGATTTGTTTGATATTGTGAAAATCAATAACAATGGAGTTTTTTCCTTGTATTAGATTTTAATTTTTGTGCTTTTGTTGAAAACAATACAAAATTGTGTTTTTCCATGTATTTGAATTCTTATTTTGCGGTTTTGTGAAATTAACAAAATATTATTTTTTCCATGTATTGCACCTCAATTCGATTTGTTTGGTATTCTGAAAATCAATAACACTGGAGATTTCTTCCTTGTATTAGATTTTAATTTTTGTGCTCTTGTGAAAAACAATACAAAATTGTGTTTTTCCGTGTATTGGACTTCTTATTTTGCGGTTTTGTGAAAATAACAAAATATTCTTTCATTCCATGTATTGCACCTCAATTCGATTTGTTTTGTATTGTGAAAATCAATAACAATGGAGTTTTTTCCTTGTATTAGATTTTAATTTTTGTGCTTTTGTGAAAAACAATAAAAAATTGTGTATTTTCCATGTATTAGACTACTTATTTTACGGTTTTGTGAAAATAACAAAATATTATTTCTTTCCATGTATTGCACCTCAATTCGATTTGTTTGGTATTGTGAAAATCAATAACAATGGAGTTTTTTCCTTGTATTAGATTTTAATTTTTGTGCTTTTGTGAAAAACAATACAAAATTGTGTTTTTCCATGTATTGATCTTCTTATTTTGCGGTTTTGTGAAAATAACAAAATATTATTTCTTTCCATGTATTGCACCTCAATTCGATTTCTTTTGTATTGTGAAAATCAATAACAATGGAGTTTTTTCCTTGTATTAGATTTTAATTTTTGTGATTTTGTGAAAAACAATACAAAATTGTGTTTTTCCATGTATTTGACTTCTTATTTTGCGGTTTTGTGAAAATAACAAAATATTATTTATTTCCATGTATTCCACCTCAATTCGATTTGTTTGGTATTGTGAAAATCAATAACAATGGAGTTTTTTCCTTGTATGAGATTTTAATTTTTGTTCTTTTGTGAAAAACAATACAAAATTGTGTTTTTCCATGTATTGATCTTCTTATTTTGCGGTTTTGTGAAAATAACAAAATATTATTTCTTTCCATGTATTGCACCTCAATTCGATTTGTTTGGTATTGTGAAAATCAATAACAATGGAGTTTTTTCCTTGTATTAGATTTTAATTTTTGTGCTTTTGTGAAAAACAATACAAAATTGTGTTTTTCCATGTATTGATCTTCTTATTTTGAGGTTTTGTGAAAATAACAAAATATTATTTCTTTCCATGTATTGTCCCTCAATTCGATTTGTTTGGTATTGTGAAAATCAATAACAATGGAGTTTTTTCCTTGTATTAGATTTTAATTTTTGCGATTTTGTGAAAAACAATACAAAATTGTGTTTTTCCATGTATTAGACTTGTTATTTTTCGGTTTTGTGAAAATAACAAAATATTATTTCATTTCATGTATTGCACCTCAATTCTATTTGTTTTGTATTGTGAAAATCAATAACAATGGAGTTTTTTCCTTGTATTAGATTTTAATTTTTGTGCTTTTGTGAAAAACAATAAAAAATTGTGTATTTTCCGTGTATTAGACTACTTATTTTGTGGTTTTGTTAAAATAACAAAATATTATTTCTTTCCATGTATTGCACCTCAATTCGATTTGTTTGGTATTGTGAAAATCAATAACAATGGAGTTTTTTCCTTGTATTAGATTTTAATTTTTGTGCTTTTGTGAAAAACAATACAAAATTCTGTTTTTCCATGTATTGGACTTCTTATTTTGCGGTTTTGTGAAAATAACAAAATATTATTTCTTTCCATGTATTGCACCTCAATTCGATTTGTTTGGTATTGTGAAAATCAATAACAATGGAGTTTTTTTCCTTGTATTAGATTTTAATTTTTGTGCTTTTGTGAAAAACAATACAAAATTGTGTTTTTCCATGTATTGGACTTCTTATTTTGCGGTTTTGTGAAAATAACAAAATATTATTTCATTCCATGTATTGCACCTCAATTCGATTTGTTTTGTATTGTGAAAATCAATAACAATGGAGTTTTTTCCTTGTATTAGATTTTAATTTTTGTGCTTTTGTGAAAAACAATAAAAAATTGTGTTTTTCCATGTATTGGACTTCTTATTTTGTGGTTTTGTGAAAATAACAAAATATTATTTCTTTCCATGTATTGCACCTCAATTCGATTTGTTTGGTATTGTGAAAATCAATAACAATGGAGTTTTTTTCCTCGTATTGTATTTTAATTTTTGTGCTTTTGTGAAAAACAATACAAAATTGTGTTTTTCCATGTATTGATCTTCTTATTTTGAGGTTTTGTGAAAATAACAAAATATTATTTCTTTCCATGTATTGTCCCTCAATTCGATTTGTTTGGTATTGTGAAAATCAATAACAATGGAGTTTATTTCCATGTATTAGATTTTAATTTTTGTGCTTTTGTGAAAAACAATACAAAATTGTGTTTTTCCATGTATTGGACTTCTTATTTTGCGGTTTTGTGAAAATAACAAAATATTATTTCTTTCCATGTATTGCACCTCAATTCGATTTGTTTGGTATTGTGAAAATCAATAACAATGGAGTTTTTTCCTTGTATTAGATTTTAATTTTTGTGATTTTGTGAAAAACAATACAAAATTGTGTTTTTCCATGTATTTGACTTCTTATTTTGCGGTTTTGTGAAAATAACAAAATATTATTTATTTCCATGTATTGCACCTCAATTCGATTTGTTTGGTATTGTGAAAATCAATAACAATGGAGTTTTTTCCTTGTATTAGATTTTAATTTTTGTTCTTTTGTGAAAAACAATACAAAATTGTGTTTTTCCATGTATTGATCTTCTTATTTTGCGGTTTTGTGAAAATAACAAAATATTATTTCTTTCCATGTATTGCACCTCAATTCGATTTGTTTGGTATTGTGAAAATCAATAACAATGGAGTTTTTTCCTTATATTAGATTTTAATTTTTGTGCTTTTGTGAAAAACAATAGAAAATTGTGTTTTTCCATGAATTGATCTTCTTATTTTGAGGTTTTGTGGAAATAACAAAATATTATTTCTTTCCATGTATTGTCCCTCAATTCGATTTGTTTGGTATTGTGAAAATCAATAACAATGGAGTTTTTTCCTTGTATTAGATTTTAATTTTTGTGATTTTGTGAAAAACAATACAAAATTGTGTTTTTCCATGTATTTGACTTCTTATTTTGCGGTTTTGTGAAAATAACAAAATATTATTTATTTCCATGTATTGCAACTCAATTCGATTTGTTTGGTATTGTGAAAATCAATAACAATGGAGTTTTTTCCTTGTATTAGATTTTAATTTTTGTGATTTTGTGAAAAACAATACAAAATTGTGTTTTTCCATGTATTAGACTTGTTATTTTTCGGTTTTGTGAAAATAACAAAATATTATTTCATTTCATGTATTGCACCTCAATTCTATTTGTTTTGTATTGTGAAAATCAATAACAATGGAGTTTTTTCCTTGTATTAGATTTTAATTTTTGTGCTTTTGTGAAAAACAATAAAAAATTGTGTATTTTCCATGTATTAGACTACTTATTTTGTGGTTTTGTTAAAATAACAAAATATTATTTCTTTCCATGTATTGCACCTCAATTCGATTTGTTTGGTATTGTGAAAATCAATAACAATGGAGTTTTTTCCTTGTATTAGATTTTAATTTTTGTGCTTTTGTGAAAAACAATACAAAATTGTGTTTTTCCATGTATTGGACTTCTTATTTTGCGGTTTTGTGAAAATAACAAAATATTATTTCTTTCCATGTATTGCACCTCAATTCGATTTGTTTGGTATTGTGAAAATCAATAACAATGGAGTTTTTTTCCTTGTATTAGATTTTAATTTTTGTGCTTTTGTGAAAAACAATACAAAATTGTTTTTTTCCATGTATTGGACTTCTTATTTTGCGGTTTTGTGAAAATAACAAAATATTATTTCATTCCATGTATTGCACCTCAATTCGATTTGTTTTGTATTGTGAAAATCAATAACAATGGAGTTTTTTCCTTGTATTAGATTTTAATTTTTGTGCTTTTGTGAAAAACAATAAAAAATTGTGTATTTTCCATGTATTAGACTACTTATTTTGTGGTTTTGTGAAAATAACAAAATATTATTTCTTTCCATGTATTGCACCTCAATTCGATTTGTTTGGTATTGTGAAAATCAATAACAACGGAGTTTTTTCCTCGTATTGGATTTTAATTTTTGTGCTTTTGTGAAAAACAATACAAAATTGTGTTTTTCCATGTATTGATCTTCTTATTTTGAGGTTTTGTGAAAATAACAAAATATTATTTCTTTCCATGTATTGTCCCTCAATTCGATTTGTTTGGTATTGTGAAAATCAATAACAATGGAGTTTATTTCTATGTATTAGATTTTAATTTTTGTGCTTTTGTGAAAAACAATACAAAATTGTGTTTTTCCATGTATTGGACTTCTTATTTTGCGGTTTTCTGAAAATAACAAAATATTATTTCTTTCCATGTATTGCACCTCAATTCGATTTGTTTTGTATTGTGAAAATCAGTAACAATGGAGTTTTTTCCTTGTATTAGATTTTAATTTTTGTGATTTTGTGAAAAACAATACAAAATTGTGTTTTTCCATGTATTGGACTTCTTATTTTGCGGTTTTGTGAAAATAAGAAAATATTATTTCTTTCCATGTATTGCACCTCAATTCGATTTGTTTGATATTGTGAAAATCAATAACAATGGAGTTTTTTCCTTGTATTAGATTTTAATTTTTGTGCTTTTGTTGAAAACAATACAAAATTGTGTTTTTCCATGTATTTGAATTCTTATTTTGCGGTTTTGTGAAATTAACAAAATATTATTTTTTCCATGTATTGCACCTCAATTCGATTTGTTTGGTATTCTGAAAATCAATAACACTGGAGATTTCTTCCTTGTATTAGATTTTAATTTTTGTGCTCTTGTGAAAAACAATACAAAATTGTGTTTTTCCGTGTATTGGACTTCTTATTTTGCGGTTTTGTGAAAATAACAAAATATTCTTTCATTCCATGTATTGCACCTCAATTCGATTTGTTTTGTATTGTGAAAATCAATAACAATGGAGTTTTTTCCTTGTATTAGATTTTAATTTTTATGCTTTTGTGAAAAACAATAAAAAATTGTGTATTTTCCATGTATTAGACTACTTATTTTATGGTTTTGTGAAAATAACAAAATATTATTTCTTTCCATGTATTGCACCTCAATTCGATTTGTTTGGTATTGTGAAAATCAATAACAATGGAGTTTTTTCCTTGTATTAGATTTAAATTTTTGTGCTTTTGTGAAAAACAATACAAAATTGTGTTTTTCCATGTATTGATCTTCTTATTTTGAGGTTTTGTGAAAATAACAAAATATTATTTATTTCCATGTATTGCACCTCAATTCGATTTGTTTGGTATTGTGAAAATCAATAACAATGGAGTTTTTTCCTTGTATGAGATTTTAATTTTTGTTCTTTTGTGAAAAACAATACAAAATTGTGTTTTTCCATGTATTGATCTTCTTATTTTGCGGTTTTGTGAAAATAACAAAATATTATTTCTTTCCATGTATTGCACCTCAATTCGATTTGTTTGGTATTGTGAAAATCAATAACAATGGAGTTTTTTCCTTGTATTAGATTTTAATTTTTGTGCTTTTGTGAAAAACAATACAAAATTGTGTTTTTCCATGTATTGATCTTCTTATTTTGAGGTTTTGTGAAAATAACAAAATATTATTTCTTTCCATGTATTGTCCCTCAATTCGATTTGTTTGGTATTGTGAAAATCAATAACAATGGAGTTTTTTCCTTGTATTAGATTTTAATTTTTGCGATTTTGTGAAAAACAATACAAAATTGTGTTTTTCCATGTATTAGACTTGTTATTTTTCGGTTTTGTGAAAATAACAAAATATTATTTCATTTCATGTATTGCACCTCAATTCTATTTGTTTTGTATTGTGAAAATCAATAACAATGGAGTTTTTTCCTTGTATTAGATTTTAATTTTTGTGCTTTTGTGAAAAACAATAAAAAATTGTGTATTTTCCATGTATTAGACTACTTATTTTGTGGTTTTGTTAAAATAACAAAATATTATTTCTTTCCATGTATTGCACCTCAATTCGATTTGTTTGGTATTGTGAAAATCAATAACAATGGAGTTTTTTCCTTGTATTAGATTTTAATTTTTGTGCTTTTGTGAAAAACAATACAAAATTCTGTTTTTCCATGTATTGGACTTCTTATTTTGCGGTTTTGTGAAAATAACAAAATATTATTTCTTTCCATGTATTGCACCTCAATTCGATTTGTTTGGTATTGTGAAAATCAATAACAATGGAGTTTTTTTCCTTGTATTAGATTTTAATTTTTGTGCTTTTGTGAAAAACAATACAAAATTGTGTTTTTCCATGTATTGGACTTCTTATTTTGCGGTTTTGTGAAAATAACAAAATATTATTTCATTCCATGTATTGCAGCTCAATTCGATTTGTTTTGTATTGTGAAAATCAATAACAATGGAGTTTTTTCCTTGTATTAGATTTTAATTTTTGTGCTTTTGTGAAAAACAATAAAAAATTGTGTTTTTCCATGTATTGGACTTCTTATTTTGTGGTTTTGTGAAAATAACAAAATATTATTTCTTTCCATGTATTGCACCTCAATTCGATTTGTTTGGTATTGTGAAAATCAATAACAATGGAGTTTTTTTCCTCGTATTGGATTTTAATTTTTGTGCTTTTGTGAAAAACAATACAAAATTGTGTTTTTCCATGTATTGATCTTCTTATTTTGAGGTTTTGTGAAAATAACAAAATATTATTTCTTTCCATGTATTGTCCCTCAATTCGATTTGTTTGGTATTGTGAAAATCAATAACAATGGAGTTTATTTCCATGTATTAGATTTTAATTTTTGTGCTTTTGTGAAAAACAATACAAAATTGTGTTTTTCCATGTATTGGACTTCTTATTTTGCGGTTTTGTGAAAATAACAAAATATTATTTCTTTCCATGTATTGCACCTCAATTCGATTTGTTTTGTATTGTGAAAATCAGTAACAATGGAGTTTTTTCCTTGTATTAGATTTTAATTTTTGTGCTTTTGTGAAAAACAATACAAAATTCTGTTTTTCCATGTATTGGACTTCTTATTTTGCGGTTTTGTGAAAATAACAAAATATTATTTCTTTCCATGTATTGCACCTCAATTCGATTTGTTTGATATTGTGAAAATCAATAACAATGGAGTTTTTTCCTTGTATTAGATTTTAATTTTTGTGCTTTTGTTGAAAACAATACAAAATTGTGTTTTTCCATGTATTTGAATTCTTATTTTGCGGTTTTGTGAAATTAACAAAATATTATTTTTTCCATGTATTGCACCTCAATTCGATTTGTTTGGTATTGTAAAAATCAATAACACTGGAGATTTCTTCCTTGTATTAGATTTTAATTTTTGTGCTCTTGTGAAAAACAATACAAAATTGTGTTTTTCCGTGTATTGGACTTCTTATTTTGCGGTTTTGTGAAAATAACAAAATATTCTTTCATTCCATGTAATGCACCTCAATTCGATTTGTTTTGTATTGTGAAAATCAATAACAATGGAGTTTTTTCCTTGTATTAGATTTTAATTTTTGTGCTTTTGTGAAAAACAATAAAAAATTGTGTATTTTCCATGTATTAGACTACTTATTTTATGGTTTTGTGAAAATAACAAAATATTATTTCTTTCCATGTATTGCACCTCAATTCGATTTGTTTGGTATTGTGAAAATCAATAACAATGGAGTTTTTTCCTTGTATTAGATTTTAATTTTTGTGCTTTTGTGAAAAACAATACAAAATTGTGTTTTTCCATGTATTGATCTTCTTATTTTGCGGTTTTGTGAAAATAACAAAATATTATTTCTTTCCATGTATTGCACCTCAATTCGATTTCTTTTGTATTGTGAAAATCAATAACAATGGAGTTTTTTCCTTGTATTAGATTTTAATTTTTGTGATTTTGTGAAAAACAATACAAAATTGTGTTTTTCCATGTATTTGACTTCTTATTTTGCGGTTTTGTGAAAATAACAAAATATTATTTATTTCCATGTATTGCACCTCAATTCGATTTGTTTGGTATTGTGAAAATCAATAACAATGGAGTTTTTTCCTTGTATTAGATTTTAATTTTTGTTCTTTTGTGAAAAACAATACAAAATTGTGTTTTTCCATGTATTGATCTTCTTATTTTCCGGTTTTGTGAAAATAACAAAATATTATTTCTTTCCATGTATTGCACCTCAATTCGATTTGTTTGGTATTGTGAAAATCAATAACAATGGAGTTTTTTCCTTGTATTAGATTTTAATTTTTGTGCTTTTGTGAAAAACAATAGAAAATTGTGTTTTTCCATGTATTGATCTTCTTATTTTGAGGTTTTGTGAAAATAACAAAATATTATTTCTTTCCATGTATTGTCCCTCAATTCGATTTGTTTGGTATTGTGAAAATCAATAACAATGGAGTTTTTTCCTTGTATTAGATTTTAATTTTTGTGATTTTGTGAAAAACAATACAAAATTGTGTTTTTCCATGTATTAGACTTGTTATTTTTCGGTTTTGTGAAAATAACAAAATATTATTTCATTTCATGTATTGCACCTCAATTCTATTTGTTTTGTATTGTGAAAATCAATAAAAATGGAGTTTTTTCCTTGTATTAGATTTTAATTTTTGTGCTTTTGTGAAAAACAATAAAAAATTGTGTATTTTCCATGTATTAGACTACTTATTTTGTGGTTTTGTTAAAATAACAAAATATTATTTCTTTCCATGTATTGCACCTCAATTCGATTTGTTTGGTATTGTGAAAATCAATAACAATGGAGTTTTTTCCTTGTATTAGATTTTAATTTTTGTGCTTTTGTGAAAAACAATACAAAATTCTGTTTTTCCATGTATTGGACTTCTTATTTTGCGGTTTTGTGAAAATAACAAAATATTATTTCTTTCCATGTATTGCACCTCAATTCGATTTGTTTGGTATTGTGAAAATCAATAACAATGGAGTTTTTTTCCTTGTATTAGATTTTAATTTTTGTGCTTTTGTGAAAAACAATACAAAATTGTGTTTTTCCATGTATTGGACTTCTTATTTTGCGGTTTTGTGAAAATAACAAAATATTATTTCATTCCATGTATTGCACCTCAATTCGATTTGTTTTGTATTGTGAAAATCAATAACAATGGAGTTTTTTCCTTGTATTAGATTTTAATTTTTGTGCTTTTGTGAAAAACAATAAAAAATTGTGTTTTTCCATGTATTGGACTTCTTATTTTGTGGTTTTGTGAAAATAACAAAATATTATTTCTTTCCATGTATTGCACCTCAATTCGATTTGTTTGGTATTGTGAAAATCAATAACAACGGAGTTTTTTTCCTCGTATTGGATTTTAATTTTTGTGCTTTTGTGAAAAACAATACAAAATTGTGTTTTTCCATGTATTGATCTTCTTATTTTGAGGTTTTGTGAAAATAACAAAATATTATTTCTTTCCATGTATTGTCCCTCAATTCGATTTGTTTGGTATTGTGAAAATCAATAACAATGGAGTTTATTTCCATGTATTAGATTTTAATTTTTGTGCTTTTGTGAAAAACAATACAAAATTGTGTTTTTCCATGTATTGGACTTCTTATTTTGCGGTTTTGTGAAAATAACAAAATATTATTTCTTTCCATGTATTGCACCTCAATTCGATTTGTTTTGTATTGTGAAAATCAGTAACAATGGAGTTTTTTCCTTGTATTAGATTTTAATTTTTGTGATTTTGTGAAAAACAATACAAAATTGTGTTTTTCCATGTATTGGACTTCTTATTTTGCGGTTTTGTGAAAATAAGAAAATATTATTTCTTTCCATGTATTGCACCTCAATTCGATTTGTTTGATATTGTGAAAATCAATAACAATGGAGTTTTTTCCTTGT
This sequence comes from Juncus effusus, assembly GCA_027726005.1. NCBI lineage: Eukaryota > Viridiplantae > Streptophyta > Magnoliopsida > Poales > Juncaceae > Juncus > Juncus effusus. The sequence goes on along the minus strand of CM050906.1, from coordinate 4,032,154 downwards.
ATTAGATTTTAATTTTTGTGCTTTTGTTGAAAACAATACAAAATTGTGTTTTTCCATGTATTTGAATTCTTATTTTGCGGTTTTGTGAAATTAACAAAATATTATTTTTTCCATGTATTGCACCTCAATTCGATTTGTTTGGTATTGTGAAAATCAATAACACTGGAGATTTCTTCCTTGTATTAGATTTTAATTTTTGTGCTCTTGTGAAAAACAATACAAAATTGTGTTTTTCCGTGTATTGGACTTCTTATTTTGCGGTTTTGTGAAAATAACAAAATATTCTTTCATTCCATGTATTGCACCTCAATTCGATTTGTTTTGTATTGTGAAAATCAATAACAATGGAGTTTTTTCCTTGTATTAGATTTTAATTTTTGTGCTTTTGTGAAAAACAATAAAAAATTGTGTATTTTCCATGTATTAGACTACTTATTTTATGGTTTTGTGAAAATAACAAAATATTATTTCTTTCCATGTATTGCACCTCAATTCGATTTGTTTGGTATTGTGAAAATCAATAACAATGGAGTTTTTTCCTTGTATTAGATTTTAATTTTTGTGCTTTTGTGAAAAACAATACAAAATTGTGTTTTTCCATGTATTGATCTTCTTATTTTGCGGTTTTGTGAAAATAACAAAATATTATTTCTTTTCATGTATTGCACCTCAATTCGATTTCTTTTGTGTTGTGAAAATCAATAACAATGGAGTTTTTTCCTTGTATTAGATTTTAATTTTTGTGATTTTGTGAAAAACAATACAAAATTGTGTTTTTCCATGTATTTGACTTCTTATTTTGCGGTTTTGTGAAAATAACAAAATATTATTTATTTCCATGTATTGCACCTCAATTCGATTTGTTTGGTATTGTGAAAATCAATAACAATGGAGTTTTTTCCTTGTATTAGATTTTAATTTTTGTTCTTTTGTGAAAAACAATACAAAATTGTGTTTTTCCATGTATTGATCTTCTTATTTTGCGGTTTTGTGAAAATAACAAAATATTATTTCTTTCCATGTATTGCACCTCAATTCGATTTGTTTGGTATTGTGAAAATCAATAACAATGGAGTTTTTTCCTTGTATTAGATTTTAATTTTTGTGCTTTTGTGAAAAACAATAGAAAATTGTGTTTTTCCATGTATTGATCTTCTTATTTTGAGGTTTTGTGAAAATAACAAAATATTATTTCTTTCCATGTATTGTCCCTCAATTCGATTTGTTTGGTATTGTGAAAATCAATAACAATGGAGTTTTTTCCTTGTATTAGATTTTAATTTTTGTGATTTTGTGAAAAACAATACAAAATTGTGTTTTTCCATGTATTAGACTTGTTATTTTTCGGTTTTGTGAAAATAACAAAATATTATTTCATTTCATGTATTGCACCTCAATTCTATTTGTTTTGTATTGTGAAAATCAATAACAATGGAGTTTTTTCCTTGTATTAGATTTTAATTTTTGTGCTTTTGTGAAAAACAATAAAAAATTGTGTATTTTCCATGTATTAGACTACTTATTTTGTGGTTTTGTTAAAATAACAAAATATTATTTCTTTCCATGTATTGCACCTCAATTCGATTTGTTTGGTATTGTGAAAATCAATAACAATGGAGTTTTTTCCTTGTATTAGATTTTAATTTTTGTGCTTTTGTGAAAAACAATACAAAATTGTGTTTTTCCATGTATTGGACTTCTTATTTTGCGGTTTTGTGAAAATAACAAAATATTATTTCTTTCCATGTATTGCACCTCAATTCGATTTGTTTGGTATTGTGAAAATCAATAACAATGGAGTTTTTTTCCTTGTATTAGATTTTAATTTTTGTGCTTTTGTGAAAAACAATACAAAATTGTGTTTTTCCATGTATTGGAATTCTTATTTTGCGGTTTTGTGAAAATAACAAAATATTATTTCATTCCATGTATTGCACCTCAATTCGATTTGTTTTGTATTGTGAAAATCAATAACAATGGAGTTTTTTCCTTGTATTAGATTTTAATTTTTGTGCTTTTGTGAAAAACAATAAAAAATTGTGTATTTTCCATGTATTAGACTACTTATTTTGTGGTTTTGTGAAAATAACAAAATATTATTTCTTTCCATGTATTGCACCTCAATTCGATTTGTTTGGTATTGTGAAAATCAATAACAACGGAGTTTTTTCCTCGTATTGGATTTTAATTTTTGTGCTTTTGTGAAAAACAATACAAAATTGTGTTTTTCCATGTATTGATCTTCTTATTTTGAGGTTTTGTGAAAATAACAAAATATTATTTCTTTCCATGTATTGTCCCTCAATTCGATTTGTTTGGTATTGTGAAAATCAATAACAATGGAGTTTATTTCCATGTATTAGATTTTAATTTTTGTGCTTTTGTGAAAAACAATACAAAATTGTGTTTTTCCATGTATTGGACTTCTTATTTTGCGGTTTTGTGAAAATAACAAAATATTATTTCTTTCCATGTATTGCACCTCAATTCGATTTGTTTTGTATTGTGAAAATCAGTAACAATGGAGTTTTTTCCTTGTATTAGATTTTAATTTTTGTGATTTTGTGAAAAACAATACAAAATTGTGTTTTTCCATGTATTGGACTTCTTATTTTGCGGTTTTGTGAAAATAAGAAAATATTATTTCTTTCCATGTATTACACCTCAATTCGATTTGTTTGATATTGTGAAAATCAAAAACAATGGAGTTTTTTCCTTGTATTAGATTTTAATTTTTGTGCTTTTGTTGAAAACAATACAAAATTGTGTTTTTCCATGTATTTGAATTCTTATTTTGCGGTTTTGTGAAATTAACAAAATATTATTTTTTCCATGTATTGCACCTCAATTCGATTTGTTTGGTATTGTGAAAATCAATAACACTGGAGATTTCTTCCTTGTATTAGATTTTAATTTTTGTGCTCTTGTGAAAAACAATACAAAATTGTGTTTTTCCGTGTATTGGACTTCCTATTTTGCGGTTTTGTGAAAATAACAAAATATTCTTTCATTCCATGTATTGCACCTCAATTCGATTTGTTTTGTATTGTGAAAATCAATAACAATGGAGTTTTTTCCTTGTATTAGATTTTAATTTTTGTGCTTTTGTGAAAAACAATAAAAAATTGTGTATTTTCCATGTATTAGACTACTTATTTTATGGTTTTGTGAAAATAACAAAATATTATTTCTTTCCATGTATTGCACCTCAATTCGATTTGTTTGGTATTGTGAAAATCAATAACAATGGAGTTTTTTCCTTGTATTAGATTTTAATTTTTGTGCTTTTGTGAAAAACAATACAAAATTGTGTTTTTCCATGTATTGATCTTCTTATTTTGCGGTTTTGTGAAAATAACAAAATATTATTTCTTTCCATGTATTGCACCTCAATTCGATTTCTTTTGTATTGTGAAAATCAATAACAATGGAGTTTTTTCCTTGTATTAGATTTTAATTTTTGTGATTTTGTGAAAAACAATACAAAATTGTGTTTTTCCATGTATTTGACTTCTTATTTTGCGGTTTTGTGAAAATAACAAAATATTATTTATTTCCATGTATTGCACCTCAATTCGATTTGTTTGGTATTGTGAAAATCAATAACAATGGAGTTTTTTCCTTGTATTAGATTTTAATTTTTGTTCTTTTGTGAAAAACAATACAAAATTGTGTTTTTCCATGTATTGATCTTCTTATTTTGCGGTTTTGTGAAAATAACAAAATATTATTTCTTTCCATGTATTGCACCTCAATTCGATTTGTTTGGTATTGTGAAAATCAATAACAATGGAGTTTTTTCCTTGTATTAGATTTTAATTTTTGTGCTTTTGTGAAAAACAATAGAAAATTGTGTTTTTCCATGTATTGATCTTCTTATTTTGAGGTTTTGTGAAAATAACAAAATATTATTTCTTTCCATGTATTGTCCCTCAATTCGATTTGTTTGGTATTGTGAAAATCAATAACAATGGAGTTTTTTCCTTGTATTAGATTTTAATTTTTGTGATTTTGTGAAAAACAATACAAAATTGTGTTTTTCCATGTATTAGACTTGTTATTTTTCGGTTTTGTGAAAATAACAAAATATTATTTCATTTCATGTATTGCACCTCAATTCTATTTGTTTTGTATTGTGAAAATCAATAACAATGGAGTTTTTTCCTTGTATTAGATTTTAATTTTTGTGCTTTTGTGAAAAACAATAAAAAATTGTGTATTTTCCATGTATTAGACTACTTATTTTGTGGTTTAATTAAAATAACAAAATATTATTTCTTTCCATGTATTGCACCTCAATTCGATTTGTTTGGTATTGTGAAAATCAATAACAATGGAGTTTTTTCCTTGTATTAGATTTTAATTTTTGTGCTTTTGTGAAAAACAATAAAAAATTGTGTATTTTCCATGTATTAGACTACTTATTTTGTGGTTTTGTGAAAATAACAAAATATTATTTCTTTCCATGTATTGCACCTCAATTCGATTTGTTTGGTATTGTGAAAATCAATAACAACGGAGTTTTTTCCTCGTATTGGATTTTAATTTTTGTGCTTTTGTGAAAAACAATACAAAATTGTGTTTTTCCATGTATTGATCTTCTTATTTTGAGGTTTTGTGAAAATAACAAAATATTATTTCTTTCCATGTATTGTCCCTCAATTCGATTTGTTTGGTATTGTGAAAATCAATAACAATGGAGTTTATTTCCATGTATTAGATTTTAATTTTTGTGCTTTTGTGAAAAACAATACAAAATTGTGTTTTTCCATGTATTGGACTTCTTATTTTGCGGTTTTGTGAAAATAACAAAATATTATTTCTTTCCATGTATTGCACCTCAATTCGATTTGTTTTGTATTGTGAAAATCAGTAACAATGGAGTTTTTTCCTTGTATTAGATTTTAATTTTTGTGATTTTGTGAAAAACAATACAAAATTGTGTTTTTCCATGTATTGGACTTCTTATTTTGCGGTTTTGTGAAAATAAGAAAATATTATTTCTTTCCATGTATTACACCTCAATTCGATTTGTTTGATATTGTGAAAATCAAAAACAATGGAGTTTTTTCCTTGTATTAGATTTTAATTTTTGTGCTTTTGTTGAAAACAATACAAAATTGTGTTTTTCCATGTATTTGAATTCTTATTTTGCGGTTTTGTGAAAATAACAAAATATTATTTCTTTCCATGTATTGCACCTCAATTCGATTTCTTTTGTATTGTGAAAATCAATAACAATGGAGTTTTTTCCTTGTATTAGATTTTAATTTTTGTGATTTTGTGAAAAACAATACAAAATTGTGTTTTTCCATGTATTTGACTTCTTATTTTGCGGTTTTGTGAAAATAACAAAATATTATTTATTTCCATGTATTGCACCTCAATTCGATTTGTTTGGTATTGTGAAAATCAATAACAATGGAGTTTTTTCCTTGTATTAGATTTTAATTTTTGTTCTTTTGTGAAAAACAATACAAAATTGTGTTTTTCCATGTATTGATCTTCTTATTTTGCGGTTTTGTGAAAATAACAAAATATTATTTCTTTCCATGTATTGCACCTCAATTCGATTTGTTTGGTATTGTGAAAATCAATAACAATGGAGTTTTTTCCTTGTATTAGATTTTAATTTTTGTGCTTTTGTGAAAAACAATAGAAAATTGTGTTTTTCCATGTATTGATCTTCTTATTTTGAGGTTTTGTGAAAATAACAAAATATTATTTCTTTCCATGTATTGTCCCTCAATTCGATTTGTTTGGTATTGTGAAAATCAATAACAATGGAGTTTTTTCCTTGTATTAGATTTTAATTTTTGTGATTTTGTGAAAAACAATACAAAATTGTGTTTTTCCATGTATTAGACTTGTTATTTTTCGGTTTTGTGAAAATAACAAAATATTATTTCATTTCATGTATTGCACCTCAATTCTATTTGTTTTGTATTGTGAAAATCAATAACAATGGAGTTTTTTCCTTGTATTAGATTTTAATTTTTGTGCTTTTGTGAAAAACAATAAAAAATTGTGTATTTTCCATGTATTAGACTACTTATTTTGTGGTTTAATTAAAATAACAAAATATTATTTCTTTCCATGTATTGCACCTCAATTCGATTTGTTTGGTATTGTGAAAATCAATAACAATGGAGTTTTTTCCTTGTATTAGATTTTAATTTTTGTGCTTTTGTGAAAAACAATAAAAAATTGTGTATTTTCCATGTATTAGACTACTTATTTTGTGGTTTTGTGAAAATAACAAAATATTATTTCTTTCCATGTATTGCACCTCAATTCGATTTGTTTGGTATTGTGAAAATCAATAACAACGGAGTTTTTTCCTCGTATTGGATTTTAATTTTTGTGCTTTTGTGAAAAACAATACAAAATTGTGTTTTTCCATGTATTGATCTTCTTATTTTGAGGTTTTGTGAAAATAACAAAATATTATTTCTTTCCATGTATTGTCCCTCAATTCGATTTGTTTGGTATTGTGAAAATCAATAACAATGGAGTTTATTTCCATGTATTAGATTTTAATTTTTGTGCTTTTGTGAAAAACAATACAAAATTGTGTTTTTCCATGTATTGGACTTCTTATTTTGCGGTTTTGTGAAAATAACAAAATATTATTTCTTTCCATGTATTGCACCTCAATTCGATTTGTTTTGTATTGTGAAAATCAGTAACAATGGAGTTTTTTCCTTGTATTAGATTTTAATTTTTGTGATTTTGTGAAAAACAATACAAAATTGTGTTTTTCCATGTATTGGACTTCTTATTTTGCGGTTTTGTGAAAATAAGAAAATATTATTTCTTTCCATGTATTACACCTCAATTCGATTTGTTTGATATTGTGAAAATCAAAAACAATGGAGTTTTTTCCTTGTATTAGATTTTAATTTTTGTGCTTTTGTTGAAAACAATACAAAATTGTGTTTTTCCATGTATTTGAATTCTTATTTTGCGGTTTTGTGAAATTAACAAAATATTATTTTTTCCATGTATTGCACCTCAATTCGATTTGTTTGGTATTGTGAAAATCAATAACACTGGAGATTTCTTCCTTGTATTAGATTTTAATTTTTGTGCTCTTGTGAAAAACAATACAAAATTGTGTTTTTCCGTGTATTGGACTTCTTATTTTGCGGTTTTGTGAAAATAACAAAATATTCTTTCATTCCATGTATTGCACCTCAATTCGATTTGTTTGGTATTGTGAAAATCAATAACAATGGAGTTTTTTCCTTGTATTAGATTTTAATTTTTGTTCTTTTGTGAAAAACAATACAAAATTGTGTTTTTCCATGTATTTGACTTCTTATTTTGCGGTTTTGTGAAAATAACAAAATATTATTTATTTCCATGTATTGCACCTCAATTCGATTTGTTTGGTATTGTGAAAATCAATAACAATGGAGTTTTTTCCTTGTATTAGATTTTAATTTTTGTTCTTTTGTGAAAAACAATACAAAATTGTGTTTTTCCATGTATTGATCTTCTTATTTTGCGGTTTTGTGAAAATAACAAAATATTATTTCTTTCCATGTATTGCACCTCAATTCGATTTGTTTGGTATTGTGAAAATCAATAACAATGGAGTTTTTTCCTTGTATTAGATTTTAATTTTTGTGCTTTTGTGAAAAACAATAGAAAATTGTGTTTTTCCATGTATTGATCTTCTTATTTTGAGGTTTTGTGAAAATAACAAAATATTATTTCTTTCCATGTATTGTCCCTCAATTCGATTTGTTTGGTATTGTGAAAATCAATAACAATGGAGTTTTTTCCTTGTATTAGATTTTAATTTTTGTGATTTTGTGAAAAACAATACAAAATTGTGTTTTTCCATGTATTAGACTTGTTATTTTTCGGTTTTGTGAAAATAACAAAATATTATTTCATTTCATGTATTGCACCTCAATTCTATTTGTTTTGTATTGTGAAAATCAATAACAATGGAGTTTTTTCCTTGTATTAGATTTTAATTTTTGTGCTTTTGTGAAAAACAATAAAAAATTGTGTATTTTCCATGTATTAGACTACTTATTTTGTGGTTTTGTTAAAATAACAAAATATTATTTCTTTCCATGTATTGCACCTCAATTCGATTTGTTTGGTATTGTGAAAATCAATAACAATGGAGTTTTTTCCTTGTATTAGATTTTAATTTTTGTGCTTTTGTGAAAAACAATACAAAATTGTGTTTTTCCATGTATTGGACTTCTTATTTTGCGGTTTTGTGAAAATAACAAAATATTATTTCTTTCCATGTATTGCACCTCAATTCGATTTGTTTGGTATTGTGAAAATCAATAACAATGGAGTTTTTTTCCTTGTATTAGATTTTAATTTTTGTGCTTTTGTGAAAAACAATACAAAATTGTGTTTTTCCATGTATTGGAATTCTTATTTTGCGGTTTTGTGAAAATAACAAAATATTATTTCATTCCATGTATTGCACCTCAATTCGATTTGTTTTGTATTGTGAAAATCAATAACAATGGAGTTTTTTCCTTGTATTAGATTTTAATTTTTGTGCTTTTGTGAAAAACAATAAAAAATTGTGTATTTTCCATGTATTAGACTACTTATTTTGTGGTTTTGTGAAAATAACAAAATATTATTTCTTTCCATGTATTGCACCTCAATTCGATTTGTTTGGTATTGTGAAAATCAATAACAACGGAGTTTTTTCCTCGTATTGGATTTTAATTTTTGTGCTTTTGTGAAAAACAATACAAAATTGTGTTTTTCCATGTATTGATCTTCTTATTTTGAGGTTTTGTGAAAATAACAAAATATTATTTCTTTCCATGTATTGTCCCTCAATTCGATTTGTTTGGTATTGTGAAAATCAATAACAATGGAGTTTATTTCCATGTATTAGATTTTAATTTTTGTGCTTTTGTGAAAAACAATACAAAATTGTGTTTTTCCATGTATTGGACTTCTTATTTTGCGGTTTTGTGAAAATAACAAAATATTATTTCTTTCCATGTATTGCACCTCAATTCGATTTGTTTTGTATTGTGAAAATCAGTAACAATGGAGTTTTTTCCTTGTATTAGATTTTAATTTTTGTGATTTTGTGAAAAACAATACAAAATTGTGTTTTTCCATGTATTGGACTTCTTATTTTGCGGTTTTGTGAAAATAAGAAAATATTATTTCTTTCCATGTATTACACCTCAATTCGATTTGTTTGATATTGTGAAAATCAAAAACAATGGAGTTTTTTCCTTGTATTAGATTTTAATTTTTGTGCTTTTGTTGAAAACAATACAAAATTGTGTTTTTCCATGTATTTGAATTCTTATTTTGCGGTTTTGTGAAATTAACAAAATATTATTTTTTCCATGTATTGCACCTCAATTCGATTTGTTTGGTATTGTGAAAATCAATAACACTGGAGATTTCTTCCTTGTATTAGATTTTCATTTTTGTGCTCTTGTGAAAAACAATACAAAATTGTGTTTTTCCGTGTATTGGACTTCTTATTTTGCGGTTTTGTGAAAATAACAAAATATTCTTTCATTCCATGTATTGCACCTCAATTCGATTTGTTTTGTATTGTGAAAATCAATAACAATGGAGTTTTTTCCTTGTATTAGATTTTAATTTTTGTGCTTTTGTGAAAAACAATAAAAAATTGTGTATTTTCCATGTATTAGACTACTTATTTTATGGTTTTGTGAAAATAACAAAATATTATTTCTTTCCATGTATTGCACCTCAATTCGATTTGTTTGGTATTGTGAAAATCAATAACAATGGAGTTTTTTCCTTGTATTAGATTTTAATTTTTGTGCTTTTGTGAAAAACAATACAAAATTGTGTTTTTCCATGTATTGATCTTCTTATTTTGCGGTTTTGTGAAAATAACAAAATATTATTTCTTTCCATGTATTGCACCTCAATTCGATTTCTTTTGTATTGTGAAAATCAATAACAATGGAGTTTTTTCCTTGTATTAGATTTTAATTTTTGTGATTTTGTGAAAAACAATACAAAATTGTGTTTTTCCATGTATTTGACTTCTTATTTTGCGGTTTTGTGAAAATAACAAAATATTATTTATTTCCATGTATTGCACCTCAATTCGATTTGTTTGGTATTGTGAAAATCAATAACAATGGAGTTTTTTCCTTGTATTAGATTTTAATTTTTGTTCTTTTGTGAAAAACAATACAAAATTGTGTTTTTCCATGTATTGATCTTCTTATTTTGCGGTTTTGTGAAAATAACAAAATATTATTTCTTTCCATGTATTGCACCTCAATTCGATTTGTTTGGTATTGTGAAAATCAATAACAATGGAGTTTTTTCCTTGTATTAGATTTTAATTTTTGTGCTTTTGTGAAAAACAATAGAAAATTGTGTTTTTCCATGTATTGATCTTCTTATTTTGAGGTTTTGTGAAAATAACAAAATATTATTTCTTTCCATGTATTGTCCCTCAATTCGATTTGTTTGGTATTGTGAAAATCAATAACAATGGAGTTTTTTCCTTGTATTAGATTTTAATTTTTGTGATTTTGTGAAAAACAATACAAAATTGTGTTTTTCCATGTATTAGACTTGTTATTTTTCGGTTTTGTGAAAATAACAAAATATTATTTCATTTCATGTATTGCACCTCAATTCTATTTGTTTTGTATTGTGAAAATCAATAACAATGGAGTTTTTTCCTTGTATTAGATTTTAATTTTTGTGCTTTTGTGAAAAACAATAAAAAATTGTGTATTTTCCATGTATTAGACTACTTATTTTGTGGTTTTGTTAAAATAACAAAATATTATTTCTTTCCATGTATTGCACCTCAATTCGATTTGTTTGGTATTGTGAAAATCAATAACAATGGAGTTTTTTCCTTGTATTAGATTTTAATTTTTGTGCTTTTGTGAAAAACAATACAAAATTCTGTTTTTCCATGTATTGGACTTCTTATTTTGCGGTTTTGTGAAAATAACAAAATATTATTTCTTTCCATGTATTGCACCTCAATTCGATTTGTTTGGTATTGTGAAAATCAATAACAATGGAGTTTTTTTCCTTGTATTAGATTTTAATTTTTGTGCTTTTGTGAAAAACAATACAAAATTGTGTTTTTCCATGTATTGGACTTCTTATTTTGCGGTTTTGTGAAAATAACAAAATATTATTTCATTCCATGTATTGCACCTCAATTCGATTTGTTTTGTATTGTGAAAATCAATAACAATGGAGTTTTTTCCTTGTATTAGATTTTAATTTTTGTGCTTTTGTGAAAAACAATAAAAAATTGTGTTTTTCCATGTATTGGACTTCTTATTTTGTGGTTTTGTGAAAATAACAAAATATTATTTCTTTCCATGTATTGCACCTCAATTCGATTTGTTTGGTATTGTGAAAATCAATAACAATGGAGTTTTTTTCCTCGTATTGGATTTTAATTTTTGTGCTTTTGTGAAAAACAATACAAAATTGTGTTTTTCCATGTATTGATCTTCTTATTTTGAGGTTTTGTGAAAATAACAAAATATTATTTCTTTCCATGTATTGTCCCTCAATTCGATTTGTTTGGTATTGTGAAAATCAATAACAATGGAGTTTATTTCCATGTATTAGATTTTAATTTTTGTGCTTTTGTGAAAAACAATACAAAATTGTGTTTTTCCATGTATTGGACTTCTTATTTTGCGGTTTTGTGAAAATAACAAAATATTATTTCTTTCCATGTATTGCACCTCAATTCGATTTGTTTTGTATTGTGAAAATCAGTAACAATGGAGTTTTTTCCTTGTATTAGATTTTAATTTTTGTGCTTTTGTGAAAAACAATACAAAATTCTGTTTTTCCATGTATTGGACTTCTTATTTTGCGGTTTTGTGAAAATAACAAAATATTATTTCTTTCCATGTATTGCACCTCAATTCGATTTGTTTGATATTGTGAAAATCAATAACAATGGAGTTTTTTCCTTGTATTAGATTTTAATTTTTGTGCTTTTGTTGAAAACAATACAAAATTGTGTTTTTCCATGTATTTGAATTCTTATTTTGCGGTTTTGTGAAATTAACAAAATATTATTTTTTCCATGTATTGCACCTCAATTCGATTTGTTTGGTATTGTGAAAATCAATAACACTGGAGATTTCTTCCTTGTATTAGATTTTAATTTTTGTGCTCTTGTGAAAAACAATACAAAATTGTGTTTTTCCGTGTATTGGACTTCTTATTTTGCGGTTTTGTGAAAATAACAAAATATTCTTTCATTCCATGTATTGCACCTCAATTCGATTTGTTTTGTATTGTGAAAATCAATAACAATGGAGTTTTTTCCTTGTATTAGATTTAATTTTTGTGCTTTTGTGAAAAACAATAAAAAATTGTGTATTTTCCATGTATTAGACTACTTATTTTATGGTTTTGTGAAAATAACAAAATATTATTTCTTTCCATGTATTGCACCTCAATTCGATTTGTTTGGTATTGTGAAAATCAATAACAATGGAGTTTTTTCCTTGTATTAGATTTTAATTTTTGTGCTTTTGTGAAAAACAATACAAAATTGTGTTTTTCCATGTATTGATCTTCTTATTTTGCGGTTTTGTGAAAATAACAAAATATTATTTCTTTCCATGTATTGCACCTCAATTCGATTTCTTTTGTATTGTGAAAATCAATAACAATGGAGTTTTTTCCTTGTATTAGATTTTAATTTTTGTGATTTTGTGAAAAACAATACAAAATTGTGTTTTTCCATGTATTTGACTTCTTATTTTGCGGTTTTGTGAAAATAACAAAATATTATTTATTTCCATGTATTGCACCTCAATTCGATTTGTTTGGTATTGTGAAAATCAATAACAATGGAGTTTTTTCCTTGTATTAGATTTTAATTTTTGTTCTTTTGTGAAAAACAATACAAAATTGTGTTTTTCCATGTATTGATCTTCTTATTTTGCGGTTTTGTGAAAATAACAAAATATTATTTCTTTCCATGTATTGCACCTCAATTCGATTTGTTTGGTATTGTGAAAATCAATAACAATGGAGTTTTTTCCTTGTATTAGATTTTAATTTTTGTGCTTTTGTGAAAAACAATAGAAAATTGTGTTTTTCCATGTATTGATCTTCTTATTTTGAGGTTTTGTGAAAATAACAAAATATTATTTCTGTCCATGTATTGTCCCTCAATTCGATTTGTTTGGTATTGTGAAAATCAATAACAATGGAGTTTTTTCCTTGTATTAGATTTTAATTTTTGTGATTTTGTGAAAAACAATACAAAATTGTGTTTTTCCATGTATTAGACTTGTTATTTTTCGGTTTTGTGAAAATAACAAAATATTATTTCATTTCATGTATTGCACCTCAATTCTATTTGTTTTGTATTGTGAAAATCAATAACAATGGAGTTTTTTCCTTGTATTAGATTTTAATTTTTGTGCTTTTGTGAAAAACAATAAAAAATTGTGTATTTTCCATGTATTAGACTACTTATTTTGTGGTTTTGTTAAAATAACAAAATATTATTTCTTTCCATGTATTGCACCTCAATTCGATTTGTTTGGTATTGTGAAAATCAATAACAATGGAGTTTTTTCCTTGTATTAGATTTTAATTTTTGTGCTTTTGTGAAAAACAATACAAAATTCTGTTTTTCCATGTATTGGACTTCTTATTTTGCGGTTTTGTGAAAATAACAAAATATTATTTCTTTCCATGTATTGCACCTCAATTCGATTTGTTTGGTATTGTGAAAATCAATAACAATGGAGTTTTTTTCCTTGTATTAGATTTTAATTTTTGTGCTTTTGTGAAAAACAATACAAAATTGTGTTTTTCCATGTATTGGACTTCTTATTTTGCGGTTTTGTGAAAATAACAAAATATTATTTCATTCCATGTATTGCACCTCAATTCGATTTGTTTTGTATTGTGAAAATCAATAACAATGGAGTTTTTTCCTTGTATTAGATTTTAATTTTTGTGCTTTTGTGAAAAACAATAAAAAATTGTGTTTTTCCATGTATTGGACTTCTTATTTTGTGGTTTTGTGAAAATAACAAAATATTATTTCTTTCCATGTATTGCACCTCAATTCGATTTGTTTGGTATTGTGAAAATCAATAACAATGGAGTTTTTTTCCTCGTATTGGATTTTAATTTTTGTGCTTTTGTGAAAAACAATACAAAATTGTGTTTTTCCATGTATTGATCTTCTTATTTTGAGGTTTTGTGAAAATAACAAAATATTATTTCTTTCCATGTATTGTCCCTCAATTCGATTTGTTTGGTATTGTGAAAATCAATAACAATGGAGTTTATTTCCATGTATTAGATTTTAATTTTTGTGCTTTTGTGAAAAACAATACAAAATTGTGTTTTTCCATGTATTGGACTTCTTATTTTGCGGTTTTGTGAAAATAACAAAATATTATTTCTTTCCATGTATTGCACCTCAATTCGATTTGTTTTGTATTGTGAAAATCAGTAACAATGGAGTTTTTTCCTTGTATTAGATTTTAATTTTTGTGCTTTTGTGAAAAACAATACAAAATTCTGTTTTTCCATGTATTGGACTTCTTATTTTGCGGTTTTGTGAAAATAACAAAATATTATTTCTTTCCATGTATTGCACCTCAATTCGATTTGTTTGATATTGTGAAAATCAATAACAATGGAGTTTTTTCCTTGTATTAGATTTTAATTTTTGTGATTTTGTGAAAAACAATACAAAATTGTGTTTTTCCATGTATTGATCTTCTTATTTTGCGGTTTTGTGAAAATAACAAAATATTATTTCTTTCCATGTATTGCACCTCAATTCGATTTGTTTTGTATTGTGAAAATCAATAACAATGGAGTTTTTTCCTTGTATTAGATTTTAATTTTTGTGATTTTGTGAAAAACAATACAAAATTGTGTTTTTCCGTGTATTTGACTTCTTATTTTGCGGTTTTGTGAAAATAACAATATATTATTTCTTTCCATGTATTGCACCTCAATTCGATTTGTTTGGTATTGTGAAAATCAATAAAAATGGAGATTTTTTCCTTGTATTAGATTTTAATTTTTGTGCTTTTGTGAAAAACAATACAAAATTGTGCTTTTCCATGTATTGGACTTCTTATTTTGCGGTTTTGTGAAAATAACAAAATATTATTTCATTCCATGTATTGCACCTCAATTTGATTTGTTTTGTATTGTGAAAATCAATAACAATGGAGTTTTTTCCTTGTATTAGATTTTAATTTTTGTGATTTTGTGAAAAACAATACAAAATTGTGTTTTTCCATGTATTGGACTTCTTATTTTGCGCTTTTGTGAAAATAACAAAATATTATTTCTTTCCATGTATTGCACCTCAATTCGATTTGTTTGGTATTGTGAAAATCAATAACAATGGAGTTTTTTCCTTGTATTAGATTTTAATTTTTGTGATTTTGTGAAAAACAATACAAAATTGTGTTTTTCCATGTATTGGACTTCTTATTTTGCGCTTTTGTGAAAATAACAAAATATTATTTCTTTCCATGTATTGCACCTCAATTCGATTTGTTTGGTATTGTGAAAATCAATAACAATGGAGTTTTTTCCTTGTATTAGATTTTAATTTTTGTGCTTTTGTGAAAAACAATACAAAATTGTGTTTTTCCATGTATTGATCTTCTTATTTTGCGGTTTTGTGAAAATAACAAAATATTATTTCTTTCGATGTATTGCACCTCAATTCGATTTGTTTTGTATTGTGAAAATCAATAACAATGGAGTTTTTTCCTTGTATTAGATTTTAATTTTTGTGATTTTGTGAAAAACAATACAAAATTGTGTTTTTCCATGTATTTGACTTCTTATTTTGCGGTTTTGTGAAAATAACAATATATTATTTCTTTCCATGTATTGCACCTCAATTCGATTTGTTTGGTATTGTGAAAATCAATAACAACGGAGTTTTTTCCTCGTATTGGATTTTAATTTTTGTGCTTTTGTGAAAAACAATACAAAATTGTGTTTTTCTATGTATTTGACTTCTTATTTTGCGGTTTTGTGAAAATAACAAAATATTATTTCTTTCCATGTATTGCACCTCAATTCGATTTGTTTGGTATTGTGAAAATCAATAACAATGGAGTTTATTTCCATGTATTAGATTTTAATTTTTGTGCTTTTGTGAAAAACAATACAAAATTCTGTTTTTCCATGTATTGGACTTCTTATTTTGCGGTTTTGTGAAAATAACAAAATATTATTTCTCTCCATGTATTGCACCTCAATTCGATTTGTTTTGTATTGTGAAAATCAGTAACAATGGAGTTTTTTCCTTGTATTAGATTTTAATTTTTGTGCTTTTGTGAAAAACAATACAAAATTCTGTTTTTCCATGTATTGGACTTCTTATTTTGCGGTTTTGTGAAAATAACAAAATATTATTTCTTTCCATGTATTGCACCTCAATTCGATTTGTTTGGTATTGTGAAAATCAATAACAATGGAGTTTTTTCCTTGTATTAGATTTTAATTTTTGTGCTTTTGTGAAAAACAATACAAAATTGTGTTTTTCCATGTATTGATCTTCTTATTTTGCGGTTTTGTGAAAATAACAAAATATTATTTCTTTCGATGTATTGCACCTCAATTCGATTTGTTTTGTATTGTGAAAATCAATAACAATGGAGTTTTTTCCTTGTATTCGATTTTAATTTTTGTGATTTTGTGAAAAGCAATACAAAATTGTGTTTTTCCATGTATTTGACTTCTTATTTTGCGGTTTTGTGAAAATAACAATATATTATTTCTTTCCATGTATTGCACCTCAATTCGATTTGTTTGGTATTGTGAAAATCAATAAAAATGGAGATTTTTTCCTTGTATTAGATTTTAATTTTTGTGATTTTGTGAAAAACAATACAAAATTGTGTTTTTCCATGTATTTGACTTCTTATTTTGCGGTTTTGTGAAAATAACAAAATATTATTTCTTTCCATGTATTGCACCTCAATTCGATTTGTTTGGTATTGTGAAAATCAATAACAATGGAGTTTATTTCCATGTATTAGATTTTAATTTTTGTGCTTTTGTGAAAAACAATACAAAATTCTGTTTTTCCATGTATTGGACTTCTTATTTTGCGGTTTTGTGAAAATAACAAAATATTATTTCTCTCCATGTATTGCACCTCAATTCGATTTGTTTTGTATTGTGAAAATCAGTAACAATGGAGTTTTTTCCTTGTATTAGATTTTAATTTTTGTGCTTTTGTGAAAAACAATACAAAATTGTGTTTTTCCATGTATTGGACTTCTTATTTTGCGCTTTTGTGAAAATAACAAAATATTATTTCTTTCCATGTATTGCACCTCAATTCGATTTGTTTGGTATTGTGAAAATCAATAACAATGGAGTTTTTTCCTTGTATTAGATTTTAATTTTTGTGCTTTTGTGAAAAACAATACAAAATTGTGTTTTTCCATGTATTGATCTTCTTATTTTGCGGTTTTGTGAAAATAACAAAATATTATTTCTTTCGATGTATTGCACCTCAATTCGATTTGTTTTGTATTGTGAAAATCAATAACAATGGAGTTTTTTCCTCGTATTAGATTTTAATTTTTGTGCTTTTGTGAAAAACAATACAAAATTGTGTTTTTCCATGTATTTGACTTCTTATTTTGCGGTTTTGTGAAAATAACAATATATTATTTCTTTCCATGTATTGCACCTCAATTCGATTTGTTTGGTATTGTGAAAATCAATAACAACGGAGTTTTTTCCTCGTATTGGATTTTAATTTTTGTGCTTTTGTGAAAAACAATACAAAATTGTGTTTTTCTATGTATTTGACTTCTTATTTTGCGGTTTTGTGAAAATAACAAAATATTATTTCTTTCCATGTATTGCACCTCAATTCGATTTGTTTGGTATTGTGAAAATCAATAACAATGGAGTTTATTTCCATGTATTAGATTTTAATTTTTGTGCTTTTGTGAAAAACAATACAAAATTCTGTTTTTCCATGTATTGGACTTCTTATTTTGCGGTTTTGTGAAAATAACAAAATATTATTTCTCTCCATGTATTGCACCTCAATTCGATTTGTTTTGTATTGTGAAAATCAGTAACAATGGAGTTTTTTCCTTGTATTAGATTTTAATTTTTGTGCTTTTGTGAAAAACAATACAAAATTCTGTTTTTCCATGTATTGGACTTCTTATTTTGCGGTTTTGTGAAAATAACAAAATATTATTTCTTTCCATGTATTGCACCTCAATTCGATTTGTTTGGTATTGTGAAAATCAATAACAATGGAGTTTTTTCCTTGTATTAGATTTTAATTTTTGTGCTTTTGTGAAAAACAATACAAAATTGTGTTTTTCCATGTATTGATCTTCTTATTTTGCGGTTTTGTGAAAATAACAAAATATTATTTCTTTCGATGTATTGCACCTCAATTCGATTTGTTTTGTATTGTGAAAATCAATAACAATGGAGTTTTTTCCTTGTATTCGATTTTAATTTTTGTGATTTTGTGAAAAGCAATACAAAATTGTGTTTTTCCATGTATTTGACTTCTTATTTTGCGGTTTTGTGAAAATAACAATATATTATTTCTTTCCATGTATTGCACCTCAATTCGATTTGTTTGGTATTGTGAAAATCAATAAAAATGGAGATTTTTTCCTTGTATTAGATTTTAATTTTTGTGATTTTGTGAAAAACAATACAAAATTGTGTTTTTCCATGTATTTGACTTCTTATTTTGCGGTTTTGTGAAAATAACAAAATATTATTTCTTTCCATGTATTGCACCTCAATTCGATTTGTTTGGTATTGTGAAAATCAATAACAATGGAGTTTTTTCCTTGTATTAGATTTTAATTTTTGTGCTTTTGTGAAAAACAATACAAAATTGTGTTTTTCCATGTATTGATCTTCTTATTTTGAGGTTTTGTGAAAATAACAAAATATTATTTCTTTCCATGCATTGTCCCTCAATTCGATTTGTTTGGTATTGTGAAAATCAATAACAATGGAGTTTTTTCCTTGTATTAGATTTTAATTTTTGTGATTTTGTGAAAAACAATACAAAATTGTGTTTTTCCATGTATTAGACTTGTTATTTTTCGGTTTTGTGAAAATAACAAAATATTATTTCATTTCATGTATTGCACCTCAATTCTATTTGTTTTGTATTGTGAAAATCAATAACAATGGAGTTGTTTCCTTGTATTAGATTTTAATTTTTGTGCTTTTGTGAAAAACAATAAAAAATTGTGTATTTTCCATGTATTAGACTACTTATTTTGTGGTTTTGTTAAAATAACAAAATATTATTTCTTTCCATGTATTGCACCTCAATTCGATTTGTTTGGTATTGTGAAAATCAATAACAATGGAGTTTTTTCCTTGTATTAGATTTTAATTTTTGTGCTTTTGTGAAAAACAATACAAAATGGTGTTTTACATGTATTGGACTTCTTATTTTGCGGTTTTGTGAAAATAACAAAATATTATTTCTTTCCGTGTATTGCACCTCAATTCGATTTGTTTGGTATTGTGAAAATCAGTAACAATGGAGTTTTTTTCTTTGTATTAGATTTTAATTTTTGTGCTTTTGTGAAAAACAATACAAAATTGTGTTTTTCCATGTGTTGGACTTCTTATTTTGCGGTTTTGTGAAAATAACAAAATATTATTTCATTCCATGTATTGCACCTCAATTCGATTTGTTTTGTATTGTGAAAATCAATAACAATGAAGTTTTTTCCTTGTATTAGATTTTAATTTTTGTGCTTTTGTGAAAAACAATAAAAAATTGTGTATTTTCCATGTATTAGACTACTTATTTTGTGGTTTTGTGAAAATAACAAAATATTATTTCTTTCCATGTATTGCAGCTCAATTCGATTTGTTTGGTATTGTGAAAATCAATAACAACGGAGTTTTTTCCTCGTATTAGATTTTAATTTTTGTGCTTTTGTGAAAAACAATACAAAATTGTGTTTTTCCATGTATTGATCTTCTTATTTTGAGGTTTTGTGAAAATAACAAAATATTATTTCTTTCCATGTATTGTCCCTCAATTCGATTTGTTTGGTATTGTGAAAATCAATAACAATGGAGTTTTTTTCCATGTATTAGATTTTAATTTTTGTGCTTTTGTGAAAAACAATACAAAATTGTGTTTTTGCATGTATTGGACTTCTTATTTTTGCGGTTTTGTGAAAATAACAAAATATTATTTCTTTCCATGTATTGCACCTCAATTCGATTTGTTTTGTATTGTGAAAATCAGTAACAATGGAGTTTTTTCCTTGTATTAGATTTTAATTTTTGTGCTTTTGTGAAAAACAATACAAAATTGTGTTTTTCCATGTATTGGACTTCTTATTTTGCGGTTTTGTGAAAATAACAAAATATTATTTCTTTCCATGTATTGCACCTCAATTCGATTTGTTTGGTATTGTGAAAATCAATAACAATGGAGTTTTTTCCTTGTATTAGATTTTAATTTTTGTGCTTTTGTGAAAAACAATACAAAATTGTGTTTTTCCATGTATTGATCTTCTTATTTTGCGGTTTTGTGAAAATAACAAAATATTATTTCTTTCGATGTATTGCACCTCAATTCGATTTGTTTTGTATTGTGAAAATCAATAACAATGGAGTTTTTTCCTTGTATTAGATTTTAATTTTTGTGATTTTGTGAAAAACAATACAAAATTGTGTTTTTCCATGTATTTGACTTCTTATTTTGCGGTTTTGTGAAAATAACAATATATTATTTCTTTCCATGTATTGCACCTCAATTCGATTTGTTTGGTATTGTGAAAATCAATAAAAATGGAGATTTTTTCCTTGTATTAGATTTTAATTTTTGTGCTTTTGTGAAAAACAATACAAAATTGTGTTTTTCCATGTATTGGACTTCTTATTTTGCGGTTTTGTGAAAATAACAAAATATTATTTCTTTCCATGTATTGCACCTCAATTCGATTTGTTTTGTATTGTGAAAATCAGTAACAATGGAGTTTTTTCCTTGTATTAGATTTTAATTTTTGTGCTTTTGTGAAAAACAATACAAAATTGTGTTTTTCCATGTATTGGACTTCTTATTTTGCGCTTTTGTGAAAATAACAAAATATTATTTCTTTCCATGTATTGCACCTCAATTCGATTTGTTTGGTATTGTGAAAATCAATAACAATGGAGTTTTTTCCTTGTATTAGATTTTAATTTTTGTGCTTTTGTGAAAAACAATACAAAATTGTGTTTTTCCATGTATTGATCTTCTTATTTTGCGGTTTTGTGAAAATAACAAAATATTATTTCTTTCGATGTATTGCACCTCAATTCGATTTGTTTGGTATTGTGAAAATCAATAACAATGGAGTTTATTTCCATGTATTAGATTTTAATTTTTGTGCTTTTGTGAAAAACAATACAAAATTGTGTTTTTCCATGTATTGGACTTCTTATTTTGCGCTTTTGTGAAAATAACAAAATATTATTTCTTTCCATGTATTGCACCTCAATTCGATTTGTTTGGTATTGTGAAAATCAGTAACAATGGAGTTTTTTCCTTGTATTAGATTTTAATTTTTGTGCTTTTGTGAAAAACAATACAAAATTGTGTTTTTCCATGTATTGATCTTCTTATTTTGCGGTTTTGTGAAAATAACAAAATATTATTTCTTTCGATGTATTGCACCTCAATTCGATTTGTTTTGTATTGTGAAAATCAATAACAATGGAGTTTTTTCCTTGTATTAGATTTTAATTTTTGTGATTTTGTGAAAAACAATACAAAATTGTGTTTTTCCATGTATTTGACTTCTTATTTTGCGGTTTTGTGAAAATAACAATATATTATTTCTTTCCATGTATTGCACCTCAATTCGATTTGTTTGGTATTGTGAAAATCAATAAAAATGGAGATTTTTTCCTTGTATTAGATTTTAATTTTTGTGCTTTTGTGAAAAACAATACAAAATTGTGTTTTTCCATGTATTGGACTTCTTATTTTGCGGTTTTGTGAAAATAACAAAATATTATTTCTTTCCATGTATTGCACCTCAATTCGATTTGTTTTGTATTGTGAAAATCAGTAACAATGGAGTTTTTTCCTTGTATTAGATTTTAATTTTTGTGCTTTTGTGAAAAACAATACAAAATTGTGTTTTTCCATGTATTGGACTTCTTATTTTGCGCTTTTGTGAAAATAACAAAATATTATTTCTTTCCATGTATTGCACCTCAATTCGATTTGTTTGGTATTGTGAAAATCAATAACAATGGAGTTTTTTCCTTGTATTAGATTTTAATTTTTGTGCTTTTGTGAAAAACAATACAAAATTGTGTTTTTCCATGTATTGATCTTCTTATTTTGCGGTTTTGTGAAAATAACAAAATATTATTTCTTTCGATGTATTGCACCTCAATTCGATTTGTTTGGTATTGTGAAAATCAATAACAATGGAGTTTATTTCCATGTATTAGATTTTAATTTTTGTGCTTTTGTGAAAAACAATACAAAATTGTGTTTTTCCATGTATTGGACTTCTTATTTTGCGCTTTTGTGAAAATAACAAAATATTATTTCTTTCCATGTATTGCACCTCAATTCTATTTGTTTTGTATTGTGAAAATCAATAACAATGGAGTTGTTTCCTTGTATTAGATTTTAATTTTTGTGCTTTTGTGAAAAACAATAAAAAATTGTGTATTTTCCATGTATTAGACTACTTATTTTGTGGTTTTGTTAAAATAACAAAATATTATTTCTTTCCATGTATTGCACCTCAATTCGATTTGTTTGGTATTGTGAAAATCAATAACAATGGAGTTTTTTCCTTGTATTAGATTTTAATTTTTGTGCTTTTGTGAAAAACAATACAAAATGGTGTTTTACATGTATTGGACTTCTTATTTTGCGGTTTTGTGAAAATAACAAAATATTATTTCTTTCCGTGTATTGCACCTCAATTCGATTTGTTTGGTATTGTGAAAATCAGTAACAATGGAGTTTTTTTCTTTGTATTAGATTTTAATTTTTGTGCTTTTGTGAAAAACAATACAAAATTGTGTTTTTCCATGTGTTGGACTTCTTATTTTGCGGTTTTGTGAAAATAACAAAATATTATTTCATTCCATGTATTGCACCTCAATTCGATTTGTTTTGTATTGTGAAAATCAATAACAATGAAGTTTTTTCCTTGTATTAGATTTTAATTTTTGTGCTTTTGTGAAAAACAATAAAAAATTGTGTATTTTCCATGTATTAGACTACTTATTTTGTGGTTTTGTGAAAATAACAAAATATTATTTCTTTCCATGTATTGCAGCTCAATTCGATTTGTTTGGTATTGTGAAAATCAATAACAACGGAGTTTTTTCCTCGTATTAGATTTTAATTTTTGTGCTTTTGTGAAAAACAATACAAAATTGTGTTTTTCCATGTATTGATCTTCTTATTTTGAGGTTTTGTGAAAATAACAAAATATTATTTCTTTCCATGTATTGTCCCTCAATTCGATTTGTTTGGTATTGTGAAAATCAATAACAATGGAGTTTTTTTCCATGTATTAGATTTTAATTTTTGTGCTTTTGTGAAAAACAATACAAAATTGTGTTTTTGCATGTATTGGACTTCTTATTTTGCGGTTTTGTGAAAATAACAAAATATTATTTCTTTCCATGTATTGCACCTCAATTCGATTTGTTTTGTATTGTGAAAATCAGTAACAATGGAGTTTTTTCCTTGTATTAGATTTTAATTTTTGTGCTTTTGTGAAAAACAATACAAAATTGTGTTTTTCCATGTATTGGACTTCTTATTTTGCGGTTTTGTGAAAATAACAAAATATTATTTCTTTCCATGTATTGCACCTCAATTCGATTTGTTTGGTATTGTGAAAATCAATAACAATGGAGTTTTTTCCTTGTATTAGATTTTAATTTTTGTGCTTTTGTGAAAAACAATACAAAATTGTGTTTTTCCATGTATTGATCTTCTTATTTTGCGGTTTTGTGAAAATAACAAAATATTATTTCTTTCGATGTATTGCACCTCAATTCGATTTGTTTTGTATTGTGAAAATCAATAACAATGGAGTTTTTTCCTTGTATTAGATTTTAATTTTTGTGATTTTGTGAAAAACAATACAAAATTGTGTTTTTCCATGTATTTGACTTCTTATTTTGCGGTTTTGTGAAAATAACAATATATTATTTCTTTCCATGTATTGCACCTCAATTCGATTTGTTTGGTATTGTGAAAATCAATAAAAATGGAGATTTTTTCCTTGTATTAGATTTTAATTTTTGTGCTTTTGTGAAAAACAATACAAAATTGTGTTTTTCCATGTATTGGACTTCTTATTTTGCGGTTTTGTGAAAATAACAAAATATTATTTCTTTCCATGTATTGCACCTCAATTCGATTTGTTTTGTATTGTGAAAATCAGTAACAATGGAGTTTTTTCCTTGTATTAGATTTTAATTTTTGTGCTTTTGTGAAAAACAATACAAAATTGTGTTTTTCCATGTATTGGACTTCTTATTTTGCGCTTTTGTGAAAATAACAAAATATTATTTCTTTCCATGTATTGCACCTCAATTCGATTTGTTTGGTATTGTGAAAATCAATAACAATGGAGTTTTTTCCTTGTATTAGATTTTAATTTTTGTGCTTTTGTGAAAAACAATACAAAATTGTGTTTTTCCATGTATTGATCTTCTTATTTTGCGGTTTTGTGAAAATAACAAAATATTATTTCTTTCGATGTATTGCACCTCAATTCGATTTGTTTGGTATTGTGAAAATCAATAACAATGGAGTTTATTTCCATGTATTAGATTTTAATTTTTGTGCTTTTGTGAAAAACAATACAAAATTGTGTTTTTCCATGTATTGGACTTCTTATTTTGCGCTTTTGTGAAAATAACAAAATATTATTTCTTTCCATGTATTGCACCTCAATTCGATTTGTTTGGTATTGTGAAAATCAGTAACAATGGAGATTTTTTCCTTGTATTAGATTTTAATTTTTGTGCTTTTGTGAAAAACAATACAAAATTGTGTTTTTCCATGTATTGGACTTCTTATTTTGCGGTTTTGTGAAAATAACAAAATATTATTTCTTTCCATGTATTGCACCTCAATTCGATTTGTTTTGTATTGTGAAAATCAGTAACAATGGAGTTTTTTCCTTGTATTAGATTTTAATTTTTGTGCTTTTGTGAAAAACAATACAAAATTGTGTTTTTCCATGTATTGGACTTCTTATTTTGCGCTTTTGTGAAAATAACAAAATATTATTTCTTTCCATGTATTGCACCTCAATTCGATTTGTTTGGTATTGTGAAAATCAATAACAATGGAGTTTTTTCCTTGTATTAGATTTTAATTTTTGTGCTTTTGTGAAAAACAATACAAAATTGTGTTTTTCCATGTATTGATCTTCTTATTTTGCGGTTTTGTGAAAATAACAAAATATTATTTCTTTCGATGTATTGCACCTCAATTCGATTTGTTTGGTATTGTGAAAATCAATAACAATGGAGTTTATTTCCATGTATTAGATTTTAATTTTTGTGCTTTTGTGAAAAACAATACAAAATTCTGTTTTTCCATGTATTGGACTTCTTATTTTGCGGTTTTGTGAAAATAACAAAATATTATTTCTCTCCATGTATTGCACCTCAATTCGATTTGTTTTGTATTGTGAAAATCAGTAACAATGGAGTTTTTTCCTTGTATTAGATTTTAATTTTTGTGCTTTTGTGAAAAACAATACAAAATTGTGTTTTTCCATGTATTGGACTTCTTATTTTGCGCTTTTGTGAAAATAACAAAATATTATTTCTTTCCATGTATTGCACCTCAATTCGATTTGTTTGGTATTGTGAAAATCAATAACAATGGAGTTTTTTCCTTGTATTAGATTTTAATTTTTGTGCTTTTGTGAAAAACAATACAAAATTGTGTTTTTCCATGTATTGATCTTCTTATTTTGCGGTTTTGTGAAAATAACAAAATATTATTTCTTTCGATGTATTGCACCTCAATTCGATTTGTTTTGTATTGTGAAAATCAATAACAATGGAGTTTTTTCCTCGTATTAGATTTTAATTTTTGTGCTTTTGTGAAAAACAATACAAAATTGTGTTTTTCCATGTATTTGACTTCTTATTTTGCGGTTTTGTGAAAATAACAATATATTATTTCTTTCCATGTATTGCACCTCAATTCGATTTGTTTGGTATTGTGAAAATCAATAACAACGGAGTTTTTTCCTCGTATTGGATTTTAATTTTTGTGCTTTTGTGAAAAACAATACAAAATTGTGTTTTTCTATGTATTTGACTTCTTATTTTGCGGTTTTGTGAAAATAACAAAATATTATTTCTTTCCATGTATTGCACCTCAATTCGATTTGTTTGGTATTGTGAAAATCAATAACAATGGAGTTTATTTCCATGTATTAGATTTTAATTTTTGTGCTTTTGTGAAAAACAATACAAAATTCTGTTTTTCCATGTATTGGACTTCTTATTTTGCGGTTTTGTGAAAATAACAAAATATTATTTCTCTCCATGTATTGCACCTCAATTCGATTTGTTTTGTATTGTGAAAATCAGTAACAATGGAGTTTTTTCCTTGTATTAGATTTTAATTTTTGTGCTTTTGTGAAAAACAATACAAAATTCTGTTTTTCCATGTATTGGACTTCTTATTTTGCGGTTTTGTGAAAATAACAAAATATTATTTCTTTCCATGTATTGCACCTCAATTCGATTTGTTTGGTATTGTGAAAATCAATAACAATGGAGTTTTTTCCTTGTATTAGATTTTAATTTTTGTGCTTTTGTGAAAAACAATACAAAATTGTGTTTTTCCATGTATTGATCTTCTTATTTTGCGGTTTTGTGAAAATAACAAAATATTATTTCTTTCGATGTATTGCACCTCAATTCGATTTGTTTTGTATTGTGAAAATCAATAACAATGGAGTTTTTTCCTTGTATTCGATTTTAATTTTTGTGATTTTGTGAAAAGCAATACAAAATTGTGTTTTTCCATGTATTTGACTTCTTATTTTGCGGTTTTGTGAAAATAACAATATATTATTTCTTTCCATGTATTGCACCTCAATTCGATTTGTTTGGTATTGTGAAAATCAATAAAAATGGAGATTTTTTCCTTGTATTAGATTTTAATTTTTGTGATTTTGTGAAAAACAATACAAAATTGTGTTTTTCCATGTATTTGACTTCTTATTTTGCGGTTTTGTGAAAATAACAAAATATTATTTCTTTCCATGTATTGCACCTCAATTCGATTTGTTTGGTATTGTGAAAATCAATAACAATGGAGTTTTTTCCTTGTATTAGATTTTAATTTTTGTGCTTTTGTGAAAAACAATACAAAATTGTGTTTTTCCATGTATTGATCTTCTTATTTTGAGGTTTTGTGAAAATAACAAAATATTATTTCTTTCCATGCATTGTCCCTCAATTCGATTTGTTTGGTATTGTGAAAATCAATAACAATGGAGTTTTTTCCTTGTATTAGATTTTAATTTTTGTGATTTTGTGAAAAACAATACAAAATTGTGTTTTTCCATGTATTAGACTTGTTATTTTTCGGTTTTGTGAAAATAACAAAATATTATTTCATTTCATGTATTGCACCTCAATTCTATTTGTTTTGTATTGTGAAAATCAATAACAATGGAGTTGTTTCCTTGTATTAGATTTTAATTTTTGTGCTTTTGTGAAAAACAATAAAAAATTGTGTATTTTCCATGTATTAGACTACTTATTTTGTGGTTTTGTTAAAATAACAAAATATTATTTCTTTCCATGTATTGCACCTCAATTCGATTTGTTTGGTATTGTGAAAATCAATAACAATGGAGTTTTTTCCTTGTATTAGATTTTAATTTTTGTGCTTTTGTGAAAAACAATACAAAATGGTGTTTTACATGTATTGGACTTCTTATTTTGCGGTTTTGTGAAAATAACAAAATATTATTTCTTTCCGTGTATTGCACCTCAATTCGATTTGTTTGGTATTGTGAAAATCAGTAACAATGGAGTTTTTTTCTTTGTATTAGATTTTAATTTTTGTGCTTTTGTGAAAAACAATACAAAATTGTGTTTTTCCATGTGTTGGACTTCTTATTTTGCGGTTTTGTGAAAATAACAAAATATTATTTCATTCCATGTATTGCACCTCAATTCGATTTGTTTTGTATTGTGAAAATCAATAACAATGAAGTTTTTTCCTTGTATTAGATTTTAATTTTTGTGCTTTTGTGAAAAACAATAAAAAATTGTGTATTTTCCATGTATTAGACTACTTATTTTGTGGTTTTGTGAAAATAACAAAATATTATTTCTTTCCATGTATTGCAGCTCAATTCGATTTGTTTGGTATTGTGAAAATCAATAACAACGGAGTTTTTTCCTCGTATTAGATTTTAATTTTTGTGCTTTTGTGAAAAACAATACAAAATTGTGTTTTTCCATGTATTGATCTTCTTATTTTGAGGTTTTGTGAAAATAACAAAATATTATTTCTTTCCATGTATTGTCCCTCAATTCGATTTGTTTGGTATTGTGAAAATCA
This sequence comes from Juncus effusus, assembly GCA_027726005.1. Taxonomy (NCBI): domain Eukaryota; kingdom Viridiplantae; phylum Streptophyta; class Magnoliopsida; order Poales; family Juncaceae; genus Juncus; species Juncus effusus. Next base: position 4,003,530 of record CM050906.1, on the reverse strand, counting down.
ATAACAATGGAGTTTTTTTCCATGTATTAGATTTTAATTTTTGTGCTTTTGTGAAAAACAATACAAAATTGTGTTTTTGCATGTATTGGACTTCTTATTTTGCGGTTTTGTGAAAATAACAAAATATTATTTCTTTCCATGTATTGCACCTCAATTCGATTTGTTTTGTATTGTGAAAATCAGTAACAATGGAGTTTTTTCCTTGTATTAGATTTTAATTTTTGTGCTTTTGTGAAAAACAATACAAAATTGTGTTTTTCCATGTATTGGACTTCTTATTTTGCGGTTTTGTGAAAATAACAAAATATTATTTCTTTCCATGTATTGCACCTCAATTCGATTTGTTTGGTATTGTGAAAATCAATAACAATGGAGTTTTTTCCTTGTATTAGATTTTAATTTTTGTGCTTTTGTGAAAAACAATACAAAATTGTGTTTTTCCATGTATTGATCTTCTTATTTTGCGGTTTTGTGAAAATAACAAAATATTATTTCTTTCGATGTATTGCACCTCAATTCGATTTGTTTTGTATTGTGAAAATCAATAACAATGGAGTTTTTTCCTTGTATTAGATTTTAATTTTTGTGATTTTGTGAAAAACAATACAAAATTGTGTTTTTCCATGTATTTGACTTCTTATTTTGCGGTTTTGTGAAAATAACAATATATTATTTCTTTCCATGTATTGCACCTCAATTCGATTTGTTTGGTATTGTGAAAATCAATAAAAATGGAGATTTTTTCCTTGTATTAGATTTTAATTTTTGTGCTTTTGTGAAAAACAATACAAAATTGTGTTTTTCCATGTATTGGACTTCTTATTTTGCGGTTTTGTGAAAATAACAAAATATTATTTCTTTCCATGTATTGCACCTCAATTCGATTTGTTTTGTATTGTGAAAATCAGTAACAATGGAGTTTTTTCCTTGTATTAGATTTTAATTTTTGTGCTTTTGTGAAAAACAATACAAAATTCTGTTTTTCCATGTATTGGACTTCTTATTTTGCGGTTTTGTGAAAATAACAAAATATTATTTCTTTCCATGTATTGCACCTCAATTCGATTTGTTTGGTATTGTGAAAATCAATAACAATGGAGTTTTTTCCTTGTATTAGATTTTAATTTTTGTGATTTTGTGAAAAACAATACAAAATTGTGTTTTTCCATGTATTGGACTTCTTATTTTGCGCTTTTGTGAAAATAACAAAATATTATTTCTTTCCATGTATTGCACCTCAATTCGATTTGTTTGGTATTGTGAAAATCAATAACAATGGAGTTTTTTCCTTGTATTAGATTTTAATTTTTGTGATTTTGTGAAAAACAATACAAAATTGTGTTTTTCCATGTATTTGACTTCTTATTTTGCGGTTTTGTGAAAATAACAATATATTATTTCTTTCCATGTATTGCACCTCAATTCGATTTGTTTGGTATTGTGAAAATCAATAACAACGGAGTTTTTTCCTCGTATTGGATTTTAATTTTTGTGCTTTTGTGAAAAACAATACAAAATTGTGTTTTTCTATGTATTTGACTTCTTATTTTGCGGTTTTGTGAAAATAACAAAATATTATTTCTTTCCATGTATTGCACCTCAATTCGATTTGTTTGGTATTGTGAAAATCAATAACAATGGAGTTTATTTCCATGTATTAGATTTTAATTTTTGTGCTTTTGTGAAAAACAATACAAAATTCTGTTTTTCCATGTATTGGACTTCTTATTTTGCGGTTTTGTGAAAATAACAAAATATTATTTCTCTCCATGTATTGCACCTCAATTCGATTTGTTTTGTATTGTGAAAATCAGTAACAATGGAGTTTTTTCCTTGTATTAGATTTTAATTTTTGTGCTTTTGTGAAAAACAATACAAAATTCTGTTTTTCCATGTATTGGACTTCTTATTTTGCGGTTTTGTGAAAATAACAAAATATTATTTCTTTCCATGTATTGCACCTCAATTCGATTTGTTTGGTATTGTGAAAATCAATAACAATGGAGTTTTTTCCTTGTATTAGATTTTAATTTTTGTGCTTTTGTGAAAAACAATACAAAATTGTGTTTTTCCATGTATTGATCTTCTTATTTTGCGGTTTTGTGAAAATAACAAAATATTATTTCTTTCGATGTATTGCACCTCAATTCGATTTGTTTTGTATTGTGAAAATCAATAACAATGGAGTTTTTTCCTTGTATTCGATTTTAATTTTTGTGATTTTGTGAAAAGCAATACAAAATTGTGTTTTTCCATGTATTTGACTTCTTATTTTGCGGTTTTGTGAAAATAACAATATATTATTTCTTTCCATGTATTGCACCTCAATTCGATTTGTTTGGTATTGTGAAAATCAATAAAAATGGAGATTTTTTCCTTGTATTAGATTTTAATTTTTGTGATTTTGTGAAAAACAATACAAAATTGTGTTTTTCCATGTATTTGACTTCTTATTTTGCGGTTTTGTGAAAATAACAAAATATTATTTCTTTCCATGTATTGCACCTCAATTCGATTTGTTTGGTATTGTGAAAATCAATAACAATGGAGTTTTTTCCTTGTATTAGATTTTAATTTTTGTGCTTTTGTGAAAAACAATACAAAATTGTGTTTTTCCATGTATTGATCTTCTTATTTTGCGGTTTTGTGAAAATAACAAAATATTATTTCTTTCCATGTATTGCACCTCAATTCGATTTGTTTGGTATTGTGAAAATCAATAACAATGGAGTTTTTTCCTTGTATTAGATTTTAATTTTTGTGCTTTTGTGAAAAACAATACAAAATTGTGTTTTTCCATGTATTGATCTTCTTATTTTGAGGTTTTGTGAAAATAACAAAATATTATTTCTTTCCATGTATTGTCCCTCAATTCGATTTGTTTGGTATTGTGAAAATCAATAACAATGGAGTTTTTTCCTTGTATTAGATTTTAATTTTTGTGATTTTGTGAAAAACAATACAAAATTGTGTTTTTCCATGTATTAGACTTGTTATTTTTCGGTTTTGTGAAAATAACAAAATATTATTTCATTTCATGTATTGCACCTCAATTCTATTTGTTTTGTATTGTGAAAATCAATAACAATGGAGTTGTTTCCTTGTATTAGATTTTAATTTTTGTGCTTTTGTGAAAAACAATAAAAAATTGTGTATTTTCCATGTATTAGACTACTTATTTTGTGGTTTTGTTAAAATAACAAAATATTATTTCTTTCCATGTATTGCACCTCAATTCGATTTGTTTGGTATTGTGAAAATCAATAACAATGGAGTTTTTTCCTTGTATTAGATTTTAATTTTTGTGCTTTTGTGAAAAACAATACAAAATGGTGTTTTACATGTATTGGACTTCTTATTTTGCGGTTTTGTGAAAATAACAAAATATTATTTCTTTCCGTGTATTGCACCTCAATTCGATTTGTTTGGTATTGTGAAAATCAATAACAATGGAGTTTTTTTCCTTGTATTAGATTTTAATTTTTGTGCTTTTGTGAAAAACAATACAAAATTGTGTTTTTCCATGTGTTGGACTTCTTATTTTGCGGTTTTGTGAAAATAACAAAATATTATTTCATTCCATGTATTGCACCTCAATTCGATTTGTTTTGTATTGTGAAAATCAATAACAATGAAGTTTTTTCCTTGTATTAGATTTTAATTTTTGTGCTTTTGTGAAAAACAATAAAAAATTGTGTATTTTCCATGTATTAGACTACTTATTTTGTGGTTTTGTGAAAATAACAAAATATTATTTCTTTCCATGTATTGCAGCTCAATTCGATTTGTTTGGTATTGTGAAAATCAATAACAACGGAGTTTTTTCCTCGTATTAGATTTTAATTTTTGTGCTTTTGTGAAAAACAATACAAAATTGTGTTTTTCCATGTATTGATCTTCTTATTTTGAGGTTTTGTGAAAATAACAAAATATTATTTCTTTCCATGTATTGTCCCTCAATTCGATTTGTTTGGTATTGTGAAAATCAATAACAATGGAGTTTTTTTCCATGTATTAGATTTTAATTTTTGTGCTTTTGTGAAAAACAATACAAAATTGTGTTTTTCCATGTATTGGACTTCTTATTTTGCGGTTTTGTGAAAATAACAAAATATTATTTCTTTCCATGTATTGCACCTCAATTCGATTTGTTTTGTATTGTGAAAATCAGTAACAATGGAGTTTTTTCCTTGTATTAGATTTTAATTTTTGTGATTTTGTGAAAAACAATACAAAATTGTGTTTTTCCATGTATTGGACTTCTTATTTTGCGGTTTTGTGAAAATAACAAAATATTATTTCTTTCCATGTATTGCACCTCAATTCGATTTGTTTGGTATTGTGAAAATCAATAACAATGGAGTTTTTTCCTTGTATTAGATTTTAATTTTTGTGCTTTTGTGAAAAACAATACAAAATTGTGTTTTTCCATGTATTGATCTTCTTATTTTGCGGTTTTGTGAAAATAACAAAATATTATTTCTTTCGATGTATTGCACCTCAATTCGATTTGTTTTGTATTGTGAAAATCAATAACAATGGAGTTTTTTCCTTGTATTAGATTTTAATTTTTGTGATTTTGTGAAAAACAATACAAAATTGTGTTTTTCCTTGTATTTGACTTCTTATTTTGCGGTTTTGTGAAAATAACAATATATTATTTCTTTCCATGTATTGCACCTCAATTCGATTTGTTTGGTATTGTGAAAATCAATAAAAATGGAGATTTTTTCCTTGTATTAGATTTTAATTTTTGTGCTTTTGTGAAAAACAATACAAAATTGTGTTTTTCCATGTATTGGACTTCTTATTTTGCGGTTTTGTGAAAATAACAAAATATTATTTCTTTCCATGTATTGCACCTCAATTCGATTTGTTTGGTATTGTGAAAATCAATAACAATGGAGTTTTTTCCATGTGTTAGATTTTAATTTCTGTGCTTTTGTGAAAAACAATAAAAAATTGTGTATTTTCCATGTATTAGACTACTTATTTTGTGGTTTTGTGAAAATAACTAAATATTATTTCTTTCCATGTATTGCACCTCAATTCGATTTGTTTGGTATTGTGAAAATCAATAACAACGGAGTTTTTTCCTCGTATTAGATTTTAATTTTTGTGCTTTTGTGAAAAACAATACAAAATTGTGTTTTTCCATGTATTGGATTTCTTATTTTGCGGTTTTGTGAAAATAACAAAATATTATTTCTTTCCATGTATTGCACCTCAATTCGATTTCTTTTGTATTGTGAAAATCAGTAACAATGGAGTTTTTTCCTTGTATTAGATTTTAATTTTTGTGCTTTTGTGAAAAACAATACAAAATTCTGTTTTTCCATGTATTGGACTTCTTATTTTGCGGTTTTGTGAAAATAACAAAATATTATTTCTTTCCATGTATTGCACCTCAATTCGATTTGTTTGGTATTGTGAAAATCAATAACAATGGAGTTTTTTCCTTGTATTAGATTTTAATTTTTGTGCTTTTGTGAAAAACAATACAAAATTGTGTTTTTCCATGTATTGATCATCTTATTTTGCGGTTTTGTGAAAATAACAAAATATTATTTCTTCCGATGTATTGCACCTCAATTCGATTTGTTTTGTATTGTGAAAATCAATAACAATGGAGTTTTTTCCTTGTATTAGATTTTGATTTTTGTGATTTTGTGAAAAACAATACAAAATTGTGTTTTTCCATGTATTTGACTTCTTATTTTGCGGTTTTGTGAAAATAACAATATATTATTTCTTTCCATGTATTGCACCTCAATTCGATTTGTTTGGTATTGTGAAAATCAATAACAATGGAGTTTTTTCCTTGTATTAGATTTTAATTTTTGTGATTTTGTGAAAAACAATACAAAATTGTGTTTTTCCATGTATTGGACTTCTTATTTTCCGCTTTTGTGAAAATAACAAAATATTATTTCTTTCCATGTATTGCACCTCAATTCGATTTGTTTGGTATTGTGAAAATCAATAACAATGGAGTTTTTTCCTTGTATTAGATTTTAATTTTTGTGCTTTTGTGAAAAACAATACAAAATTGTGTTTTTCCATGTATTGATCTTCTTATTTTGCGGTTTTGTGAAAATAACAAAATATTATTTCTTTCCATTTATTGCACCTCAATTCGATTTGTTTTGTATTGTGAAAATCAATAACAATGGAGTTTTTTCCTTGTATTAGATTTTAATTTTTGTGATTTTGTGAAAAACAATACAAAATTGTGTTTTTCCATGTATTTGACTTCTTATTTTGCGGTTTTGTGAAAATAACAAAATATTATTTCTTTCCATGTATTGCACCTCAATTCGATTTGTTTGGTATTGTGAAAATCAATAACAATGGAGTTTTTTCCTTGTATTAGATTTTAATTTTTGTGCTTTTGTGAAAAACAATACAAAATTGTGTATTTTCCATGTATTAGACTACTTATTTTGTGGTTTTGTGAAAATAACAAAATATTATTTCTTTCCATGTATTGTACCTCAATTCGATTTGTTTGGTATCGTGAAAATCAATAACAATTGAGTTTTTTCCTTGTATTAGATTTTAATTTTTGTGCTTTTGTGAAAAACAATAAAAAATTGTGTATTTTCCATGTATTAGACAACTTATTTTGTGGTTTTGTGAAAATAACAAAATATTATTTCTTTCCATGTATTGCACCTCAATTCGATTTGTTTGGTATTGTGAAAATCAATAACAATGGAGTTTTTTCCTTGTATTAGATTTTAATTTTTGTGCTTTTGTGAAAAACAATACAAAATTGTGTTTTTCCATGTATTTGACTTCTTATTTTGCGGTTTTGTAAAAATAACAAAATATTATTTCTTTCCATGTATTGCACCTCAATTCGATTTGTTTGGTATTGAGAAAATCAATAACAATGGAGTTTTTTCCTTGTATTAGATTTTAATTTTTGTGCTTTTGTGAAAAACAATACAAAATTGTGTTTTTCCATGTATTGATCTTCTTATTTTGCGGTTTTGTGAAAATAACAAAATATTATTTCTTTCCATGTATTGCACCTCAATTCGATTTGTTTGGTATTGTGAAAATCAATAACATTGGAGTTTTTTCCTTGTATTAGATTTTAATTTTTGTGCTTTTGTGAAAAACAATACAAAATTGTGTTTTTCCATGTATTGGACTTCTTATTTTGCGGTCTTGTGAAAATAACAAAATATTATTTCTTTCCATGTATTGCACCTCAATTCAATTTGTTTGGTATTGTGAAAATCAATAACAATGGAGTTTTTTCCTTGTATTAGATTTTAATTTTTGTGCTTTTGTGAAAAACAATACAAAATTGTGTTTTTCCATGTATTGATCTTCTTATTTTGCGGTTTTGTGAAAATAACAAAATATTATTTCTTTCGATGTATTGCACCTCAATTCGATTTGTTTTGTATTGTGAAAATCAATAACAATGGAGTTTTTTCCTTGTATTAGATTTTAATTTTTGTGCTTTTGTGAAAAACAATAAAAAATTGTGTATTTTCCATGTATTAGACTACTTATTTTGTGGTTTTGTGAAAATAACAAAATATTATTTCTTTCCATGTATTGCAGCTCAATTCGATTTGTTTGGTATTGTGAAAATCAATAACAACGGAGTTTTTTCCTCGTATTAGATTTTAATTTTTGTGCTTTTGTGAAAAACAATACAAAATTGTGTTTTTCCATGTATTGATCTTCTTATTTTGAGGTTTTGTGAAAATAACAAAATATTATTTCTTTCCATGTATTGTCCCCTCAATTCGATTTGTTTGGTATTGTGAAAATCAATAACAATGGAGTTTTTTTCCATGTATTAGATTTTAATTTTTGTGCTTTTGTGAAAAACAATACAAAATTGTGTTTTTCCATGTATTGGACTTCTTATTTTGCGGTTTTGTGAAAATAACAAAATATTATTTCTTTCCATGTATTGCACCTCAATTCGATTTGTTTTGTATTGTGAAAATCAGTAACAATGGAGTTTTTTCCTTGTATTAGATTTTAATTTTTGTGCTTTTGTGAAAAACAATACAAAATTGTGTTTTTCCATGTATTGGACTTCTTATTTTGCGGTTTTGTGAAAATAACAAAATATTATTTCTTTCCATGTATTGCACCTCAATTCGATTTGTTTGGTATTGTGAAAATCAATAACAATGGAGTTTTTTCCTTGTATTAGATTTTAATTTTTGTGCTTTTGTGAAAAACAATACAAAATTGTGTTTTTCCATGTATTGATCTTCTTATTTTGCGGTTTTGTGAAAATAACAAAATATTATTTCTTTCGATGTATTGCACCTCAATTCGATTTGTTTTGTATTGTGAAAATCAATAACAATGGAGTTTTTTCCTTGTATTAGATTTTAATTTTTGTGATTTTGTGAAAAACAATACAAAATTGTGTTTTTCCATGTATTTGACTTCTTATTTTGCGGTTTTGTGAAAATAACAAAATATTATTTCTTTCCATGTATTGCACCTCAATTCGATTTGTTTGGTATTGTGAAAATCAATAACAATGGAGTTTTTTCCTTGTATTAGATTTTAATTTTTGTGCTTTTGTGAAAAACAATACAAAATTGTGTTTTTCCATGTATTGGACTTCTTATTTTGCGGTTTTGTGAAAATAACAAAATATTATTTCTTTCCATGTATTGCACCTCAATTCAATTTGTTTGGTATTGTGAAAATCAATAACAATGGAGTTTTTTCCTTGTATTAGATTTTAATTTTTGTGCTTTTGTGAAAAACAATACAAAATTGTGTTTTTCCATGTATTGATCTTCTTATTTTGCGGTTTTGTGAAAATAACAAAATATTATTTCTTTCGATGTATTGCACCTCAATTCGATTTGTTTTGTATTGTGAAAATCAATAACAATGGAGTTTTTTCCTTGTATTAGATTTTAATTTTTGTGCTTTTGTGAAAAACAATACAAAATTGTGTATTTTCCATGTATTAGACTACTTATTTTGTGGTTTTGTGAAAATAACAAAATATTATTTCTTTCCATGTATTGCAGCTCAATTCGATTTGTTTGGTATTGTGAAAATCAATAACAACGGAGTTTTTTCCTCGTATTAGATTTTAATTTTTGTGCTTTTGTGAAAAACAATACAAAATTGTGTTTTTCCATGTATTGATCTTCTTATTTTGAGGTTTTGTGAAAATAACAAAATATTATTTCTTTCCATGTATTGTCCCCTCAATTCGATTTGTTTGGTATTGTGAAAATCAATAACAATGGAGTTTTTTTCCATGTATTAGATTTTAATTTTTGTGCTTTTGTGAAAAACAATACAAAATTGTGTTTTTCCATGTATTGGACTTCTTATTTTGCGGTTTTGTGAAAATAACAAAATATTATTTCTTTCCATGTATTGCACCTCAATTCGATTTGTTTTGTATTGTGAAAATCAGTAACAATGGAGTTTTTTCCTTGTATTAGATTTTAATTTTTGTGCTTTTGTGAAAAACAATACAAAATTGTGTTTTTCCATGTATTGGACTTCTTATTTTGCGGTTTTGTGAAAATAACAAAATATTATTTCTTTCCATGTATTGCACCTCAATTCGATTTGTTTGGTATTGTGAAAATCAATAACAATGGAGTTTTTTCCTTGTATTAGATTTTAATTTTTGTGCTTTTGTGAAAAACAATACAAAATTGTGTTTTTCCATGTATTGATCTTCTTATTTTGCGGTTTTGTGAAAATAACAAAATATTATTTCTTTCCATTTATTGCACCTCAATTCGATTTGTTTTGTATTGTGAAAATCAATAACAATGGAGTTTTTTCCTTGTATTAGATTTTAATTTTTGTGATTTTGTGAAAAACAATACAAAATTGTGTTTTTCCATGTATTTGACTTCTTATTTTGCGGTTTTGTGAAAATAACAAAATATTATTTCTTTCCATGTATTGCACCTCAATTCGATTTGTTTGGTATTGTGAAAATCAATAACAATGGAGTTTTTTCCTTGTATTAGATTTTAATTTTTGTGCTTTTGTGAAAAACAATACAAAATTGTGTATTTTCCATGTATTAGACTACTTATTTTGTGGTTTTGTGAAAATAACAAAATATTATTTCTTTCCATGTATTGTACCTCAATTCGATTTGTTTGGTATCGTGAAAATCAATAACAATTGAGTTTTTTCCTTGTATTAGATTTTAATTTTTGTGCTTTTGTGAAAAACAATAAAAAATTGTGTATTTTCCATGTATTAGACAACTTATTTTGTGGTTTTGTGAAAATAACAAAATATTATTTCTTTCCATGTATTGCACCTCAATTCGATTTGTTTGGTATTGTGAAAATCAATAACAATGGAGTTTTTTCCTTGTATTAGATTTTAATTTTTGTGCTTTTGTGAAAAACAATACAAAATTGTGTTTTTCCATGTATTTGACTTCTTATTTTGCGGTTTTGTAAAAATAACAAAATATTATTTCTTTCCATGTATTGCACCTCAATTCGATTTGTTTGGTATTGAGAAAATCAATAACAATGGAGTTTTTGCCTTGTATTAGATTTTAATTTTTGTGCTTTTGTGAAAAACAATACAAAATTGTGTTTTTCCATGTATTGATCTTCTTATTTTGCGGTTTTGTGAAAATAACAAAATATTATTTCTTTCCATGTATTGCACCTCAATTCGATTTGTTTGGTATTGTGAAAATCAATAACATTGGAGTTTTTTCCTTGTATTAGATTTTAATTTTTGTGCTTTTGTGAAAAACAATACAAAATTGTGTTTTTCCATGTATTGGACTTCTTATTTTGCGGTTTTGTGAAAATAACAAAATATTATTTCTTTCCATGTATTGCACCTCAATTCAATTTGTTTGGTATTGTGAAAATCAATAACAATGGAGTTTTTTCCTTGTATTAGATTTTAATTTTTGTGCTTTTGTGAAAAACAATACAAAATTGTGTTTTTCCATGTATTGATCTTCTTATTTTGCGGTTTTGTGAAAATAACAAAATATTATTTCTTTCGATGTATTGCACCTC